>OZ025245.1:28257448-28542448 GCA_964019155.1 Osedax fenrisi | reverse complement strand
TAAACACAATACAACTTTTATATGTGAATTAGTTTATATTATAATTATACATTAAATAATTTACATATAGCTAAATATAAGGATATATTTTTAAATATATATATATATATATATATCACTTGTGTGGATTTATAAGTAGGTATATGTTGACGTATATGAAATGATAGCATACTGTATTTACTAGGCATTACGTAATATAAGATGCCATCACAATATGTTGACACGTGACTCTTTACAATTAATACTGTATACATTAATACTCAGACAGACAGACAAGTATAATTAATATGTTAATTATAATATAATGCTAGCATACTATGTATATCGTATCATACGTGTGTATAAAGTAACTATACATATACCATCTATACAACTAATAGCCCTCTATCAAAATATTGTTAATATATAATACTTTCTATTTATATAATTACCATATGATTATATTAATACATATATTTAAATTTAGTACGTAATATGTTTGATATCATGATTTTATTTTTACGAGTTATTAAAATGTGACATGATCACGACATATAGAAAATAAAAAAATATATATATACCATATCGTATACGATATTATATAAAATGTGTGAAACACAATATCACCCCACGTGGTTAATTACGCAATAATATGTGACCAGCAACTCCCCAGTGTAATCCCTTAGCTATATCGGTGTTACGTAATAGTTGTTTCACTCATACCACGTGACCCTGTTACGTCATATGTTGTTACCGTGTTACAGCCCAGCTAACAGTAAGAGCAGCATAATAGCAGCATAATATACTTTTAAAATTAATAGTAGCATAATATTAGCATAATGGCAGCATAATGGCAGCATAATAGCATCATAACAGCAGAATAATAGCGTGACAAATTAATAGCAGCATAATAGCAGCATAATAGACATTTAATAGCAGCATAATAGCACAATGTAAACATTTGAGGCTCTAGCATGTGCTATTATGCTGCAATTATGCTGCTATTACTGTTTGCTGGGAGTGCTAAGATGACAAGTGTGGGTAACTTATACATGATTATTAAGAGATAAACAGCTGGATAACCATATAATGTTACAGTGGATAATTGTATAGTGACGTACAGTTATCACGTGCAATTATTACATCATTGTATTACATCACGTGATGTTAAATAATGGTGCACGTGATTTATAACAATCGTAATATAAATTACAAGTTTAAATAGTTGTACAAGTTCAGATACTTGGGTAACTTAATGTGCTTACCCCCATGTTATATTAAACAATAATCATCGCCATAGGTAATATACTACAAGTATATACGTATACTTATGTACATACTAGTGATATAAATGATGCCTAGCATTATGATGCCGAGCCGAGACTTTCATTTTCGGAATAAAACGTGCCACAGCCGAACCGATACTCTATCCAAACGAGCACAAGCCGAGTTGAGACTTTAAGTAACTTAGACTGAGACTGCATCATGCTTTATATGTTAGCATCATTTACATTACTAGTACATACTCATATATATATATATATATATATATATATATATATATATATATATATATATATATATATATATATGTATATATATATGCATACATCTCACGCATTATGACATACACATAACATATACTACACACTACCCAGTATACGGTATTCAGTATACTGAAAATAATGGCCACATATACACAATATAACATACGTATTTTTAGAACACGGAAATTAACCCCCATCAAGACAATGGGGTTACGCTATACGCATGCGTGAATAATGGCTTATTACATCACGTGACCTAGCTAATGACATCCACACATCACGGGCATGTAACACATGGGTATCATGCATAACACAATGCAGTCTATTGTGTATATATCTTATTTTAATGTATACGTTTAAACTATATAAGCTAGGTATACAATTTAATAAAAATCAAATATATTTATGTACAACATATAAGGTACTAATAACATTTTGTAGTTATATTGGTATTTAATTCGATATTTTATAGTAATTTATTTAATATTTATTATTTAGTAATACTTTTTTTATATAAAATACCTCGTACATATTTTAAAGTATTATTTATACATTGCATATTGATTATCAATTAAATGTTTCAGTGTACACTTTACAGTGTACACCTATATACATGCATGCATATAATATATGTGAATATCAAAATTAACTAAGTGAATACATTAATGCTTTCCCATTGCACATGATATTACTATAGCGCAATACGAAATACATAAGTCGTGTGTATTACTATTACAATGTAACATATGACCTGCGATATCTCTGTAATCTATGATTTGTGCCTCCTATAATTAAGTAAACTCCTATTTAATTAAGTTCGGTGACTGCTAGCTCCCCCTATCTTATCGAAGTCGCAACTGTGTAAATATTATGCAACCTCTCTCCGATTAAGTGACGCGTGCAGTATACTCCCATTTCTAGATAGCGTGATTCAATGAATGTACAAAGTAAATTGTACATTGTACATTTGTACATTTGTACCCCCTTTGTATTTTACCACCTGCCTATTCTGATAAATGATAATATGAAATGTCAAACGAGTAATAATACTACGAATATTACTATATGACTATGCCGTAAGAATACATTATATATCGTAGTATCTTTTTCGGCAATATGATACACATTTATAATTAAATATATCAATGAGATTATAAGTGAATGTTAACTTCGAAAGATAAATATATATATAAAATAATTATATACTTAAACAAATATTGGTACATGTATATATATATATATACCAATATTTTATTTGTAATGATTTCCTATAAGTTTTACATGTCTATGACCCGCAGATTAAATAAGATAAGTTAATGTAAGTTAAGATAAGGTAAGTAATGTAATAAAAATAATAATTAAATATAGAAAAGTAGTAATTAATAGTAATATATAGTAATATATGCAATATATAATACAAATAAATACACATACACACATACACACACACATACACACACCTACACATAGATACACACATACGCATCATAGCGAATAATGTTGTGTACACACTAGTGATGTAAATGATGCCGAGCTTTTTATGCCGAGTCGAAACTTTTGATTTTTGATGCCGAGCCGAGACTTTCATTTTGGGTAAAAAAAAACGAGCCCTTGCCGAGCCGAGACTCTAGTTAAACGAACCCGAGCCGAGCTGAGACTCAAAACAAACGATCCCGAGCCGAGCCGAGACTCTTACAAAACATAATCGAACCGAAAGATGATTTTGTTAAGTTACATTTTAAACATAATTTTTATATATTTATCCATATTTTTATTAATGTTTCCTATATTATTAATTAATATTAAATATTAAATATTATTAATTATTTGTATCGGCTATTTTGTTTATACTCAATATACTCAATATACTCAATATACTCAATCTGTATCACTCATATTTTAAAAATATTTTAAAAATTACAAAATATAACCGTTTTTCAATCTATAATCAATATAATATAGCTTTATTTACAATGGAAAATATATATATTTATTTATTGAAATCTCATATATATATTGAATACAATACAAATAGCGGATACAAATGGACCCCTCAAGAAGTCATAGACTTGTACATGTTATAAATAACTGTGAGAGGCCCCGGACAATATAATACAAATAGTAACATTTTTTTTCTTGTGTTTTGATTTATCGTTTATTAAGTTCTTTATAAATACAAGAGAAAATCAAGAACTGCCTGGAGTTGAACCGATGACCTCTGGCTTACAAGCTTTTGGTTGTCCCACTGAGCGATAGACCCTGGACTATATATATTTATAAATTGGTAGCCAATGTATTAGTATTTATTGTTGTATTATCAGTTCAGTTATACTGATCGTATCATCTATCGATCTTGGTGATAATTTATATAGTACGCGCATTGACGATCGAATTATATTATATTATGGTATTAACTTATAAGAAGGTAAATTAATTAAAAGTATGTTACAATACTCAATTATAAATATAAATAGGTTTAAAGAAGTATACGGTTACTATTGGTGTATGTTGACATGCCAATATATGCATATATGGTTGGTAATATTGTAATATCGTATAAGTAGCATATAAGTGTATGACATATATATATATATATATATATATATATATATATATATATGTGTGTGTGTTTGTGTAAATATATATTTAATATATTAATGTATACATTATACTATTCCTATTGCATTACATAATATATATATACTTGAACTAATTGTAAATAGACTAATAGTTACAACAATAGAAACGTAACGAAGCATAACATCGTCACTACATTGTAGTCCTCCGTGTGGCAGCACTGTTCCGAACTGTCATATAATCAATGTCATCTAGTATAATTGATAATGACATTTTTAAGCGTACTTAATGCATGTTAATTAGTTACTGACCACTACACTAACCACTACACTGACCACTACACTGAACACAACACTGACCACCGCTGTTCTCAGATATCTCATTAGTATAATGCGCATGACATAATCGAGGTTTGTCTGTATGTCTATATTGTACATCCATTCCTATACGGGTAAATATCGCTTGCATTTTTGCTCTTGTGTGTACTCATCTTCTAACATAAGTACGTGTTACACAAGTAATGAATGTACGTGTCACTGTACGGATCACTGTTATAGTATTATACTAATATATATTTATTAAGCTAAAATCTACGATATATTATATTGTATTATGAATATTTTAGTTTGTGATTATATTGGAAGTAACTATCGTTGGATATTAGTTATAATATAATTAATTTGTGATTTAATTGAACTAATACACATGTAATGTATCACTATGTTACTACCTTCACATGTGTATGCGCGCGTATGTGTATGCGCGTGTTGGTACAGTTATTTACAAATGTTACTATTCCATTCCATTATATTATTCCTGTTACTATTCTATTCGTTTACAAATATTACTATTCCATTCGATTACAAAATGTACATTTAATTTCATAATATTTCGATAACAAATTGTAATATTATATTCGATTACATTATTTCTATTCATTTCATATTAAATTCGATTATAAATTTTAATATTTAAATAGATAACAGATTTTACTATTCGATTTAATAAAACATTTAAAAATTCTATTTGATTACAAATTTTAATATTTATTTCATATTAAAATTGATTACAAATTTTAATATTATAATCAATTACAATTTACTTCCAGTTTATTTTTAAACGTAATTTTAACTTTAACTTAATAGTATATTTATTTATTAAGTTATATCTATTTTATACGTAGTCATTTATACTGACTATAGTTAAGGACATGACTGTCAGAACAACGTTACTGATGTAAATATTGTATGTTATGCTAATCATAAATTATATATTTAAATATGTGTATCAGTCCTATATATATACCTGTAATTAAATAAATAAGGAAAAAGAGATTTATATATGGATATATAATACTTATTACTATCTATAAATAGATTAGGTATACCACGTGACCACAGTGTATCCTAGTCACCATCACCAACCACACTCTCTACACATGAAAACAACACGGGTTATCTCGCACTTTCTCGTACTATCTCACCCTCTCTCGTTCAATATATATACTAGTGATTGTCTAACAGCGGTGTGTACATACACATACTAGGATCATATCACCTGACCTCTTCATATTGACCACGTCCCTTGTCTATGTTCTTCGATATCTTTCAACTGTATCCGGTTTCATCTAACACAACAACAACAATAACAACAACGACAGTGGTACTTTACTTATACTACTTACTACCATATAGAATGCATATATATATATATATATATATATATATATATATATATATATCTATATATATATATATATATATATGTAAGATACTTTAGGTATAGCAGTATGCATAGACGTATTGTGTACACAGTTACATTTAATGTATATAATGTACATTGTACATTGTACATTAGACCGGTTCGTTCGATTCAATTTGTAATCCTTCATATAAAATATAATACATATCTATATTTTAGTATAATATGTATTAGCAATTTATATAAAAAAAATAGTTACCTTTGGTCACGAAGCATTTAAAGTTTGAAATATAAATTATTATTTAAAAATAAAATGTATAATATTCCATGTATAATAGTAATAACGCCATCTTATTATATTTGATGTTTACAAATATTTAAATGAATATTTGAAATTAATTATGTATTTGTATTATATTTAATGAATTAATATAATATATACAATTATTTATTATTAATATAATATCTATATTTCATTTTGATATCTACAAATTACCAATATTAATGTTTCCTAAAAATCGAGAAAATACACCATTTTACAAAGTATTTATTTCAAAATAATTCAAAAAAATAATTAATTTTTTAAAATTAATATATATAATTATACTTTACATAAATTTGAGTGATCAGATTATATTGAATTATGGATATAAGTTAGATATAAATGTCCTTTAAACAAATAAAATTAAAAAAATTAAAATTTATGTAAATTTATTTTGTATTGAATATTTCAAATAAAAATCCAAAAAAATTTACAAATTTTTTTTCTAAAAATAATTTTTAATTTTTTAATAATTAATTTGAATTGTATTATTATTATCTATAAACTATATATTTTAATTTTTTAAATTAAATTGTAATAATTTATTTATATTAAATTATACGATTTTTAGATATTTTGTTTACTACAATTATTTTATAAAATTTGGGCATCTAGATTGTTATTAACAATATTTGGTATCGTTAAAACTACTTGTAATATATGTTTCTAAGATATATCCATAGTTGGCTTAAAAAAATCATTCAATTTTATAAAAATTGAATAAAACTTATTTGTGTATCTCCCCCATGTTAACTTTTATATGTATTCAATGTTAAAATAAAAAGGTCTCGTGACATAAAACTATTTAAGATATAGTTCTAACATTTTAAACACTTATTCATCATAGTATAAAATAAAATTACGAGAAAAAAAAGTAGTACGAACCGGTCTATTATACATTGTACATTGTACAACCATGACGGCGTACATTGTATAGTGTACAACTATGTGTACACAACATGTTACAGTACAGACAGTGTACGCCTGAATTATTTACCTCATACATGCATATCAATAATAGATAATTATATTATTATTACATTATATTTATATATTTAAGTTTTTGAAATTGTATTCAAATTTATAAATATACATTCATTTAATACATGAAGGCATATATGTTCTGCATAGCTGTTAGTCATCGAGTTGACCATAACAGTGTTACTAGATAAACACTCAGCAGACCTTGCTAAGTAGCCGCTACGGTCACCACTAATAAACAACGATTACGTCACCATCCCGCCCCGGATGTTACTCCCCCTATCGGACGGGGTGGTGGTCCTCGTAATCTCGTAATGCGCGCGAGATCTTACGAGATGTTACGTAATGTTAGCGATAAAAATCGCGCTCCTTCACGCTTCACTGATTACATCACACAACCACTTAGTCATCGTACATCACTAGTGAAGTTAGTATACTACCGCGGCCACTTATGTAATAGTTTATCATTGCGTCATAGTTGTCACGTGGAACTAGCTTATATCTCGTACTAGTTAAGCATATACGACATAAGAGTTATCCATACATAGAGTATAATATTACGATAGAATGCCTGTGCGCATGACATGAAATGTAATAGTAATTAGTGTATGGGAAATATAATTTAGATCTTAAACAGAATTCACTGCAATAATATTTTGTTTATACTAGTAATATACGTTTTAAAATCTTTCAACATAGGTTTCAAATAGAAATGTCGAGCTAATTCTTTTCGGAAATTTCAATTTGCAATTTAAACATTTTTTGATTTGAAAGTTTCAAATATTAAAATTGTTTATCAATTATATCCAAGTCACAATGTTTCTCATCTTCAATTATAGTATCGAATCACACATATATATATATATATATCCCCACCTAATAATCCTTCAGGAAATTCCAACTCCCCTTATTTTCCTGTAAAATCAACTCAATCTATTGATTTCAATTGTTCCAACAATACAAATTTCCAGGTTGTTCATTCACTAAAATATATTCAAATATCTACAACTTCTTATCATAACTCACATTCACTAACTCAATCTGAATGACTATCTGAACACATTTCCCTAATCAATATTTATTATATTCGTTCCAATATTCCAATATTCGTATATATATATATATATATATATACATTCATTTGTGAAATATCATTTATAAATACATGTTTAGAGCACGTGATACATGTAAAAAACCGGATGTTTAAATATGCACCCTATTTTATAAATTACAAGTAGATATAGAATACGTTTTATATATAACGGGCCAATGAGATACAGTGGATTACACGTATGTATCTCAACATCAATCAGAACTTCCGGTAGTCAGTGTGTTACGTAATAGTATGCGGGCGTTGTTACGTCATATATCTGAGGGGGGCCTCCCACTACGTCAAGGAAACGTGTATCATTCAGTGTAACATAGGTTATAGATAATGTATGCTAGGTATACCAAACTTTACACACGCACATGCATATGTTTAATTATAACATATAATCAATACTTTATATAATACATATTGCTATTTTACAATCAGTGTACTATGTTAATAATATAGTTATTACTATTAATTTAAAGATTCAATACGAATTAACTAATTAGTGTTTATCATATATAATTATATAATTATAATTAATAATAATAATAATAATAAAATCAGATTTGGCAATTGCCAGGGTGAAGGAAGAATCAGAGCTTATCAAGTCTTTCACCCTTTTATGATTACGAGGAGAAAAAATTATATAGGAATATAATTAAAATCAAGAAATAGTAGAACAAAAAATAGAGTGAAAAATTAAATTATTAAAATAAATCATCAACTCATAAAACATAAACCACCATAGTATATCAACTTTCCAGTGGGTTCATCAAGTCCACAACCTTTGGGAATATACTTTCGCCAATATAATATACACTGGTAACATTTGGAGCCAGCAAATGCATCCATACTACCCGATATAAAATATGACAAATTTATGAATTAAGAGTCAACGAAATACAAAAAAAAACAAATTCCATAATTATTCTACTACATCTTAATATAAATATATAAATGTAATAAAAGAAAAAAAATAATTAAAAATAATACAATTATATATAGTAATAAATGTATAAGTTTATATTCTTTATAAATAGTAGAACATGATTTAGATAAAATAATAAAAATACAATAATATTATTAAAAAACTCCTCGTAATCTAATCATCATTATAATAAAATATATAAATATATATATAAACATATAATAAAATTATAATAAAAATAAATTAAAAAGTTATAATAAAACAAATAGGAACAAACTATACAACTGAATTATAATAAACATTAAAAACTTAGATTAAAAATAAAAATAAAAGTAAAAATTAGAATAATAATAATAATAATAATTATAATAATAATATAACAAATTAGTCAATTAAAATTTTCAATAAGTCATTTTAAAAGTAAATTATATTATAAGTCGGATAAAAGTTAAATAAAATGATGTCATGAGTCAGCTAATAGTTAAAGTCATAGTTTTATAAAGTTATTTAAAAATTAATAATATTAATATTTTCATAAGTCAAATTAAAAGTTAAAAATATAAATTAAAAGTACAATTAAAAATTTAATGATAACTATTCAATAAATATTTTTTTAAAGTTCTTTTAAATAAATTCAAATTTAAAATTTTTCTTATGGAATAATCTAAATTATTCCATAGTCTAGGACCTGTGATAGATAAGCAGAAATATTTTCTATCTGTTCTAACTTTTAATCTATGAAATAAATAGGTATTATGTAATTTAATTGAATATAATTTTTGCAAATTAATAGGTAATAAATTATTCCTGGCCCTAAACATAAAATTTATGGTATTCATTTTTACGATATCATGAAATTGTAATGACTTATGAATAATATAAAAAGTTGAATAATTAGAATCATTATTTATAATTTTCAAAGCTCTTTTTTGTAATATACATATTTTATTTAAATTTGAAAAAAATGTATAACCCCAAATATGACAACAGTATGTAAGGTGAGAATAAAAAAATGAATTATATACCAATACTAAAGATTTCAAATTCAATTTAAATTTCCCATTATTTAAAATACCAATAGCTCTAGATAATTTCGTAGATACATAATTAATTTGTGATTTCCAATCTAATTTGTCATCAATTATTATTCCTAAAAATTTTAAATGTGTTACTTGTTTGATTTTAATATCATTAATATTGACATTCAATTTAACATTATTATTTTTATTTCGAATATTAAAAAGTAATAAACTAGATTAACTAACATTAAGGGACAATTTATTAATATTTAACCAATCAGAGAGCTTATTTAAGTTACGTTGTATATTAGTTTTTAGAGCAGTAATTGATTTATCAGAAAAAATCAAATTAGTGTCATCAGCAAATAATACAGGCTTAAATGAATTAGATATGTTTGGAAGATCATCGATGTACAATACAAATAACAGTGGCCCTAAAATCGAACCTTGTGGTACACCACATGCAATATTATTAATATTTGAAGTAGTATTCATAAAACTAACATATTGTTGCCTATCTTTTAAATAGCTTTCTAATAATTTGAGAGCTACCCCTCTTATACCATATATACTAAGTTTTTTAATTAAAATATCATGATCTAATGTATCGAAAGCCTTACACAGGTCAATGGATACGATAGCGCAATTATTTAAATGTTCCACATTTAAATTAACTGTTTCAATAACATCGGAAAGTGCATCAGAAGTTGATACATTTTTTTGAAACCCATATTGCGTATCACTGATTATATTAAACTTGTTTAAAAATTTAAAAATTCTGACTTTTATTAATTTTTCCAATAATTTTGAGAAATGGGGTAAATATGAAATCGGTCTATAATTTTCAGGTTTAGATCTATCTCCATCTTTAAATAATGGAATTACTTTAGCTTTTTTTAAAGCGATTGGAAATATACCCTCAGATAGAGATCTATTAAATAAATGAAATAATATTGGTGTAATTTCAACCCTGATTTCTTTGATTACCGACATATTTAAGTTATAGGTATCATTACTGTATTTAACTTTGGTTTCATTTATGATACTTTCTATTTCAAAAATTGAAATAGGAGAGAGGAATACTACATTTTTATTAGTTGGAGGCATCGTATGATATATGTTATTATCAGATGTAGCTTTGATATTTTCTGATAATTTTAAACCTATATTGCTAAAGTAATCATTAAAATCATTAGGTTTAGGATGTATAGAATTAGTGTTAATATATATATATATTAATGGATGTAATCTAACTATAGTATATAATATAGTATATCCCATATATGGGATTATAATCAACAAAATACTCAATTAATTATGTCATTAGCAATCATAACACTTTAATTGTTATTTTAGTTATTTATAATATATATATTTATAATAATTATTATTAAATATATTATATATAATTTAAAAATATACAGGTATATATATATATATATATATATATATATATATATATATATATATATATAGTATATTATATACTCATTATATCAAATCTATTTCATTTATTTGCAACCTAATATAAAACTAATATATAATGTCACATGATCATCAGGTTACTCTCGTGTCATAACTCGTGTTCTATACGTACCTCAGTGTGTGTAACACTACCTCCCCCAGCGGAAGTGTCATTAATTAAGATTACATCGATCTATCACGTGTGTGTAACCACGCCCCTTTCTTAATGAAGCTCGGGTGACGTTGGTCACGTGTCATTATAATTAAATTAACGTTATTATTTCCGCAAGGTGACACTACCGTTTAATTTCGTGAGAACCACGCGTATCACCAAGCTTGAGGTGTAATTCGATATATGTATTTATACCTATTTTCCCATACCTATATATAAATACATATCACATTATCCAGTGTTATAGTTTCAAGTTGTAGCCTGTTAATTCGAATATATTTCTTATAAATTTAAATATATACATAAATATATATTTACATTTTCAATAATAAACAACATAGTCGACATGTCGATATCGATAAATAATACATAATAATATGTACTATAAGGTATCGGTCAGCAGAACAAACGTGATATGTCCACGATACGATGTTTTGTTGTAAGATGTCTATGGTAACAATAGTATATGTGAATCCGTATATAAATAGATATGCTTGTGTTGAGATGATGATGATGTAATATCTATATTAAAACATACGTACGTAATTCTTACATCATTATACCGTTTATGTAGTCGTCGATATATTACGTAATATCGGATGTATACTTCATAGTTCAAAGTTCATTAACGATCATGCGGCATCATTACGTGTGTGTTAATTAATCTATTAATAGAATACATACTACATACTACTACCGGTATTGCAACTGATATATCACTATAGTTGCATAATACAGTGTATTGTATCACCGACTTCCCTTTGATTTATATTACGTAATTGCATTGTTACGCTTGATCATTACTAATGATTTGGAGGCTATGATTCAATATATACATAGTATATTACTATTATTCTATCGAATTACATACAATCTAACTATATTATTTATATATAACGTACATATACAAATAGTACATATCGATTTGATATATACATTATAGTATATTTCTATAGTATATGGTTATATTCCGTATACTAAAATAAAGTATACTTATAATCGTATAAGTCTACCTTGTAAGTATACCTATTAGCGATAATACATCAGTATCCACGTGTGTATACCGATATCAGTCAATATATGATAAGGGTAGGTGCGACATCTTAAATTAAAAAAAAATTGTGTTTTTAATTATTTTTTTAATATAATATTCTTATCATCTTTAAAATGATAAATAAATCATATTTTTACGTAAAATATATTACTAAAATAAACATTTTTAAAATTACGTTATTTAAATAAATATAATAATAAATAAACACTAATTAGTTTATTTAGTATTCGTCATAATTTAATGAATATAAGATCTTTTTAGAATATTAAAAACTAAAACAAAGAATAAAATAAATAGATAATAGTTGGATCTTTATTCATAATAACATAATGTGATAATTTATCGTATATAAAAAACATATATGTTTATATTGCATACATGTTTCATAATTGTATTGTACATCTTTAAAAACAATGTAAACAAAGTAATGAGGCCGCCGTGGTCAGCCAGTGAAACCCTAGTGGTCAGTTAGCCGCGGTCTAGACGGTCAAACTATGACGTCACGGTATTTAATAATAGCTACCGTGGTCATATCGGGATGAACGGTACTGGCCGTAGTACTGGTGCTAGCTTGTAGTGGACGTAGTGGTCTTAGTAGTAGTGGTCAGTGCGATGGTGCTTGACCGCTGCGTAAATATTGATCACCGCTATGTAATAGTTATGTTCGCTTCTGTCCTCATAGCTCATGTCCTCGAGTAGGACATATATGGACGGAAACCTCGCGATGTCTGCACTATAGTCCATGTAATGGTTGTCAATGCGGAATAGCTATTTATATATGTTTGTTATGTAATAATATACCAATTATTAGTTAAATTATAATATATTACACATGTATATAATTATACCAATTACACACTTGCATTTTATTCTATAATATTTAAATTCAATTTAAAATATGTGAACACCTATTATATACATATTTAATACGTTACTAAGAGAGTTAAGGAAAGAGAGTTATATAAGGAAAGCCATAGATAATTGTAATACATATAAATAATTATAAGAAAGGGAAGTGTACATAAATAATTACATAATCCGTGGCAGTATTACATATAACATAGCATACCACATATATAGGATGTGCATTGTACATCGTATGTACTATAATACAGTATAGTATAGTAGTATAGATGATATGTATGTTGATACATGTAGGCAGAGCTGGGCAGTATCGCCGATACAGTATCTATTAAGGCAAAAAATCAGTATCGTAGATACATTTGTATTTGTATTTGTATCTATTATAAAAATTAAAAAAGTATTTGTAATCGTATCTATTAGTCATAAATAGTATCTACGATACGTATCTACTAAGAAAATTATGTAAACAAATACAAATACATTTAATTAAATAACATATCATTTGATATTATATGTATTTTATATCAATATTTTATAATATCATTTATAAATTAATTTTAATATATATAAATCATCAATATATTTTTAATAAAATATCTTTTGTAAATATTAAAATCAATTCATTGTTAAAAATTATGATATTTAAAAATAGTGATTTATTCTCAAAAACCATTATATACATTTATTGAATACAAAGAAATTATTTGGATAATATATTTTATAGAATAATTGATTTATAATTAAACTACTTTCTAATAAATTCATAAAAATCATAATTATGATAATTTAAAAAATGCAATATTTATCTTTATAATTTAAACATATATAACTTGCTCTGCAGTTCATTACACGTTACCTCCCTCCATTCCTCTCTATCATTCATCGTTATCGGTAATTCCTCATTTGTGCACATCGTGTAATCTATTAATTAATTCTTAATGTATCTAAATATGTTCTCATATGCCTTCCTCGAGAGAGTCGTCAGTGTTGTGGATTACAGAGTAATACTACACTCACTATTTCGATTATGTTTCTCCAGCAGTGACCGTAGAACCTCAGTCATTGTTCTCGTATTGTGACTGTTATTATTGGAATGTTGCTGTACAACTCCTTATTTGTAACGTGGTATCTACATAACTTGTTTAGTGCAGCACACAGCATGCGTTTATAGGCTCAATCAACTTTTTTGTATTTAATGTTGTAGTTAGAGTCCAAGTGATAAAGCCATACACAAGAACAGTCCCAACTGTAGCTCTAAAGAAGTTTCTTTTGGGCTTACTTGAAAGGTTGGATTTCCAGATGAAATTCAGGCTATTCAAGGCTGCCCACGAACTCCCGATTCTTATGCTTACGTCATGTTGAGTTGAACCTATATAACTACTTAGATATTTGAACTCTTCTATATATTTTATATCATGGCCTGGTAGGCTTTTTATGTTTATATGTGTTTCGTGATTTAAACACATGTATTCCGTCTTGTATGAGTTTATATGTATACTAATATCTTTAGCCGTATCTTCAAATTTGTTTAGTAGTTTAAATAATAAATAATTTTAATAAATATTAATACATTTTAGTAATAATTATTTGCATCTATCAGACTATTAATTATTACAGATATATTATCAACATAGTCAATATCGGTAATGTGTACATAAGGGTATCTATTGATTTTCTTTTGCAAGAGTGAAGCTGGGATGTAAATTGCTACCCAATGATTTTTTCAATATATAGTGGAGACATATAATGCATATAAATTGTGCAAGTTTATCTCCGTGTAGTACTCCAGTAGTTATATCGAAGAAAGGTGTGTCACCATCAGGCGATCTTACCATAGAGCGAGTATTCTTGTATAGCTTCAATATGACATTTATGATTTATATGATTTATATCTGACAAGGTATGCTATCTATGATTAATATATCTTTCATCTTTTCATGATGTATTGAATCAAAAGCCTGTGAAAAGTCTATAAAGAGGAGATAAGCTGGTAGATTTTTAGACGTTACTCCTTCTAGTATACATTTTTCCTGTCATTTATCTATTTATTCGGAAACCATTTTGATTTTGTCTCAGTGTAGGATATATCTCTGGTCTTATCCTATTTAATAGCATCAGGTTATATATCTTATCTGCAATTGGATTTAGTGTAATATGTTATTATATATCAATTGGTTCGTCTATAGAGTTATATAGAGTTATAACTTATATATTAAGATTATGATAATCTTATCCTAAATATATAATGTATAATATATATATATAATATATGTATTGGGTATACTATTATATGTAGGATGTATTACCTTTGGGTAGCTTCAAGATATCTGCCAGAGTACTCTGCAGATGATTCTTCGTGGTTTGGGGTATATAGTATTATCTATTATAGATTAACGTAAGTGCTATTGGTTTGACTGCTAAGATACAAGTGAAGTGTTTATCACTAATAATGTGGGCGTGTCTAATTATATATATTATATTACACCCTTATACCAAATTTTTAATCTAAAATTTATACACCTTAAATAATCACAAGTGAAGTGTTTATCACTAATAATGTGGGCGTGTCTAATTATATATTTTGTTACATATTATATTACACCCTTATACCAAATTTTTAATCTAAAATTTCTACACCTTAAATCCCATGAGGCATATGGCTCCTCATTGCTCAATCAAGCGTTGAGGTGGTCTAACCTCCCTACCTGATCTTGTAACAATTGTGTTTTTTTCAACTGGTACTAGATCTATCCTATTACGCCTGATTGTGTTGTCATTTGATTTTATTGTGTACGTTCTTTCATTGTTATCATCGAATTGTATTACGGTTCCCATTCTGTCCATGTCTTTAATATAGACATCTTCATCCAGTGCCAATCTTCTTTTAGTTTTTGATAGTTTGTTGTCGCTGTACTGTTTTTCCTTGAGTTTCTTCTCCATGACCTTCTTTTTGAATTCAACATGATCTTTTTCGAGCATCATATTTTGATTTAGTAGATCTGGTAATGTCGTATTTAATCTACGATTCATTAACAACTCAGCTGGGGATCTACCGAAAGATAATGGTGTATTTCGATATGACAATAGACCTAAATATGGGTCTTCAGATTTCTCCATGATCTGCTTTAGCGTTTGTATAGCTCTTTCAGCTACTCCGTTGCCTTTTGGATATTTTGGTGATGATGTTAAATGTTTAAACTTGTATGTTTTGGAAAATTCTTTGAATTCTTCGCTGCTGTATTGAGTTCCGTTATCTGAGATCATGTTCTCAGGAATACCGTGTCGTGCAAATATTGATTTTAATGACGAAATTATTGTGATCGATCTCATGTCTTTCAATAACATCGTTTCAATATATCGGGAATAATAATCCACCACTATAATGTATTTTTGTTGCTTGAATTGAAATAAGTCTGAGCCTACTGTTTCCCAAGCTTTGGAAGGTACTGGTACTATCTTTACAGGTTCTCGTTGAGTCCTTGCATTTATATTGCAGTTTATACATTCCCTTATTTCCTTGTCGATATCGTTTGAGATACCAAACCAAAACACACTCTTTTTTGCCCTTTCTAGACATTTCGTGATTCCTAAGTATCCTATATGGATATTTCTTAACATTTCTTTTCTCATACTGACAGGTATAATAGCTCTATTCTGGTACGTTAAGCAACCTTGAATCGTTGATAAATATTGTTGGCTATTATAATATTTTCGACCTAAATTATGTTTCAAATCTGATTTTGTCCATCCTTCAATAATCTTCTTCTTCAACCATGTTATCTCTGGATCATTATTCTGAGCTTTGATTATAGATTGTATTTTACATGATTCCCCAGGTACGAAAACACTACTTGCCATCTCTTCGGTTTCGATTTCTAATAGGTCGCACCCTGTATCTTTCGAAGGGTATCTTGATAATGTATCGGCAATGATATTGTTTTTACCGGGTATATATTTCATGTTTACGGCATATCTCATCAATCGTATTCTGTACCTTTGGATTATTATAGGCACCTTCTCTATTTCTTTGCTTCCTAATAGAGTTATTAAAGGTTTATGATCGGTTTCTACGTATATGGGTGCACCTACTATATAATAGTTAAATCTTTCAAGAGCCCATACTACGCCCAACGCTTCCTTCTCTATAGTTGCGTATCTTTTCTCAGTATCACTTAGGGATCTACTGGCTGCTCCAATCATTTTTCGGTTTCCGTTTTCGTCTTCTTGTGTTAGTATCGCACCTATACCGTGATCCGATGCGTCTGTTGTCAGTATTGTTTTCTTGTTAACATCGAAATACGATAATGTCTTCGTATTCTGTAACTCTTCTTTCAATATTCTGAAACTTTCTTCTTGCTTCGTATCCCAAATCCAAGAACAATCTTTCCTAAGCAATTCTCTTAATGGAGCACTGTATTCGGATATATTTGGGTTAAATCGAGAAAATTGGTTTATCATCCCAAGAAAACTCCTGACACTTTTTACGCTAGTTGGTGTTGGAATATCTATGATTCCTTGGACTTTTTGTCCAGCTTTAATTCCTTTACTGGTAATTTTAAACCCTAAGAAATCTACTTCTTCTTTACGGAATACACATTTATTTTTATTTAATGTCAATCCTGATTCTACTATTTTATTGAGTACTGTTTTTAGATTTCTATCATGTTCGTCTGCATCCATTCCCATTACTAATACGTCATCCACGTGTACGATTAGCCCCTTGCAGTCTTTTAAGATTTTAGATATTTCTTTACAAAATATTTCGGGAGCTGAGGTTAAGCCAAACGGTAATTTTTTATAATAATACCTCCCCCATGGCGTTAGGAATGTTGTCAATGCCCAGCATTTTTTTTCTAATGGAATTTGCCAAAACCCTGAATTTGCATCCAATTTTGAAAAAATGTTTCCTTTGATTTTACTTAGACTACCCTCGACCGTTGCCATAGGATGTATCTCTCGTTTCACTGCTGCATTTAACTTCGTTAAATCTGTGCAAATTCTTATTTTACCGTTTCCTTTCTTTGCAATAACCATTGGGCTACACCATTCTGTGGGACCACATGCTTCTTCGATTACTCCTAATTCGATCATTTTCTGTAGTTCGTTTTGGACTTCCGTTTGTTGATGTACTGGAACTGGTCTTGGTACATTAATTGAATATGGTTTTATTCCCTCTTTTATTTCAATTTTGTATTTCCTATTAATACTTCCTAATCCATCAAATAATTTAGGATCCAGCTGGCAATCTAGCGCATCTACTAATTTGACAATATCCAATTCTATTGATGCCTTTCTCGAGAGTAAACCTGTCATTTGTTTTTCTAAAATGAATATGTCCTCTTTTATTGTTTTACCTTTATATGTAATCAATGCTTCTAAGTATCCCTTAGCATTAATTTCAGTATTATTTGGTCCTCTTAATATTATATTAGTCTTCTTTAAAATTGGTAATAACTTATTATATGGCATTACGGATACGCTTGCGCCTGTATCTATCTTAAACTTAATAACTTTTTCGAATTGTTCACAATTTACTGTTAAATCTTTTATCCATTTATTTTGTTCAATGTTAGTTTTAATTTCGCCTAAAAATATAAAATTTTCGTCTATTTTTGAACAACAAATTTCATTTGTTTCGTATGTTCGCTGATTGTAGTTATCACTCCTTGATTTACAACACTTTGCCCAGTGTCCTAACTTGTTACAGATATTGCATTTTGTGTTGAATGCTTTACATGACCTTGGTTCATGTATTCGATCACATCTGCCGCATTTTTTTTTATTAAACTTTTGGCTTGGTTTATTATAAGTTTCGTTATTCTTATATTTATTGATTTTTTTGTTAATATAATCAATATTTTCGTATTCTTTATTATTGATTTTCTGCATTTGGTTATTACTTGTTTCTTTTATTTTTGTAGCTTGGACTACCTCTTCGGCTGTAATTTCTTTACCTTTAACTTCTTGTAGGAATCTCTGGCGTAAATTATTGTCAATCATGCCTATGATGATTCTATCTTTGATCAATGAATCTTTCAAATCTTTGAATTCGCAAGTCATAGCCAGTTTTCGTAATTGAGCATAGTAGCATTCAATATTCTCGCTTTCAAATTGATCACGTTTAAAAAATACATATCTTTCATATGTCAAGTTTCTTTTTGGAATGAAATACGCTTTAAACTTTTCTTTTATCCACTCTAAGTTTTTCTTACCAGAGGATTTTGTTTTTTTTTCATCTATCATTACTTCGATAGTTTCATCTTCAAACGAATTGTATATATCTACGCCATCTGATCCTATTGTATTTAGAAATATACCGACTTGTGACTTTTCTGATTTGTTTTCCAATTCTCTAGCATTTTCATAAATTTCATAAGATTGTATCCATCTTTTATATATTTCGGCCCCTCTGATTTTATCTACAATTAATATTTCTGGGATTCTACATTCACTCATTTTTATAATAAATGTACTAATATTATGTTATTTCTGTAAATTCTGTGTGAATATAAATATATTTATATATATATTAAACAACCTATTCTATGGTATTAAATTAATTACCCATAAGATAGTTATATACACTATTAAAATAAACAATTAATAATATCCAGTAACTTATTATGTAATAAATATACAATGTATATTTTTATATATTTAATTAATTTTTAATTAGTTTTTTTTTTTTTTTTTTTTTTCTAATTAATTTTTAATTAATTTACAATAACAACTTGTTATGTAATAATCTAAGTACACTGTACTTAATGTATGTCGAATCTAATAATAAGCTTGCCTTATAATTATGATTTTAATCCCAAATCTTAATACCACGTAACTAATATCACTATTTAACTATCTAGTTAAAGAACAACCGCTGTCACCATGTAATATGTTATTATATATCAATTGGTTCGTCTATAGAGTTATAACTTATATATTAAGATTATGATAATCTTATCCTAAATATATAATGTATAATATATATATATATAATATATGTATTGGGTATACTATTATATGTAGGATGTATTACCTTTGGGTAGCTTCAAGATATCTGCCAGAGTACTCTGCAGATGATTCTTCGTGGTTTGGGGTATATAGTATTATCTATTATAGATTAACGTAAGTGCTATTGGTTTGACTGCTAAGATACAAGTGAAGTGTTTATCACTAATAATGTGGGCGTGTCTAATTATATATATTATATTACAGTGTGATTCCCCGATAGTTTTTTCGTGATAAAAAAAACTACTTTTTTAGGGAAAGGATGTAAGCATCCTTCCATATGTCTATTGGTTCTTGAGAATATACACTATTGCACTAGTTTAGTAAGATTTCTTGACATTCACCTAGTTTCCATACTTGAGCTGGTATTTCATCTAAGCCAACATGTTTTCCATTTGTTATGCTTTTCGTAGCTATCTTTAATCCATCTATTGTAAAATTCCTTTTTTGATATCTAGTTCATTTTGTATAGTCAATGTACTTTCATCGTTTGATGTGGGAATTAATGGTTTACTGAGTAGTTACTTGAAATGGTCGTTCCATATTTGAATTCGTTCTTTTCCACTGTTTGCTTTAAGTTTTGCTCTGTTTGAGTTATTTCTTCCACTAACTTCATTTTCTATTTTCCAGGCTAAGGCTGATATTTTGTTACACATCGCATTTTGAATTTCACTTATTTTATTCTGAATGTAATATGTTTGTTCCTTCTAATACGATTGTAAAAGATACTTGTAAGCTTCGTTGAAATGTCTATTATTTTCTGGTGTCGGTTGATTTTATTTATGTTGCGCTGCTTCGTGTAGTATTTTACAGTTTTGACAGATATTATCTGTTTCCCAGGGTATTCATTTTTTTAACTTAGGTTTCAATGGGATTACTTTAGCAGCAGTTTCATTACATACAGTTTCAAAGTGAGTATACCTTTTGCTAGAAGATAGCGAAGCTGTAGTGTCATGTAGAGCTTCGAATTTAGTTTTCACTTTAGTAATACAGGTTTCTCGGGTTTCTGTATCTGTCTTTAATCTTGCCCAATCGTAATATTTGATGTTACTAGATTTCTTGTTATTAGCTCTAAGACTAAGTCTTATATTTACTAATATAATACGATGATCAGTGATAAATGAGTTATAAGCTCTATAGTTTTTAGCATTTATGATATAATATATATCTATATAGTATATTATAATATATATATATATAGTCTATATATATATATATATATATATATATATATATATATATATATATATATATATTGGATATAATTATAATGTATTTGTATCTATTAAGAAAATTCTGTATTTGTAATTGTATCTACTATGATTTTTTTGAAAGTAATTGTAGTAGTATCTATTATAAGAAAAAAGTGTGTAATTGTAATTGTATCTATTATATATTTTGTGAGTATCGTGCCCAGCTCTGCATGTAGGGTATCATTATAGGATATATAAATAATTAAACTTTAAATTCAATACAATGATTATTCTACAATAACGTAATATATTCTGTACTTATGTTTAAATAATAATCTATAGAAAGTTACTGTATATAATATGTTATATAATTAATGTTATGCATATTATATATACATATAGTAAAGATAAACCCTTTCATTATGCAATTAGTGTATATATATATATATCGAGCTGCGGCTGTAAATCATTAACAATTCAATCATTCATTAGGTAATGTTGTATAATAAAATCTAGCGATCACAACATTATGTATTGAGTGCTGATTAATTCATATCATCTCCACAGGGCGGGGTTTTGAAGTAACCCGGGGGGGGTGGGATGGGGAGTTACGTAAACAAACAATGGTAGTAAATGTTTAGTTAATCTGCATATGACATTAGAGTTTTAACGCGAAGTGTTATTGAAATACGTGTATAGATACCTGTATTATATAACAACATTTATTATGTATAAACCAGGTGTAATATAATACAATTACTCTGTATAAATAGATAACTTCATATTTCAATGTGTATCATAATTAACGATATTTCAGTTTTAATAATTATTGTGAATTATTTTATTTTGTAATTTGTTTAATATTATACTTTATTATCTTTATCTTTAATGTCTTATTATTTTGTATTTATTTTGTAGTATTAATTGTTTTATTGTTCTTGATTGGTATATTGTATTCTGTATATGTTACTAGTGTTAATACATAACATGATGGCACATTAAGGTAATTAATTAATAAAATTGTATCTATACTTAAGTCTATTCAAAATGTAGTATTCATAATAATTTAAAATCAAATATCAAATATATATATATATATCTATAATATAGATTCTATATCAAAATTTAGTTATTAATTCGTATATATTTAGTTCATTATTCGTATTATTCATAGTAGTATTCTATATAATATAATATATGGTTACTATACACATATATATATATATATATATATATATACGAAGCTATAATACTACAATTTATTACTATATACATGTATATAATTTTAAATTACATCCTTCTCGTTACGTAATACTTATAGATAGCATCCATTACGTAATAAGGCGTGGTTACGAAATCACGTAACTTCAAAGAACCGGGCTGAATCCGGGAACTTCTGGAGATGAAAGCAGCTATGGCTCGTTAGATTCATCGAAGCGCGAGCATTAGATCGGATGATATACATAGATTAACCTTCATCACTGCTAATGGGCGTGGCTTGTAGATGTGATGAGAACGCCCACATATGGCGCGATCACTGAAGCGTGTAAAGCGAGGCCACCTAATCACATCTGATAACTTCACTACGTATTATTAGGTGGCTGGTGATTATAATATTATATTTCAATGAGCTTAGCATATAAGCTCATATATCTAATCTCATATATCTAAGTATATATACAGGTATATTATCAACAATTACTGTATTAAACATGTGCGTAATATAATAGTAATCCATGTATACCCATGCAGTTAATATGCATACTACATTATCAATATGTTGTATGCGTATACATAATATATATATATATATATATATATATATTTATATATATATATATATATATACTGCTCCACTTAATCGGATTATCCGTTCCTCAATACGTACTACTTACTGTTTAACTCGACTGGATCACTCTACTACAACATCTCATCAATCATCTCGTATGTGGCTACCCTTCTCCCTCAGGTGTAAATTACGTATACTATCTATAATCCATAAATCAATATATTCTTTTACCCCTAGCTATATCTCTGATCTAATTAAAAAACGTACTATATTATCTTCTCTTCGTTACCAAAATGCTCCTCTACTTATCTCCCAGAACTCTAGTAAAACTTCCCTAAATTCTAGAGCTTTTAAAAATTCCGGTCCAACTCTATGGAATTCCCTCCCTCCTACCATTCGTTCTATTAGATCCCACAAAAGATTTATAAATCTTACTTCTTCTTTTCTCTCTACCCATAATCATTAAATCATCCAACTTATTATTTGTATCCGTGTTATATTAAATTTATATCATTATTAAATTGTTATTGTATTATTATTATCTTATTATTATATAACACTATACTATATCAATGCAGTCTGTAGTATATACAACTACACCATATCAATGCAGACTGTAGTATATAATAGTCCTTTATATTGTTTATTATTGTTTTTCCGTTGTATATTGAATGTATATTATTATCAAATTATTATCGTATTACAATTATTTTATTATTATTTTCTTCCCGCACGAGCGAAGGGGTCTACATGACCCTATTTTAGTGCTAATAAACTCAATATCATCATCATCATCATCATATATATATATATATTAATATGGACCTACATATTAGCATAGTTTGTGCTGCATAGTTTAACATATGTAATTTAAACAATTAAATCATTATTTTAAAGCTCATTCTACAACAATAGATTCACTAATGCGTACTTCAAAGCACATATTTTGTTGTTATTGTTCCCTACTATAGTAGCTACTATAGCACCACTATATATAGTGGTGGTCAATAACAGATAAGTGTAGGTCAATCACTCTCATAATTACCGTTCATGATATGTAATTACAAGAGACAACAACAAAATACACGTATATAATTACATAAATAAAGTGTATTCAATATAGACCACACACATGCGCGTTCCTAGAACAATACAACAATAGACGCCGCCAGATCAAAGGCACGTCGCCTCGTACATATCACAATAGAGATATTGTAGTGGTACCTGTTGTTCCTTTGTTAAGGGGTTGTTCTAGGCTGGTTCTTTTCACCCCTAATATAGCATGAATGTATACTACTGTCGGCGTCAAGTAGGGTTAGATCGAGATCAATCGGGTTATGTCCTTCATATAATGTAGTTTGATGGGGTAATTAATATATGTCCTCAATTAGTAGTAATAGGTCGTCCATTACAGAGAATATGGGGAATAGTATACTGTCTGGTTATGTGCGACGAGATGAATCATCATAATCACGTGACTAACCGGTGGCGACATCATACGGTAGGTAGCGACATCTGGTGTTAGGTTGATGTACTAATTACTCGCATGAATAATACATGTATGGTAATGGTTGATGCAGTCATGGTACAACCCTGATGGAGCTATATCAATGATTCACATATAACTTCGTATATAATATACAGTGTATGCTAATATATATATATATATATATATATATATATATACACTAATTAGGTTAATGACAGATTTAAGTAGGTATCTAGATAAGAGTGATCTATATAGGGTTATAAAGAAGGAATATAGAGTCATACAATACGAGGTAATATAACATAGAATACGATATATATCCTATGTTGTATGTACTATAATAGTTTACAATATAATATTATATACTGTTTATGTTTATAAATATATTAACGGTATTATAGGATATATAAATAATTAAACTTTAAATTCAATAATATAATTATTCCATAATAACGTATTATATACTGAAATTTGATCCATATAATGTTTGTAATAAGTTTGTGTTCAAATATATATTTTGGTATATTTTGGTAATATACAGGGTATGCTAATATATATATATATATATATATATATATATCAAACTGCCTGTGTGGCTCAGTGGCTAAGGCGTCAGACACACAAGCAGTAGGACACGGGTTCGACCCTCGTCCGGACCATTCATTAATTTTATAAAATGGGTCTTAAAATATTATTTAGAAGTGATCTTATATAATTGTGTATAAATAAATGATCGGCTCTCGTTAAAACCATGGATGCCTTAACATGAGAGCGGCTTCGAAGGGACATTAGAGCCATATATGGTTATAAGTGCAAACTTCATCTAAGTTCCTGGATGGGATGAAAGGACTCCACCAAATAAAAAAATAAAAATAACAATATATATATAATTAGTTTGTGTTCAAATATATATTTTTAATACATATACAAATTATGTAAACATATCAATTGTATTGAATTATATGCATGTAAACATATGAACTTTATTAAAATCTAATATATACACTAATGACATATTTGTTAATTTCGTCTATTTATTTGATTAAATATAAATCGATAAATCAATAAAATTTAATTTATATCTTTTACTAAATAGTATATTAATATAAGTTATTAATATACTTTTTTGTATAACATTTCAATAATATATTAAAATAAATAAATAAATAATAATTTTAAACATATATATATATACAATAATACGAATTTATATTATTGATCTTTTGTTGTTGTACTTTTATAAATAAATATTACAAATACAACTTACAAAAACTAATAAATACAGAAATGTTTATATAATATTGTAATAAGAAGATAATAGTATATTAATGAGATATTTACCTAAATAAACTACGAAATGAATTATGTATCAATTGATTTGAAAATATGTTGTCAATAAAACTTAAAGAATTATATATATTTATAAATATCTACAAACACGAGCTCATCAGTATAATGTCAACCTATAACAGGTATGTCAATAATGCCTCTAATACGTGAATAATACTTATTTGTATTGTTACGTAAGAGGGTATCATTATGTCATCAATATGGGTGTGATGTATGTGTGATATGCTAGGTTAGATATGATATCTACTGTACTTAAAGTCACACATAATGTATCGTGTTTACTATATTAATATGTTATTACCTGTTTAGGTATATATATGTTACATAGTGACATATATGTGCAGACAACTTATCGATTAAGTATCTATTAAATAATACGCTATTACATAATACTCATGTATAGCTTGATATTTATTTATTTTATTTTATTTTAAAATGTTTTATTGACTACAAAATCACGTGGTGGTTATGGGCGTCATGAGAGGAAACAAAAATAAAATAAATAGAGTACAATAAAAATGAAGGAAAAGGGAGGATAGGTTACAATGTTAATAGGTACGTGGAGAGTTTGCATTTAAATATTGACAGGAATTTTAAACACCTAATTTCATATGCAAGAGCTTTTATATTTAATTAAAAGTATGTATGTGTTATATATAGTGGTAGCGACATTACGATGATGTCACGTGATGTTGACGTAGTGGTCACCATCATAGTAGTCAACACAGTAGTATCAGTAGTAGTGGTCAGTCCGTTATAACACACACACACCACCGTAGCTGCGTAAGAGTTGACCACTGGTCCTAGAGGAATGATCAGCGCGACACTCGACTCCGTATCTCTCTCTAGAGGCAGTGGGAGGGTGACTGTGAAGTACCTGCCTCTATTACTGTGCAGGAGTTCATTGAAAATAGGTGTCAACGATATTATTATAGAATAATTATATATGATCGAGTATACATGTATATATATATATATATATATATATATATATATATATATATATATATATATATATATATCTGTATATGTACAGTTACCTCTACATTGCAACATATTTTTGTTGTATATTATTTTTCCGTATGATTGATTATTATAGTACATTGTTGACATGTTAGTTCCCCCACCCATTACAATGAGTGATAATACAATATAATGGGGAGCGTCTAAACAAGTCTAGACGCGATAAGATATACTACATGGTTCTTATTGAAGATGCTCAGGGGGGTCGAATTATTAGTTATTTAATTACATTACTAGTTCGCATACATTTACAGTTAATATTAAGCCCATTACCCGTTTTACCCAATAATTAACCCCATGGGTGCACCCCCACGAGTAACTCAATACCTACCTAGGGTGGTTCACTCGATACCTACCTAGTTCTTTAGCTCTCGCACTTGACTATTTATATAGCGGTGTGTGTATTGTAAGGGGCGGATCAAAGATATTTAATAATATACCACGTGACTCGAGGAACAACACAATCAGAGAGAGAGGGATGTTAGCCATTCATACTTCAATGACTACAAACAACATTACTAGTAGTGATATCGGTATTAATACTTTAATTACAAGGGTTCTACAGGTAATAGTACAATAGGTTACGACGTGTAAGTTACCATATCCACGATAATTACCATTGTCATGAATACCTTTAATAATACCTATAGGTAGGTAATATAAACCACGCCCATATCGCGTGTGTATATCGTAATAGGGGCGTGACTATTATAAAGCGCTGGTGGCGTGTGTAAAGGTGGAGATGATTGCCAGGATTAACAATATACATCAATACACGTGACCGAGAGGGATCAGAGAGATATTAGACATGTAAACCACCATTGCTACGAACCACATTAATATCGGTATTAATACTTACAATGAAATCAATAAATATTCGTGTCTTCCTCTTCTTCTTCTCGTGTACACGTGATCAAATATGTAAGTTACGTGGTGATATTTGATTGACAGTTGTTATTAACTATAGAGATATTACCTGTGTAGATAGGAAGAGGTTCGTGTATTAACCGTGTTCAAAAAGATCTATAATTAGATACCACGTGATGTGTTTGATATTTTATACACGTGTATATTATCACCCGGACAGACAAGTATAATTAATATGTTAATTATAATATACTATAGAATACTATACGTATTGTACTAAAGTATCAATAACTAGAGGTATATATGATGCAAACTAATATACTTCTAGTACCTAATTGTTTGTGTATAACATCGAATGACACGATTTCGCATAAGTGGCATTTATTTTATGTCCTTAATTCCGATAAATATGTGCTTATACTTATACTAATATAATATATATATAAGTATGTGTTATTGTGTGTGTATACATTATATATTATTATAATAATAATATATGTATATATATTAGTGTTGCAACCGGACTTCGGACTTCGGACTGATACATTTGGTTTTCGGACTCGGACTGATACTTGTTTTAAATTTAAAAAAAAATTCGGACTGATACTGATACACCTATACTTTTGTAAGAATCGGACTGATACCAGTTCATATTATGTGATAAATGCGAGCTAACATATTAGTTAGAAAACATATAAAATCATATAATAAAACAAAATATTTAAAATCCAATTTAGCCAATGGAAATGTAGTTAACTTGTAAATGTAGTGTCTTTGGAACAACATTTTAACTCTATTAAATATAATTTTAAATAACTTTATTTAATTATTTTAGGATAAATAGTGATTGTATATAAATAATGTATGAGCATAATTGATTTCCACTATACTATATTATATAATATTTAAAAATATTTGTAAATTTTATAAAAATATATTTCGTCATTTTTTTTAAATATATTTTGAAATATTTTTATATTTTTAAAATATTTTTCGTTATTTAAAAAAAATATATTTTGTAATGTTTTTTTATATTTTTTGTATTTTTTATATATTTTTCCTCTACTTTTTGAAATATTATTTAAATATATAATATATAAATATTATATTTTTTATATTATTTTTAGAAACATTTAAAAAAATATATTTTGTAATATTTTGACATATTTTTTGTATTTTTAAATTATATTTCCACTAAATTTTTGAAATATAAAAAAAATATTTTTCTACATTTGTTTGTATTTTAGTTACAATTTATTTTATTGTATATACTAGAAATGTAGAATCAGGAATAGTTATACTTAATAAATTATACATATAGGCAAACAATCATAAACTGAACAATGTCAGGTTGGGTACAACTAGTATTTACTATTTGAAGCTTTCGAAATGAATATAATTACTATTTGAAACCTTCGAAATGAATAATGTTACTATTCGAAATCTTCGAAATGAATAATTTGACTATTTGAAAACTTTGAATATCTAATTTAACAAATATAATACTATTTGAAACATTATATTAACCTACCTGTATCCCAAATAAAAACATTACATACAATAGGATACACTACATGCTTATAGGCACTAGTTTATAATACAATCCTGTTCAATACCGGCTATAACCTAACATACGAGTAACTATAGTTACTTGTATTTTCAGAGATGTTCAGGTTCCACACGCTATTCATTATAGTATATCGCTTTAACTTTCGAGTGCTCCCTAACACTCTAGTATATCAAGTTATCATTCATGTTATAGCCAATGATGACGCACCACTAGCTATGCACCCTTCATATTAACTTCCTACTATGTGACGTAATTTAATGGAAACTATGGCAAAATATATATATATATATATATATATATATATAATATAATATCAGAATGTTAGGCATTACCCTACTAAATGAAGAAGCGCGATTCTTATCTAATCATTTACTAAAAATTATATACAAAAGATTATTAGAATAATACATTTATAAAAAAATTAGAGATATTCAATTATTACATTTTATATCCAGAATAGCCAATAATAATTGTAAATAATGAGGATAGATGGCGTATCAACTTCGTGGATATGGGTGCATCGGGTACAATGACGTATGGATCTTATTTGTTCCAAGAATATGAACACTGGCCATATTGCCTATCACTACAAGTATATCCTTTTCCTCGATACGTACCATATCCACATTAAGGGGATGACACACGACGCCCGCCTCTCTATGTATAGAGATTGCAAATAATGGGTCTACACAAAACTAGGCGCGCATAATTATATTCATTGAATTGAGCTATTTTTTTTATATTCTATTCATTAAATATATACACATGATATTACATGACGTATTTTTTATAATATATATATATATATGCACACATTTTAATTTTGTAATTTACGGAAATCGTGATTTACGAAATCTATAGAAATTATTTGTTGTAGTTATACACATACACATTTAAAAAATACGTCCTGTAATCTCATGTGTATACATTTAATGAATAATATATACATACAATTAGCTCAATTCAATGAATAGAATTATGCGCGCCTAGTTTTGTGTAGACCCAATATTTGCTATCTCTATACATATATAGGCGGGCGTCGTGTACCATCGGGTTTAAGGTTTTTTTAACACAAATACATCAGCCACTCCTTCATAAAAAAAATATAAAATAGAGTTAACGTTATTAAATATGTTATTCTAATAGATAATAGTAATATGTTATTATAAATACAATACAATATTAAAATAGATAGAATACATTTCTAAAAAAACTCCTCATAATGTCATTCATCATGTAATAAATAAAATTAAGACATAAAATTAAGACATATAAAATAAAATAAAATACTTAAAACAAAACAATTTAATAATTCGACAAAACGTAATTAAATATATAGTTTAACATATAAATACAATTAATACATAATAATAAGCCAATACGTAATAACAAATATGTTTGTAATTAATACTCTAAAATAAATTGAATTAGTATAAACATATATTTTAAATTATTTTATAATAATTCACAAGTTCAAATTTTCATAATATTATATGTTGTCAAAAGAATGTCAAGTATGTGTTATTGTTATTAACTTTATATTAAGTCATGAATGTAAATAGAGTAAAATATGTTTAGTAATTTATATTATGTCGAAAATATAAAAAAAATAAACTAAAAAGTAGTTAATATTTATATTAATATTTTTATAATAAGTCAAGATTATAATTTTATATTATATCAAAAGAACATGACAATGTTTTTGGAATTTTATATTATGTCAACAAATAAATAAAATAAAATGTAAAATAAATGTAAATAACAAAAATAAAACTAAAACAATATCAAAAGTATCATTGTTCAATTAATATCATTAGTCAATTAATATAAATGAATTTAAATATAATTTAAAATAATAAATATATTTATATATCTATTTTATCAAGTTAGGTATTAATAAAAGTGAATTGTCGTCATAAAAATATATCAATATCTTTTTATAATTAGTACTAAATACATGTTTACTATTTTCAATTCTTAAATATTTTGTTAAATTGTTCCACAACTGTGGCCCTGAACTAGATAAACAAAACAGTTGTCGTTGTGTTCAAATTATAATTCTATGAAACAGAAGATTATCATAATCATTAACCTTGAATAGGTTATGTAAGTTTGGTGGCAGAGAATGATTTCTTGCTCTAAACATAAATTGTGCAGTATTTAAATTTAACACTATCAGTACATTTTAAAGAATAATATTTGTATACAATTTTCTGTACATTTTATCACCATTATATATAGATTGTAGTGCTATTTTTTTGTAAAATATTAATTTTATTGAGTTTTGTAATAAAAGTATTACCCCAAATATGGGAGCAGTAATTTAAATGTGAATAAAAAAATGCATTATACAGTAAGACTAATGATTTATTATTTAATTTGAATCTAACTTTGTTTAAAATAGCAATAGCTCTTGATATTTTTGAACATAAATAATCTATTTGGCTGTTCCAGTCTAATGTATTATCAATAATTATTCCTAGCAATTTAAATTATTAACTATTTTAATATCTGTATCATCAATTTTTAATTTAAATTTAAAATGTTCATGTTTATTTCTGATATTAAATAATAAAATGTTAGTTTTATCATTATTTAAGGATCATTTATTAATATTTAACCATATATATAATATATCAATGACATGTTTTTTTTTATTTTCAAAATTTATAATAGATAACAATTAAAGTTGTATTGTCAGCAAATACAATTGGTTTTAAAAACAGAATCGAGATATATTTGGTAGATCATGCATATACAATAAAAAAAAATTTGACCCAATACAGATCCTTGTGGAACTCCACATTGAATCTTATTTAGACTAGACCTAATACATTATGAATAATATATTGCATATTTATTTATTTATTTCTAATATAGGTTTGACAGTACTGTCAATTTTAACAGCTTGAATGATACTATTATTATCGATTTTATTTTCAAGATAATTAACTTTTTTAATTAATTTTTATTATCGTCTTTGAGTACTTCAATATTTCTTGATTGATATATTATTATATCTGATAATTTATTTAATTGTGCTTCAAGTAATATTATTTTATCAACAATTTCTTGTTTAGTAATTGGCATAATTTTAAATATTGTGAATGTAATAATCAATATTTAAAACACATATATTATTTTATTATATATACACATAAATAAATATAACTATGTATGTATTAACAATCTATGCAATTAATATGAATGACTAATATTTATAACTACAAATTAAATCTTATGCATCAGTGATTTCAATAATAATAAAAGTAATATTGTAATTAATTGTACATTTATATGTTAATAATATTGTTAAATTTATAAATAATATGCGTATTGTATGTAGTATATATTTATAAATAATATAGTAAAATAATATTATATAATAAACTTACCTTAAAGTTGAAAATTAATGATTTGTATTTATAAATATAAATGAATGTCTGTATAATTGAACCAGGAAATGAAGATATATATATATATATATATATATATATATAAACTACCTGTGTGGATCAGTGGCTAAGGCATCAGTCACACAATCAGTAGGACACGGGTTCGAGCCTCGTCCGGACCATAATTAATTTTATAAAATGGGTCTTAACATATTATTTAGAAGTTATCTTATATAATTGTTTATAAATTATAGCTATCGTTACAACCATGGCTGCCTTAACATGAGATCCAATACACATTGACTGAAAAACTACATTTATATATTACTATTTACACATATGTTTTCATCTCATAACTGTATTTAAATTAAATAATATTTATTTATAAAATAATTAAAATTTATAATTGAAAAATTAAAATCGATATATTTAATTTTTAAAATACTAGTTAATATAATTTTAAATTATATATTAACTAATATAATTTATATACGTATTTGTTAAATATATATTTTATAAATATAGAAATTATGTCTACAATTTATATATTTTCAATAAGTATGTTAATAACATTCGGAATGGGTAGTCATAATGAGGTACGTATTACTTATTATATAATATATACATCATATATATATATAGTTATTTTATTATTGTTATTTTGGTGGAGTCCTTTCATCACATACAGGAACTTAAATGAAGTTTTTATTTATAACCATATGGCTCTAATGTCCCTTCGTGCTGGTGCCTTGTAATCACGCACACACATTATGCACAATATGCTACGCAGGAATGTGCGTCGCACATTCCAACGTCTCGCATGACCACCCATGTGTCAAAAAGTAAGTCACATTTACATGTCAAAAAGTACTAGGTGCAAAGTACATTAATATTTGTAAAGCCTAGATATTAGAATATTTTGTATAAGGATTTGATATTTGAAAAGCTATTTTAATTTGATATCAGAAATTAATAAAGATAGAACTTTGATATTGGTAAAGCTTAGCTATTAGAAATAGCATAAATGCGTTTATATTAATATAACATTAGTATTATGATTACTATAATTCTACATACAAGAACTTTTGATACATGTATAGATGCACTATTAGCAGAGGGCGTTACTATTTTTGTGTCGTTGAGCCATATGGTCTCTGATGATTTTCTTACAATATTTTACTCTTCTTCTTAGCCATTTATGGTAGGTTGAAATGAAACGAATATCTACATCAAATTAATGTTGTGAATTACATGTTCATAGCACCGTAACTTGTTTTCTGCTATAAACATTATTATTTATTAATATATACACTATATATAATATTAAAATATACCTTTTTTTAAATAATTGTGTGCTATTAAATGAATATTATATATATATATATATATATATATATATTACCTTACCTTACCAGGTCGAGCTTTATCGGCATTCATTGACACGTTTTCTCCATCCATCTCTATCGTTCATCGCGTTTGGAAGTTCGTCTAAGGTGCATTCTGTTTTTTCAACCAGTTGATCAATATACGTCTTAGCTGGGCGTCCACGTGACCGTTGACCATGTTGAGGTTGCCAGAGTAATACAGTGCTTGCCAGTTCTTTATCGGCTCTCCAACAATGTCCTGCGAAGCGCATAAGTTGTTTTCGAATAGTTTCCGTGACCATTGGGATTCTTTTATACAATTCCTCGTTTGTTAGATGTTCTTTCCATGATTTGTTTAGCGGAGCTCTAAGCAGTCTGGTGTATGATCCATTTAGTTGATTTTCAAGAGTCTTTGTTAGTGTCCATTTGTCGCTCCATATGTTAAAATAGATTCAATGGTCGCTCGGAAGAGGTTTCTCTTGAGCCTTTCCAATAGTTTTGATTCCAATATTTTCGTCATGCTGGTTATTGCTCCTCAGGCCTTTGCGATTCTCACATCAATATCGTGCGTAGTTGATCCGATAAAGCTATCCAAGTCTTTCACTTTTTAAGGGTTGTACCTTCACTGATAGTTAATACGTGATCCTCTTTTTGATTAAAAGACATATATTCTGTTTTGCCGCAGTTGATTTTCAATCCTATATCTTTTGCCTTCTCTTCGATTTTATTCAAGAGCTGTTTTATATTTTCCATTGAGTCAGCTGTGATAGAAATATTATCTGCATAATAAGAATCGGTGATGTAAGTTGCTGGATGTCTCCGACTTCGTCTTTTCTTAAGTGTGAAACCAAAATTTGAGTACAGTCTATAGATGATTTTAGGACATAATCTAAACAAATTATGAACATGAATGGTGTTATCGTTTCGCTTTGTAAAACGTATGTTGTTATTTCAAAGAATTGTGTATCGCCATCTGGAGATCGAACCATAGAACGGGTATTCATGTACAGCATCATTATGGCGTTGACTGTTTCAGCTGGTATTCCATAGCTTTTTAATATGTGCTTCATGTTCTTTCTGTCTATGGAATCGAATGCTTTTGAGAAATTGACGAATAATAGTACTGCTGGAAGATTTTGCGACTTTACTCTTTCAAGTAATCGACGTATCTTTATAATTTGGCCGGATGTAGATCTGTTTGTTCGGAAACCATTTTAGTTTTTCCTTAATAGTGGATCTAGTATTGGTCTTATCCTATTCAGCAGCATTAAATTGTAAATTTGTGCTGCTATTGTTAACGTAATCCCCCTATAATTTGTTGGTGAAGCAAGATCACCTTTTTAGGGAAAGGTATCAGGTAGCCTTCTGTCCAATTAATGTATATTACATATATATTTTATATATAATATATATATATATATATATATATATATATATATATAATAATTAAGTTTAATGATATAATTTAATTAAAACATAAATTAAATTTTATATATATATATATATATATATAAATTGTTACCACATTTTTGCTTATAACTTTTATTTTAATAAAAATAAAAAAAAACAAAAATATGAATATTATAATAGAATTTAATAAGATTTCCAATTATACTAATTTTATAATCCATTTTATAAAAATATTAATTATATAATGTATTATATATGTTTTTTAAATATATAATATATAAATTAATATAAATTATTTACACATTTATGTTACACTTATATTTCCAATATTACAGAATTGTAAGAAAAGTGACATCGTTAAAAATGTATTGAAAAAGTTTGCTATACCATTAGAAAAGACAATTAAATATACATGTAAAAATAAGTATATTATGAAACTACATCGCCGATCATTTTTTATTAATAATAAAATTAGTTCTTATAAAAACTTGAAAGTGTTATTATTAAGTCATAATACACTGACACAATTAAATAGTAATCAATTTAACAATTTAACCGAATTACGCTACCTGCATTTAAATAATAACCTTATAAGAGTAATAAGGCGGGATTTATTCAAATATAATACTCGATTAATACGCATAGATATTTCTTATAATAAAATATATAGCTTTAAAGTCGATCTAAGTAAATTGCCTACTCTAAAGAATTTGAACATCGAATATAACAATTTACGTCATTTAATCGAACACGCATTTAAATCATATATTAGCAGTAATGGAAGTGGTAACAATGTATTACGTATTAATAATAATAAACTTGCATGTAAGTGTAATATGCATTGGCTTTTAAAGTTAGGAGATATATTGAATGCAAAAATATGGCATGATAATATATGCATTAATAAAATAATGCAAAATGTAAGATTACTTTGTTTCTTTAATACAAATACAGAAGCGTCATTTCCATGTGAAAATGTTCATTTAATGAACTGCGAGAATGGTTAGTATATTATTTAAATATATATATACAAATATATGTTATTTTTTACTTTATTTATATAACATGACTCTTGAATCGTAGGTGGATTATGAATATTTTGCACAGAAACGTCGCTATTCATTTCAGTTATTCGTCATCATCATCATTAGTTCACCGAGATCTTTAGATGTCCATTACAAATGATGTCCGTATATTCCATCTTTGGGCGATCACTAGGCATTGTATCTCCGAGTTATCCGTGTTGAATTGTTTTAGCGGGAGTATTGTGATATGTGTCATAACTAATACAATTTAAAACAATTATTATTGACAATAGTGGTAGCAACTTCCCAGCATAAGAGTTAGTGTTCTCTTTAATGTAGATATTGGTGTTATGCTATCGGTAATTTACACATAATAGACGTGTGTGTGCGCTTTATTTTCGAATGTCTGAATTATGTTCTACAGCATTTTATCACCAGTGTTTTATACAGACTGAATTTTGTTTTATAGAGAATTTGTTTACTTGTCCATATATTTGTTAATCTGTCAATGCCGATGTATAGGTAGATATTCTTATTCGGATCTATACTTCAATAAATATATATGTATAGTTGCTACTATATGTTTAATCTCTTTGAATATTTTTCCATTCATTATTATAATAGCATTTGAACTTTCATCCATGCTGTTCAAAATTGTTTCTATGTTCAAAGCTAATTTCCATGTCACAATAACTAGTATGTTTTGATATACTATTAGAAAGATGGTGTAGTTCATCGTTGATAACATTTATTTGATACATATCATCAGCGACTCGAATGTCGGATATTTATCTACCTAAATCAATTTTCGAATACATTAAATATAATAGGGGATAGAGGACATCCTATATATACCCACATAAGTTTTGAACGTATCTACAATATTGTTTTGTCATTAATATTGCACTTTCCGAGTTTGCATATAATGCTTTAATATGTTATAGCATTCGATACCTAAACTATAAATAGCATGACATCGTCATTCACGTTTTGGGTTTTTTGAACTCCTATGTGTTTTAAAAAAGATAATTAGGCAATTTATGATTTATCCGACTGTATTTTGTCATTTCAAATTCATATATATATATGTATGTATTATGTATTTTATACCTGTAATATGAATGCTAATAGTCATTACATAGTATATTGTAGTAGTTTGAAGTAATACTTCAGTATTGTTTATTTACAGAATTTGGAAAAAAAAGTATACTTGTATATTTAATAATATAGTTGTGTGCAAAATAAATATTAAGTAATTTATTGTCATCTAGATTTAAAATGAGTTAATCAGTATATTGTGATCAATAAGTTAACATATGAATGTATTTATAATATGTATTAGACCTTTTAAATGCATATTTCACTCTAATACGTATCTTATATGTATTATTTATGTCGGTATACATATTTCAAATATATTAAGAATTTATCGACATCATAGATATGTCAACTATTTTGCGAATCAGATATAACATTTACTATAAATTTAACGAAATTAATATTCATGCATCCCGCTTCTAGCAGTATAATCGAAATCACTGAAATATGTTTAGATTTTACGAGGTTTCTATACACAAATTGTTGCAATGCCGTATTCAAGTAAAAATATAATTATATTTTACTCGCCACATATATATGTAAATCATTAAAAACTAACATTACTTGCTTTTATATATTAATAATGTACACTTAGTTTTAATCATATAAATAATAATTTAAAGCATAATATTTTACATTTCAAAAGAATATAGATTCATACGAATTTACTTTATAAATAACATATGGATCGAAATTTGACCTTATATAGGTGATATGTGACCCCATATGTTTGTGTATATATAAACTCTTTCGCTTGAGTGTTATATATTCATTTATAAAAACTTTGGAGTTGTACTGTTTCGGTAATATATTTTTCGATATACATATATGTATTTACGAATTGTTCAATATTGAATTTATGATATACTTTTAAATACAATTATAAAAGTATGTTAATATGTAAATAAGTACATCGATTAACTACGTGAATATAGTCTACACATTTATATATAGTTTTATATTATCATATAATATATTTATATGTTGTAACTTTGTTAAATAAGTATGAACATTTAACACATATAGGGGAGGGAAGGGTATTATGGCCGATGTTTTTACCTTACAAGAAACAAAATATATCATACTTATATTGGATATTATGATCCAATAAGTTGTATATACAATTACAATATATTGTTCTAAATAATGGCTATCAACATTTACTCATTTAATTATTTGTATTCAAATCATTTGATTTTTATTAAAAAGCAAATTTTCCGTATAAATAGAGATAAAATACACCAGTGCGGGTATTATGGTCGATAGTTCCGAAATAGCCACTAGGATCGCGTCATGTATTCAAATACGTACTATTTTTATAATTAGAAAATAAAATACATTGTATCAGATATCAAGATACACATTCACTTTTATATTAAATATAAAAATAATTAATCGTTATCCCATTTAGTTTTACTTATATTCGCTACAAACGTTTTTTTTTCGATAAAATTACGATTATTTGATTTTTTTCTCTAATCAAAAATCAATAATTAATATTGATATAAATAAAAATGATGTACACTATCATTCTTAGAATTCGATTATCTACATTTTTCTAATATATCATTTTTTGATAATTATAATGGTTCTTGAAATATCGTTATCGGCCACAATACCCGCATCGGCAACAATACCTGTCTCTCCTCTAGTGTGCATATCATATTGTATATTATAATTTGCATATGCGGATTAACGGATACTATTAATTTTATAATATGTTTAATATATATATATATATATATATATATATATATATATATATATATATATATATATATATATATATATATATATATAATTACAACTCATTCTTATATATTTTAAATATTCATTTAAATAATAATTTAATATATGTTGTTAAATTTATTTAAAAATCGATATTTCATTATTAAATGGAAAATAAATAACAAATTTGTAATATATATATATATATATATATATATCATTTATTGTAATTTATAAATATAATTAATATAGTAATTATAAAATTAAATATTATATAATGATTATAATTATTGTTTAGGGTTGGATGAAAGTACAACTTCAGAACCCGAACAAAATATCACGACATTTTATGTGTATATTTTGATTTATATTTGTCTATGTGTATTGCTAACCTATTTTAGTAAAATGTATCCAAATGATCGTCTCATATATAACAATAACACTAATACTACGTATAAAACGTGTCAATAAATTAATGATACTTTACAAATTATAAATTAATATATTATATATATATATATATATATATATATATATATAATATAGTAACTTAATGCATATATGTCTAATGGCAATTTATAAATTAATATATTAAACTTAATTTAGAATAAATATATATATATATATATATATATATATATATATATAATAATAATACAAATATAAAATATGTTAATAATTAAAAATATACATTTTAATTAAATAGAAGTATAATTTCGTTAAAATATACATCCATTAAAATTTATAATAATGGATTTATATAAATCATAAAAAATACGGGAATAATAGTAATTATTTAAATTTTAAATTTTAAAAATGTAAACATTATACATGAATTATTATGTAAATAATTCAACAACAATATTAATTCATATTTACATATTAAATATTTAGAATACCTATAATATACATACGAGTGATTTTTTATATTGATTATATTATTGTTACATTGGTATCCTTAGAAATCTTATTGAATCATAAAATATACGTTATATTTTAGTTTGTATTAATTTGTATTTAAAAAAAAGTTATGATCATAAATATGCAAAAAAAATTGGTACAAATTTAACATGGTGTAGATAAGAATTATGCATGTTTTAATTAATTTATAATATATATTAGACAATAACTCATTCAATAATTTATATTTTAAAATCAAATTAACATTATATCTTTATTATATATAGTAATATAAATTTAGAATTTGTTTCAATAATTTATTGTTATCAACACTTTCTATCATTTATATTTTTTTACAAAACCCTTTAAATACTATAGTATAAGTTGTATTTTAGTGTTTAATAATTTGAAAAAGAAAAATAGTTATTATAATATTTAATAATTCATACTAAATTTCAATAATTAGTTAAATCCTTATTTATTATTTTAAATTTATTTTTAAATATAATATAAAACACAATAGTAAATAATATAAAAGTTTAATTTACATATTAAGTTATAACTTATATTATAATATATAATATTTATATATTTTTTTTTTACAATATGATATGGAATATATACATACTATATAAAAGTAGTTGTAATATGAAGTGCATACTTACTTATATAATATATGTGCACAGCTTTTGTGAAGCAAATATATAACACTCTATATCTACAACGTGATTAATATTTAAGCATCCCTCTGATAGAAGTAGTATCGACATTTTTGAAATATATTTAGGTTTGCCGCTATTTCAATATAACAATATTATAAATGCTGTATTAAATTATATGCAATATAAATTAGCTTTTACTCGCCATATAATATGTATATCATTTAAAATCAGCTTACCCTATTGGTTTGTTATATATTAGTAATGAAAACTTAGTTTTCACTATATAAATAATAATTAAAAGCATATTATTTTACATTTTAAGTATATAGTTTAATACGATTTTACATTAAAAACAACACATAGTTCCGAAAATGTACCCTATATAGGATGCGATATTGGTTTTTGTATATACAATATATTACAAAATTTCGCATAATATATATTTTCTAATAAATATCTTTGATATGTATACACATTTATTATATAACATATACATCTTTATAAAAATATGATTACCCTATATGTATATATTATAGAATCTTCATTTATTTCCATTTTCTCTAGTCCTAAATATTATATGTATTTAAGAATAATAAATTAATGATGGATAGTTACATGTACATATTATTTAAAATTAAAATATTAAACATACCAATTTTATCAATTATGTTCTATTCATTTAATCATTAATCATTAAATCTTTAAACATTGATCAATTAAGTATTGTATGAACTTGAACACTTATATAAATATTAAAAATAATTATATAATATTTATCAAAAACAGATTTAGTGTATTTGTATTTGATCAATAAATCATACATTTATTTAATTGTATTACATTTATTTATATTTGTTAGTATATTTATATTTGAATAATACATTTTTAATTATTTGTATTTGATCAAAACATTAACATAATTATCAAAATCAAATTTAGTGTATATGTATATGAATCATTAATTAGAAATTATTTGTTATTAAATTATATTTGTATTTACTATTTGTTAAGTTGTTAGAAAAATAATCTAGTCTTAGTACATTATTTATTAACTTTCTATGTGTTTCATGGCCCGTATAGATATGTGTCTAGAATTGCTTAATCATGTGAGACGGCATCGATTGTTGTATGGGCATATCCCTAGCATTAGGCGTAGGTTAGTATAACGCATGATAATAATAATATTAATACACAAAGTAATATTGATAATAACATAACATCCCATCTTTCCAGAAGAAGAGATATTACGGTACAAAGTAGCAGGGTACCTGTTCCTGGAGCTTAGGTATATAGTTTCCCATGGTTCTGGTTGTACTATAATGGCTGTATGTGAGAGGATGGATTATTATCAGATGGTGTTGTTAGGGATTTAGGGACAATGTAGTGTTAGGAGTATGAGTGGGGGTATTCTCTATGGTGGTGAAATGTTATTGGAGTTAGTTTTAGATGTTGATCGTATGTTATGTATTGTACGTCATATGATGTTTCCGTATGGGTACGGATGACATATGATTCTGGTTTCTTTTCTTGACAATGGTAGCTGGGGATCATGTGAATTTGAAGGAGTCTCGATTCGACAGATTTGAACGTTCTGAAGGATGTACGCGGTTTCCTTAATTTTCTTGCGAGTGATGTCATCTGGTATCGTGCATTCTGATATTTGGATTGATGTAAGAATAGGTGTATAAGGCTGGGGTCATTACATTTTGAAGGCTATTTCTCCAAGATAATAGTGTTTTAGTTATCTTGTGCTATCTGTATTCTTTATAATGTTCTTTATGGTCTTAACGTTTATTGATATGAATTAATTTTATGTTGAGTAGTGCGGACTGAATGTAATGTGGGTGATGCCTATTTGAGAATGAATTATTAGAACACCGATGCTGAAAACTGGTGTCCAATTTCAGTGTATATTCTTGTGGGTATTCCAGTACGGATAATATCGATTTCATATGCTTTATGATTACTTCATTTGTTGTACTATGAAGCCTGAAGATATCTAGTAATATTGTAATGTGATCACCTATTAGAACATACATGGTACTGTTACATTTGAAATGTATTGCATCGGTGATATGTCTCTGCTGTTTGGTGGTGGTTTTCAATTACTTCTTGCATGTCTCTGTAATCTTTCGTAGTCGTTGGAACATAATATTATATCTTATCATATAGTGGGCCAGAAAACCTTGTTTCAGCCGAGAGGCATTATCTTTTAATTTACAACATGTGATGCATGTAGTTTTCTTAGTTTGATGGTGTTTATGATGTGGGTATTAGTGTTATAAAATCATTGGATATTAAGTCATTGTATATGGAGAGTTCGTATTATTATCGTATTGCCATCATTCTACTATGAATTGTCATAGATGTTTGTATATATTGTGTGCTTGACTTTTGATTCGTATGATATGTTCTGTCTTTGGGGTGACATTTGTATAGTGTATATGTTAGCTGATGTATACTATTATAGTGTCAAGGGTATTTATGGTAATATCCTAGAGAAGGCGTATGCTATGATCATATCCTTTCATGCTCGATAGATTATAGAGAGTATGGGAGTGTAAGATATGTGCGTGAGTATTAGCATGTAGATTGATCTATCGTCACTCTCCTCACAAAATTATATATAAATTATTATTACTTAACAGTAAGGAGATATTATAGTATTATAATATAGTATAAATAAACACATCTTAAATTAAAATTAGTGTAAACACGATATATATATATATTACCTTTTACCGTCGGGCCGAAACCGACCCCTGGCGACATCCATGGTATCTATTCTCCATCCAGCTCTGTCACTAGCATCTAGTCGGAGTTTCATAATATCTTTAGAGACATATTTAGTTATAATGTCTAGCCAAGTGCAATGTGGTCTGCCTCTTCCTCGCCGACCTTCCCATCACAATTTGCAATTCCGTCATATCTGATCTAACAACGTGTCTGAAAAAGATAGGGCAGCCTTTAACATTCTTGATTCGAGCATTCTTTTAGGTTGTATTATGTCAATTATCTCAGTATTTCTCTTCCTATCTAAGTAGGTAACTCCGAGAAGTTTCATCCAGCACCATTATTCAAAAGCATTAATTGTTTTCCTATCTGCCTTTTTGATATTCAAGGTTTCTGCTCCATACAGGATAATTGGAAATACCAGTGTTTGAACAATAATTATTGTTGTCATTAGTCTAATGCCACTGTCTTTGAATACACTTTTCAGACTTCGTGGCACATTTTCCCATGTCCAACCTTCTTCGTAGCTACCTATTGGTAACTCCATCATTTGTAATTAGAACTCCCAGGAAGATAAATTTATCAACGATTTCGATATTGTTATCATCTACTATTATATGGTCCAATTTACCTGTAGTCATCACCTTTGTTTTCTTGACATTTAAAAATAATCCGGCTTCTTGGCTTGCTATTTTAACTTTTGTAATTAGCTCTATGAGATCATCTTTTGTTCCTGCTATCAATGTAGTGTCGTCAGCATACCTACGGTTTGTAACTTTCCTTCCATCTATACTAATGCCTTTATCCCACTTTTCCAGGACATATCGCATTATTATTTCTATATAGATATTGAATAGCAATGGAGATACTATGCATCCTTGCCGTACTCCTTTACCAATCAAGATGTTGATTGTTTCACCATACTATGTACTCCATCCGATTCTTGATTTGTGTATACATTTCTCAGCACTACTGTCAGATTAACGGGTACCCCCATGTCTTTGAGAGTGCATCATAGTCTTTAATGATATACTCAGTGGAATGCCTTTTTGTAGTCAATGAATCACATAAAGAGTTCTCTTTGATGATCTCTAGCTTTTTTCATCATCTATCTCAAGTTAACAATATGGTCTATAGTTCCTCTACATTTTCGAAACCCAGATTATTTTATTGGTAGTTCAGGGATGAGAAAGGTCTCAACTCTTTTCTGCACTATTCTCAGAAGTATATTAATTGTATGGGATATTAAGGCGATTGTTCTATAGTTTCCACATTCTTTTTTATCGCCCTTTTTATAAATAGGAACATATAATGATTTCTTCCAGTCATTTGGCCATATCTTTGTTTTCCATATGATTGAACATATCATACTGATTTTGATTTTGTCTCAGTGTAGGATATATCTCTGGTCTTATCCTATTTAATAGCATCAGGTTATATATCTTATCTGCAATTGGATTTAGTGTGATTCCCCGATAGTTTTTTCGTGATAAAAAAAACTACTTTTTTAGGGAAAGGATGTAAGCATCCTTCCATATGTCTATTGTTCTTGAGAATATACACTATTGCACTAGTTTAGTAAGATTTCTTGACATTCACCTAGTTTCCATACTTGAGCTGGTATTTCATCTAAGCCAACATGTTTTCCATTTGTTATGATTTTCGTAGCTATCTTTAATCCATCTATTGTAAAATTCCTTTTTTGATATCTAGTTCATTTTGTATAGTCAATGTACTTTCATCGTTTGATGTGGGAATTAATGGTTTACTGAGTAGTTACTTGAAATGGTCGTTCCATATTTGAATTCGTTCTTTTCCACTGTTTGCTTTAAGTTTTGCTCTGTTTGAGTTATTTCTTCCACTAACTTCATTTTCTATTTTCCAGGCTAAGGCTGATATTTTGTTACACATCGCATTTTGAATTTCACTTATTTTATTCTGAATGTAATATGTTTGTTCCTTCTAATACGATTGTAAAATATACTTGTAAGCTTCGTTGAAATGTCTATTATTTTCTGGTGTCGGTTGATTTTAATTATGTTGCGCTGCTTCGTGTAGTATTTTACAGTTTTGACAGATATTATCTGTTTCCCAGGGTATTCATTTTTTTAACTTAGGTTTCAATGGGATTACTTTAGCAGCAGTTTCATTACATACAGTTTCAAAGTGAGTATACCTTTTGCTAGAAGATAGCGAAGCTGTAGTGTCATGTAGAGCTTCGAATTTAGTTTTCACTTTAGTAATAAAGGTTTCTCGGGTTTCTGTATCTGTCTTTAATCATGCCCAATCGTAATATTTGATGTTACTAGATTTCTTGTTATTAGCTCTAAGACTAAGTCTTATATTTACTAATATAATACGATGATCAGTGATAAATGAGTTATAAGCTCTATAGTTTTTAGCATTTATGATATAATATATATCTATATAGTATATTATAATATATATATATATATATAGTCTATATATATATATATATATATATATATATATATATATATATATATTGGATATAATTATAATGTATTTGTATCTATTAAGAAAATTCTGTATTTGTAATTGTATCTACTATGATTTTTTTGAAAGTAATTGTAGTAGTATCTATTATAAGAAAAAAGTGTGTAATTGTAATTGTATCTATTATATATTTTGTGAGTATCGTGCCCAGCTCTGCATGTAGGGTATCATTATAGGATATATAAATAATTAAACTTTAAATTCAATACAATGATTATTCTACAATAACGTAATATATTCTGTACTTATGTTTAAATAATAATCTATAGAAAGTTACTGTATATAATATGGTATATAATTAATGTTATGCATATTATATATACATATAGTAAAGATAAACCCTTTCATTATGCAATTAGTGTATATATATATCGAGCTGCGGCTGTAAATCATTAACAATTCAATCATTCATTAGGTAATGTTGTATAATAAAATCTAGCGATCACAACATTATGTATTGAGTGCTGATTAATTCATATCATCTCCACAGGGCGGGGCTTTGAAGTAACCCGGGGGGGGGGGGTGGGGAGTTACGTAAACAAACAATGGTAGTAAATGTTTAGTTAATCTGCATATGACATTAGAGTTTTAACGCGAAGTGTTATTGAAATACGTGTATTATATAACAACATTTATTATGTATAAACCAGGTGTAATATAATACAATTACTCTGTATAAATAGATAACTTCATATTTCAATGTGTATCATAATTAACGATATTTCAGTTTTAATAATTAGTGTGAATTATTTTATTTTGTAATTTGTTTAATATTATACTTTATTATCTTTATCTTTAATGTCTTATTATTTTGTATTTATTTTGTAGTATTAATTGTTTTATTGTTCTTGATTGGTATATTGTATTCTGTATATGTTACTAGTGTTAATACATAACATGATGGCACATTAAGGTAATTAATTAATAAAATTGTATCTATACTTAAGTCTATTCAAAATGTAGTATTCATAATAATTTAAAATCAAATATCAAATATATATATATATATATCTATAATATAGATTCTATATCAAAATTTAGTTATTAATTCGTATATATTTAGTTCATTATTCGTATTATTCATAGTAGTATTCTATATAATATAATATATGGTTACTATACACATATATATATATATATATATACGAAGCTATAATACTACAATTTATTACTATATACATGTATATAATTTTAAATTACATCCTTCTCGTTACGTAATACTTATAGATAGCATCCATTACGTAATAAGGCGTGGTTACGAAATCACGTAACTTCAAAGAACCGGGCTGAATCCGGGAACTTCTGGAGATGAAAGCAGCTATGGCTCGTTAGATTCATCGAAGCGCGAGCATTAGATCGGATGATATAAATAGATTAACCTTCATCACTGCTAATGGGCGTGGCTTGTAGATGTGATGAGAACGCCCACATATGGCGCGATCACTGAAGCGTGTAAAGCGAGGCCACCTAATCACATCTGATAACTTCACTACGTATTATTAGGTGGCTGGTGATTATAATATTATATTTCAATGAGCTTAGCATATAAGCTCATATATCTAATCTCATATATCTAAGTATATATACAGGTATATTATCAACAATTACTGTATTAAACATGTGCGTAATATAATAGTAATCCATGTATACCCATGCAGTTAATATGCATACTACATTATCAATATGTTGTATGCGTATATATATATATATATATATATATATATATATATTAATATGGACCTACATATTAGCATAGTTTGTGCTGCATAGTTTAACATATGTAATTTAAACAATTAAATCATTATTTTAAAGCTCATTCTACAACAATAGATTCACTAATGCGTACTTCAAAGCACATATTATGTTGTTATTGTTCCCTACTATAATAGCTACTATAGCACCACTATATATAGTGGTGGTCAATAACAGATAAGTGTAGGTCAATCACTCTCATAATTACCGTTCATGATATGTAATTACAAGAGACAACAACAAAATACACGTATATAATTACATAAATAAAGTGTATTCAATATAGACCACACACATGCGCGTTCCTAGAACAATACAACAATAGACGCCGCCAGATCAAAGGCACGTCGCCTCGTACATATCACAATAGAGATATTGTAGTGGTACCTGTTGTTCCTTTGTTAAGGGGTTGTTCTAGGCTGGTTCTTTTCACCCCTAATATAGCATGAATGTATACTACTGTCGGCGTCAAGTAGGGTTAGATCGAGATCAATCGGGTTATGTCCTTCATATAATGTAGTTTGATGGGGTAATTAATGTATGTCCCCCATTAGTAGTAATAGGTCGTCCATTACATATACTATAGGGATGAGGATACTGTCTGGTTATGTGCGACGAGATGAATCATCATTATAACGTGACTAACCGGTGGCGACATCATACGGTAGGTAGCGACATCTGGTGTTAGGTTGATGTACTAATTACTCGCATGAATAATACATGTATGGTAATGGTTGATGCAGTCATGGTACAACCCTGATGGAGCTATATCAATGATTCACATATCACTTCGTATATAATATACAGTGTATGCTAATATATATATATATATATATATATATATATATATATATAATTAGTTTGTGTTCAAATATATATTTTGGTATATTTTGGTAATATACAGGGTATGCTAATATATATATATATATATCAAACTGCCTGTGTGGCTCAGTGGCTAAGGCGTCAGACACACAATCAGTAGGACACGGGTTCGACCCTCGTCCGGACCATTCATTAATTTTATAAAATGGGTCTTAAAATATTATTTAGAAGTGATCTTATATAATTGTGTATAAATAAATGATCGGCTCTCGTTAAAACCATGGATGCCTTAACATGAGAGCGGCTTCGAAGGGACATTAGAGCCATATATGGTTATAAGTGAAAACTTCATCTAAGTTCCTGGATGGGATGAAAGGACTCCACCAAATAAAAAAATAAAAATAACAATATATATATAATTAGTTTGTGTTCAAATATATATTTTTAATACATATACAAATTATGTAAACATATCAATTGTATTGAATTATATGCATGTAAACATATGAACTTTATTAAAATCTAATATATACACTAATGAAATATTTGTTAATTTCGTCTATTTATTTGATTAAATATAAATCGATAAATCAATAAAATTTAATTTATATCTTTTACTAAATAGTATATTAATATAAGTTATTAATATACTTTTTTGTATAACATTTCAATAATATATTAAAATAAATAAATAAATAATAATTTTAAACATATATATATATATATATATACAATAATACGAATTTATATTATTGATCTTTTGTTGTTGTACTTTTATAAATAAATATTACAAATACAACTTATAAAAACTAATAAATACAGAAATGTTTATATAATATTGTAATAAGAAGATAATAGTATATTAATGAGATATTTACCTAAATAAACTACGAAATGAATTATGTTATCAATTGATTTGAAAATATGTTGTCAATAAAACTTAAAGAATTATATATATTTATAAATATCTACAAACACGAGCTCATCAGTATAATGTCAACCTATAACAGGTATTTCAATAATGCCTCTAATACGTGAATAATACTTATTTGTATTATTACGTAAGAGGGTATCATTATGTCATCAATATGGGTGTGATGTATGTGTGATATGCTAGGTTAGATATGATATCTACTGTACTTAAAGTCACACATAATGTATCGTGTTTACTATATTAATATGTTATTACCTGTTTAGGTATATATATGTTACATAGTGACATATATGTGCAGACAACTTATCGATTAAGTATCTATTAAATAATACGCTATTACATAATACTCATGTATAGCTTGATATTTATTTATTTTATTTTAAAATGTTTTATTGACTACAAAATCACGTGGTGGTTATGGGCGTCATGAGAGGAAACAAAAATAAAATAAATAGAGTACAATAAAAATGAAGGAAAAGGGAGGATAGGTTACAATGTTAATAGGTACGTGGAGAGTTTGCATTTAAATATTGACAGGAATTTTAAACACCTAATTTCATATGCAAGAGCTTTTATATTTAATTAAAAGTATGTATGTGTTATATATAGTGGTAGCGACATTACGATGATGTCACGTGATGTTGACGTAGTGGTCACCATCATAGTAGTCAACACAGTAGTATCAGTAGTAGTGGTCAGTCCGTTATAACACACACACACCACCGTAGCTGCGTAAGAGTTGACCACTGGTCCTAGATGAATGATCAGCGCGACACTCGACTCCGTATCTCTCTCTAGAGGCAGTGGGAGGGTGACTGTGAAGTACCTGCCTCTATTACTGTGCAGGAGTTCATTGAAAATAGGTGTCAACGATATTATTATAGAATAATTATATATGATCGAGTATACATGTATATATATATATATATATATATATATATATATATATATATATATATATATATCTGTATATGTACAGTTACCTCTACATTGCAACATATTTTTGTTGTATGTTATTTTTCCGTATGATTGATTATTATAGTACATTGTTGACATGTTAGTTCCCCCACCCATTACAATGAGTGATAATACAATATAATGGGGAGCGTCTAAACAAGTCTAGACGCGATAAGATATACTACATGGTTCTTATTGAAGATGCTCAGGGGGGGTCGAATTATTAGTTATTTAATTACATTACTAGTTCGCATACATTTACAGTTAAGATTAAGCCCATTACCCGTTTTACCCAATAATTAACCCCATGGGTGCACCCCCACGAGTAACTCAATACCTACCTAGGGTGGTTCACTCGATACCTACATAGTTCTTTAGCTCTCGCACTTGACTATTTATATAGCGGTGTGTGTATTGTAAGGGGCGGATCAAAGATATTTAATAATATACCACGTGACTCGAGGAACAACACAATCAGAGAGAGAGGGATGTTAGCCATTCATACTTCAATGACTACAAACAACATTACTAGTAGTTATATCGGTATTAATACTTTAATTACAAGGGCTCTACAGGTAATAGTACAATAGGTTACGACGTGTAAGTTACCATATCCACGATAATTACCATTGTCATGAATACCTTTAATAATACCTATAGGTAGGTAATATAAACCACGCCCATATCGCGTGTGTATATCGTAATAGGGGCGTGACTATTATAAATTAGCGCGGGTGGCGTGTGTAAAGGTGGAGATGATTGCCAGGATTAACAATATACATCAATACACCTGACCGAGAGGGATCAGAGATATATCAGACATGTAAACCACCATTGCTACGAACAACATTAATATCGGTATTAATACTTACAATGAAATCAATAAATATTCGTGTCTTCCTCTTCTTCTTCTCGTGTACACGTGATCAAATATGTAAGTTACGTGGTGATATTTGATTGACAGTTGTTATTAACTATAGAGATATTACCTGTGTAGATAGGAAGAGGTTCGTGTATTAACCGTGTTCAAAAAGATCTATAATTAGATACCACGTGATGTGTTTGATATTTTATACACGTGTATATTATCACCCGGACAGACAAGTATAATTAATATGTTAATTATAATATACTATAGAATACTATACGTATTGTACTAAAGTATCAATAACTAGAGGTATATATGATGCAAACTACTATACTTCTAGTACCTAATTGTTTGTGTATAACATCGAATGACACGATTTCGCATAAGTGGAATTTATTTTATGTCCTTAATTCCGATAAATATGTGCTTATACTTATACTAATATAATATAATATATATATAAGTATGTGTTATTGTGTGTGTATAAATTATATATTATTATAATAATAATATATGTATATATATTAGTGTTGCAACCGGACTTCGGACTTCGGACTGATACATTTGGTTTTCGGACTCGGACTGATACTTGTTTTAAATTTAAAAAAAAATTCGGACTGATACTGATACACCTATACTTTTGTAAGAATCGGACTGATACTAGTTCATATTATGTGATAAATGCGAGCTAACATATTAGTTAGAAAACATATACAATCATATAATAAAACAAAATATTTAAAATCAAATTTAGCCAATGGAAATGTAGTTAACTTGTAAATGTAGTGTCTTTGGAACAACATTTTAACTATATTAAATATAATTTTAAATAACTTTATTTAATTATTTTAGGATAAATAGTGATTGTATATAAATAATGTATGAGCATAATTGATTTCCACTATACTATATTATATAATATTTAAAAATATTTGTAAATTTTATAAAAATATATTTCGACATTTTTTTAAAATATATTTTGAAATATTTGTTATATTTTTAAAATATTTTTCGTTATTTAAAAAAAATATATTTTGTAATGTTTTTTTATATTTTTTGTATTTTTTATATATTTTTCCTCTACTTTTTGAAATATTATTTAAATATATAATATATAAATATTATATTTTTTATATTATTTTTAGAAACATTTAAAAAAATATATTTTGTAATATTTTGACATATTTTTTGTATTTTTAAATTATATTTCCACTAAATTTTTGAAATATAAAAAAAATATTTTTCTACATTTGTTTGTATTTTAGTTACAATTTATTTTATTGTATATACTAGAAATGTAGAATCAGGAATAGTTATACTTAATAAATTATACATATAGGCAAACAATCATAAACTGAACAATGTCAGGTTGGGTACAACTAGTATTTACTATTTGAAGCTTTCGAAATGAATATAATTACTATTTGAAACCTTCGAAATGAATAATGTTACTATTCGAAATCTTCGAAATGAATAATTTGACTATTTGAAAACTTTGAATATCTAATTTAACAAATATAATACTATTTGAAACATTATATTAACCTACCTGTATCCCAAATAAAAACATTACATACAATAGGATACACTACATGCTTATAGGAACTAGTTTATAATACAATCCTGTTCAATACCAGCTATAACCCAAAATACGAGTAACTATAGTTACTTGTATTTTCAGAGATGTTCAGGTTCCACACGCTATTCATTATAGTATATCGCTTTAACTTTCGAGTGCTCCCTAACACTCTAGTATATCAAGTTATCATTCATGTTATAGCCAATGATGACGCACCACTAGCTATGTACCCTTCATATTAACTTCCTACTATGTGACGTAATTTAATGGAAACTATGGCAAAATATATATATATATATATATATATATATATAATATAATATCAGAATGTTAGGCATTACCCTACTAAATGAAGAAGCGCGATTCTTATCTAATCATTTACTAAAAGTTATATACAAAAGATTATTAGAATAATACATTTATAAAAAAATTAGAGATATTCAATTATTACATTTTATATCCAGAATAGCCAATAATAATTGTAAATAATGAGGATAGATGGCGTATCAACTTCGTGGATATGGGTGCATCGGGTACAATGACGTATGGATCTTATTTGTTCCAAGAATATGAACACTGGCCATATTGCCTATCACTACAAGTATATCCTTTTCCTCGATACGTACCATATCCACATTAAGGGGATGACACACGACGCCCGCCTCTCTATGTATAGAGATTGCAAATAATGGGTCTACACAAAACTAGGCGCGCATAATTATATTCATTGAATTGAGCTATTTTTTTTTATATTCTATTCATTAAATATATACACATGATATTACATGACGTATTTTTTATAATATATATATATATATATGCACACATTTTAATTTTGTAATTTACGGAAATCGTGATTTACGAAATCTATAGAAATTATTTGTTGTAGTTATACACATACAAATTTAAAAAATACGTCCTGTAATCTCATGTGTATACATTTAATGAATAGTATATACATACAATTAGCTCAATTCAATGAATAGAATTATGCGCGCCTAGTTTTGTGTAGACCCAATATTTGCTATATCTATACATATATAGGCGGGCGTCGTGTACCATCGGGTTTAAGGTTTTTTTAACACAAATACATCAGCCACTCCTTCATAAAAAAAATATAAAATAGAGTTAACGTTATTAAATATGTTATTCTAATAGATAATAGTAATATGTTATTATAAATACAATACAATATTAAAATAGATAGAATACATTTCTAAAAAAACTCCTCATAATGTCATTCATCATGTAATAAATAAAATTAAGACATAAAATTAAGATATATAAAATAAAATAAAATAAAATACTTAAAACAAAACAATTTAATAATTCGACAAAACGTAATTAAATATATAGTTTAACATATAAATACAATTAATACATAATAATAAGCCAATACGTAATAACAAATATGTTTGTAATTAATACTCTAAAATAAATTGAATTAGTATAAACATATATTTTAAATTATTTTATAATAATTCACAAGTTCAAATTTTCATAATATTATATGTTGTCAAAAGAATGTCAAGTATGTGTTATTGTTATTAACTTTATATTAAGTCATGAATGTAAATAGAGTAAAATATGTTTAGTAATTTATATTATGTCGAAAATATAAAAAAAATAAACTAAAAAGTAGTTAATATTTATATTAATATTTTTATAATAAGTCAAGAGTATAATTTTATATTATATCAAAAGAACATGACAATGTTTTTGGAATTTTATATTATGTCAACAAATAAATAAAATAAAATGTAAAATGAATGTAAATAACAAAAATAAAACTAAAACAATATCAAAAGTATCATTGTTCAATTAATATCATTAGTCAATTAATATAAATGAATTTAAATATAATTTAAAATAATAAATATATTTATATATCTATTTTATCAAGGTATTAATAAAAGTGAATTGTCGTCATAAAAATATATCAATATCTTTTTATAATTAGTACTAAATACATGTTTACTATTTTCAATTCTTAAATATTTTGTTAAATTGTTCCACAACTGTGGCCCTGAACTAGATAAACAAAACAGTTGTCGTTGTGTTCAAATTCTAATTCTATGAAACAGAAGATTATCATAATCATTAACCTTGAATAGGTTATGTAAGTTTGGTGGCAGAGAATGATTTCTTGCTCTAAACATAAATTGTGCAGTATTTAAATTTAACACTATCAGTACATTTTAAATAATAATATTTGTATACAATTTTCTGTACATTTTATCACCATTATATATAGATTGTAGTGCTATTTTTTTGTAAAATATTAATTTTATTGAGTTTTGTAATAAAAGTATTACCCCAAATATGGGAGCAGTAATTTAAATGTGAATAAAAAAATGCATTATACAGTAAGACTAATGATTTATTATTTAATTTGAATCTAACTTTGTTTAAAATAGCAATAGCTCTTGATATTTTTGAACATAAATAATCTATTTGGCTGTTCCAGTCTAATGTATTATCAATAATTATTCCTAGCAATTTAAATTATTAACTATTTTAATATCTGTATCATCAATTTTTAATTTAAATTTAAAATGTTCATGTTTATTTCTGATATTAAATAATAAAATGTTAGTTTTATCATTATTTAAGGATCATTTATTAATATTTAACCATATATATAATATATCAATGACATGTTTTTTTTTATTTTCAAAATTTATAATAGATAACAATTAAAGTTGTATTGTCAGCAAATACAATTGGTTTTAAAAACAGAATCGAGATATATTTGGTAGATCATGTATATACAATAAAAAAAAATTTGACCCAATACAGATCCTTGTGGAACTCCACATTGAATCTTATTTAGACTAGACCTAATACATTATGAATAATATATTGCATATTTATTTATTTATTTCTAATATAGGTTTGACAGTACTGTCAATTTTAACAGCTTGAATGATACTATTATTATCGATTTTATTTTCAAGATAATTAACTTTTTTAATTAATTTTTATTATCGTCTTTGAGTACTTCAATATTTCTTGATTGATATATTATTATATCTGATAATTTATTTAATTGTGCTTCAAGTAATATTATTTTATCAACAATTTCTTGTTTAGTAATTGGCATAATTTTAAATATTGTGAATGTAATAATCAATATTTAAAACACATATATTATTTTATTATATATACACATAAATAAATATAACTATGTATGTATTAACAATCTATGCAATTAATATGAATGACTAATATTTATAACTACAAATTAAATCTTATGCATCAGTGATTTCAATAATAATAAAAGTAATATTGTAATTAATTGTACATTTATATGTTAATAATATTGTTAAATTTATAAATAATATGCGTATTGTATGTAGTATATATTTATAAATAATATAGTAAAATAATATTATATAATAAACTTACCTTAAAGTTGATAATTAATGATTTGTATTTATAAATATAAATGAATGTCTGTATAATTGAACCAGGAAATGAAGATATATATATATATATATATATATATATATATAAACTACCTGTGTGGATCAGTGGCTAAGGCGTCAGTCACACAATCAGTAGGACACGGGTTCGAGCCTCGTCCGGACCATAATTAATTTTATAAAATGGGTCTTAACATATTATTTAGAAGTTATCTTATATAATTGTTTATAAATTATAGCTATCGTTACAATCATGGCTGCCTTAACATGAGAGCCAATACATATTGACTGAAAAACTACATTTATATATTACTATTTACACATATGTTTTCATCTCATAACTGTATTTAAATTAAATAATATTTATTTATAAAATAATTAAAATTTATAATTGAAAAATTAAAATCGATATATTTAATTTTTAAAATACTAGTTAATATAATTTTAAATTATATATTAACTAATATAATTTATATACGTATTTGTTAAATATATATTTTATAAATATAGAAATTATGTCTACAATTTATATATTTTCAATAAGTATGTTAATAACATTCGGAATGGGTAGTCATAATGAGGTACGTATTACTTATTATATAATATATACATCATATATATATATAGTTATTTTATTATTGTTATTTTGGTGGAGTCCTTTCATCACATACAGGAACTTAAATGAAGTTTTTATTTATAACCATATGGCTCTAATGTCCCTTCGTGCTGGTGCCTTGTAATCACGCACACACATTATGCACAATATGCTACGCAGGAATGTGCGTCGCACATTCCAACGTCTCGCATGACCACCCATGTGTCAAAAAGTAAGTCACATTTACATGTCAAAAAGTACTAGGTGCAAAGTACATTAATATTTGTAAAGCCTAGATATTAGAATATTTTGTATAAGGATTTGATATTTGAAAAGCTATTTTAATTTGATATCAGAAATTAATAAAGATAGAACTTTGATATTGGTAAAGCTTAGCTATTAGAAATAGCATAAATGCGTTTATATTAATATAACATTAGTATTATGATTACTATAATTCTACATACAAGAACTTTTGATACATGTATAGATGCACTATTAGCAGAGGGCGTTACTATTTTTTTGTCGTTGAGCCATATGGTCTCTGATGATTTTCTTACAATATTTTACTCTTCTTCTTAGCCATTTATGGTAGCTTGAAATGAAACGAATATCTACATCAAATTAGTGTTGTGAATTACATGTTCATAGCACCGTAACTTGTTTTCTGCTATAAACATTATTATTTATTAATATATACACTATATATAATATTAAAATATACCTTTTTTTAAATAATTGTGTGCTATTAAATGAATATTATATATATATATATATTACCTTACCTTACCAGGTCGAGCTTTATCGGCATTCATTGACACGTTTTCTCCATCCATCTCTATCGTTCATCGCGTTTGGAAGTTCGTCTAAGGTGCATTCTGTTTTTTCAACCAGTTGATCAATATACGTCTTAGCTGGGCGTCCACGTGACCGTTGACCATGTTGAGGTTGCCAGAGTAATACAGTGCTTGCCAGTTCGTTATCGGCTCTCCAACAATGTCCTGCGAAGCGCATAAGTTGTTTTCGAATAGTTTCCGTGACCATTGGGATTCTTTTATACAATTCCTCGTTTGTTAGATGTTCTTTCCATGATTTGTTTAGCGGAGCTCTAAGCAGTCTGGTGTATGATCCATTTAGTTGATTTTCAAGAGTCTTTGTTAGTGTCCATTTGTCGCTCCATATGTTAAAATAGATTCAATGGTCGCTCGGAAGAGGTTTCTCTTGAGCCTTTCCGATAGTTTTGATTCCAATATTTTCGTCATGCTGGTTATTGCTCCTCAGGCCTTTGCGATTCTCACATCAATATCGTGCGTAGTTGATCCGATAAAGCTACCCAAGTCTTTCACTTTTTAAGGGTTGTACCTTCACTGATAGTTAATACGTGATCCTCTTTTTGATTAAAAGACATATATTCTGTTTTGCCGCAGTTGATTTTCAATCCTATATCTTTTGCCTTCTCTTCGATTTTATTCAAGAGCTGTTTTATATTTTCCATTGAGTCAGCTGTGATAGAAATATTATTTGCATAATAAGAATTGGTGATGTAAGTTGCTGGATGTCTCCGACTTCGTCTTTTCTTAAGTGTGAAACCAAAATTTGAGTACAGTCTATAGATGATTTTAGGACATAATCTAAACAAATTATGAACATGAATGGTGTTATCGTTTCGCTTTGTAAAACGTATGTTGTTATTTCAAAGAATTGTGTATCGCCATCTGGAGATCGAACCATAGAGCGGGTATTCATGTACAGAATCATTATGGCGTTTCATGTTTCAGCTGGTATTCCATAGCTTTTTAATATGTGCTTCATGTTCTTTCTGTCTATGGAATCGAATGCTTTTGAGAAATTGACGAATAATAGTACTGCTGGAAGATTTTGCGACTTTACTCTTTCAAGTAATCGACGTATCGTTATAATTTGGCCGGATGTAGATCTGTTTGTTCGGAAACCATTTTAGTTTTTCCTTAATAGTGGATCTAGTATTGGTCTTATCCTATTCAGCAGCATTAAATTGTAAATTTGTGCTGCTATTGTTAACGTAATCCCCCTATAATTTGTTGGTGAAGCAAGATCACCTTTTTAGGGAAAGGTATCAGGTAGCCTTCTGTCCAATTAATGTATATTACATATATATTTTATATATAATATATATATATATATATATAATAATTAAGTTTAATGATATAATTTAATTAAAACATAAATTAAATTTTATATATATATATATAAATTGTTACCACATTTTTGCTTATAACTTTTATTTTAATAAAAATAAAAAAAAACAAAAATATGAATATTATAATAGAATTTAATAAGATTTCCAATTATACTAATTTTATAATCCATTTTATAAAAATATTAATTATATAATGTATTATATATGTTTTTTAAATATATAATATATAAATTAATATAAATTATTTACACATTTATGTTACACTTATATTTCCAATATTACAGAATTGTAAGAAAAGTGACATCGTTAAAAATGTATTGAAAAAGTTTGCTATACCATTAGAAAAGACAATTAAATATACATGTAAAAATAAGTATATTATGAAACTACATCGCCGATCATTTTTTATTAATAATAAAATTAGTTCTTATAAAAACTTGAAAGAGTTATTATTAAGTCATAATACACTGACACAATTAAATAGTAATCAATTTAACAATTTAACCGAATTACGCTACCTTCATTTAAATAATAACCTTATAAGAGTAATAAGGCGGGATTTATTCAAATATAATACTCGATTAATACGCATAGATATTTCTTATAATAAAATATATAGCTTTAAAGTCGATCTAAGTAAATTGCCTACTCTAAATAATTTGAACATCGAATATAACAATTTACGTCATTTAATCGAACACGCATTTAAATCATATATTAGCAGTAATGGAAGTGGTAACAATGTATTACGTATTAATAATAATAAACTTGCATGTAAGTGTAATATGCATTGGCTTTTAAAGTTAGGAGATATATTGAATGCAAAAATATGGCATGATAATATATGCATTAATAAAATAATGCAAAATGTAAAATTACTTTGTTTCTTTAATACAAATACAGAAGCGTCATTTCCATGTGAAAATGTTCATTTAATGAACTGCGAGAATGGTTAGTATATTATTTAAATATATATACAAATATATGTTATTTTTTACTTTATTTATATAACATGACTCTTGAATCGTAGGTGGATTATGAATATTTTGCACAGAAACGTCGCTATTCATTTCAGTTATTCGTCATCATCATCATTAGTTCACCGAGATCTTTAAATGTCCATTACAAATGATGTCCGTATATTCCATCTTTGGGCGATCACTAGGCATTGTATCTCCGAGTTATCCGTGTTGAATTGTTTTAGCGGGAGTATTGTGATATGTGTCATAACTAATACAATTTAAAACAATTATTATTGACAATAGTGGTAGCAACTTCCCAGCATAAGAGTTAGTGTTCTCTTTAATGTAGATATTGGTGTTATGCTATCGGTAATTTACACATAATAGACGTGTGTGTGCGCTTTATTTTCGAATGTCTGAATTATGTTCTAAAGCATTTTATCACCAGTGTTTTATACAGACTGAATTTTGTTTTATAGAGAATTTTTTTACTTGTACATATATTTGTTAATCTGTCAATGATGATGTATAGGTAGATATTCTTATTCGGATCTATACTTCAATAAATATATATGTATAGTTGCTACTATATGTTTAATCTCTTTGAATATTTTTCCATTCATTATTATAATAGCATTTGAACTTTCATCCATGCTGTTCAAAATTGTTTCTATGTTTAAAGCTAATTTCCATGTCACAATAACTAGTATGTTTTGATATACTATTAGAAAGATGGTGTAGTTCATCGTTGATAACATTTATTATATTATCATATATATTATCATATATATTATAACAATTATCATCAGCGACTCGAATGTCGGATATTTATCTACCTAAATCAATTTTCGAATACATTAAATATAATAGGGGATAGAGGACATCCTATATATACCCACATAAGTTTTGAACGTATCTACAATATTGTTTTGTCATTAATATTGCACTTTCCGAGTTTGCATATAATGCTTTAATATGTTATGGCATTCGATACCTAAACTATAAATAGCATGACATCGTCATTCACGTTTTGGGTTTTTTGAACTCCTATGTGTTTTAAAAAAGATAATTAGGCAATTTATGATTTATCCGACTGTATTTTGTCATTTCAAATTCATATATATATATGTATGTATTATGTATTTTATACCTGTATTATGAATGCTAATAGTCACTACATAGTATATTGTAGTAGTTTGAAGTAATACTTCAGTATTGTTTATTTACAGAATTTGGAAAAAAAAGTATACTTGTATATTTAATAATATAGTTGTGTGCAAAATAAATATTAAGTAATTTATTGTCATCTAGATTTAAAATGAGTTAATCAGTATATTGTGATCAATAAGTTAACATATGAATGTATTTATAATATGTATTAGACCTTTTAAATGCATATTTCACTCTAATACGTATCTTATATGTATTATTTATGTCGGTATACATATTTCAAATATATTAAGAATTTATCGACATCATAGATATGTCAACTATTTTGCGAATCAGATATAACATTTACTATAAATTTAACGAAATTAATATTCATGCATCCCGCTTCTAGCAGTATAATCGAAATCACTGAAATATATTTAGATTTTACGAGGTTTCTATACACAAATTGTTGCAATGCCGTATTCAAGTAAAAATATAATTATATTTTACTCGCCACATATATATGTAAATCATTAAAAACTAACATTACTTGCTTTTATATATTAATAATGTACACTTAGTTTTAATCATATAAATAATAATTTAAAGCATAATATTTTACATTTCAAAAGAATATAGATTCATACGAATTTACTTTATAAATAACATATGGATCGAAATTTGACCTTATATAGGTGATATGTGACCCCATATGTTTGTGTATATATAAACTCTTTCGCTTGAGTGTTATATATTCATTTATAAAAACTTTGGAGTTGTACTGTTTCGGTAATATATTTTTCGATATACATATATGTATTTACGAATTGTTCAATATTGAATTTATGATATACTTTTAAATACAATTATAAAAGTATGTTAATATGTAAATAAGTACATCGATTAACTACGTGAATATAGTCTACACATTTATATATAGTATTATATTATCATATAATATATTTATATGTTGTAACTTTGTTAAATAAGTATGAACATTTAACACATATAGGGGAGGGAAGGGTATTATGGTCGATGTTTTTACCTTACAAGAAACAAAATATATCATACTTATATTGGATATTATGATCCAATAAGTTGTATATACAATTACAATATATTGTTCTAAATAATGGCTATCAACATTTACTCATTTAATTATTTGTATTCAAATCATTTGATTTTTATTAAAAAGCAAATTTTCCGTATAAATAGAGATAAAATACACCAGTGCGGGTATTATGGTCGATAGTTCCGAAATAGCCACTAGGATCGCGTCATGTATTCAAATACGTACTATTTTTATAATTAGAAAATAAAATACATTGTATCAGATATCAAGATACACATTCACTTTTATATTAAATATAAAAATAATTAATCGTTATCCCATTTAGTTTTACTTATATTCGCTACAAACGTTTTTTTTCGATAAAATTACGATTATTTGATTTTTTTCTCTAATCAAAAATCAATAATTAATATTGATATAAATAAAAATGATGTACACTATCATTCTTAGAATTCGATTATCTACATTTTTCTAATATATCATTTTTTGATAATTATAATGGTTCTTGAAATATCTTTATCGGCCACAATACCCGCATCGGCAACAATACCTGTCTCTCCTCTAGTGTGCATATCATATTGTATATTACAATTTGCATATGCGGATTAACGGATACTATTAATTTTATAATATGTTTAATATATATATATATATATATATATATATATATATAATTACAACTCATTCTTATATATTTTAAATATTCATTTAAATAATAATTTAATATATGTTGTTAAATTTATTTAAAAATCGATATTTCATTATTAAATGGAAAATAAATAACAAATTTGTAATATATATATATATATATATATATATCATTTATTGTAATTTATAAATATAATTAATATAGTAATTATAAAATTAAATATTATATAATGATTATAATTATTGTTTAGGGTTGGATGAAAGTACAACTTCAGAACCCGAACAAAATATCACGACGTTTTATGTGTTTATGAATTAAATAGAAGTATAATTTCGTTAAAATATACATCCATTAAAATTTATAATAATGGATTTATATAAATCATAAAAAATACGGGAATAATAGTAATTATTTAAATTTTAAATTTTAAAAATGTAAACATTATACATGAATTATTATGTAAATAATTCAACAACAATATTAATTCATATTTACATATTAAATATTTAGAATACCTATAATATACATACGAGTGATTTTTTATATTGATTATATTATTGTTACATTGGTATCCTTAGAAATCTTATTGAATCATAAAATATACGTTATATTTTAGTTTGTATTAATTTGTATTTAAAAAAAAGTTATGATCATAAATATGCAAAAAAAATTGGTACAAATTTAACATGGTGTAGATAAGAATTATGCATGTTTTAATTAATTTATAATATATATTAGACAATAACTCATTCAATAATTTATATTTTAAAATCAAATTAACATTATATCTTTATTATATATAGTAATATAAATTTAGATTTTGTTTCAATAATTTATTGTTATCAACACTTTCTATCATTTATATTTTTTTACAAAACCCTTTAAATACTATAGTATAAGTTGTATTTTAGTGTTTAATAATTTGAAAAAGAAAAATAGTTATTATAATATTTAATAATTCATACTAAATTTCAATAATTAGTTAAATCCTTATTTATTATTTTAAATTTATTTTTAAATATAATATAAAACACAATAGTAAATAATATAAAAGTTTAATTTACATATTAAGTTATAACTTATATTATAATATATAATATTTATATATTTTTTTTTTACAATATGATATGGAATATATACATACTATATAAAAGTAGTTGTAATATGAAGTGCATACTTACTTATATAATATATGTGCACAGCTTTTGTGAAGCAAATATATAACACTCTATATCTACAACGTGATTAATATTTAAGCATCCCTCTGATAGAAGTAGTATCGACATTTTTGAAATATATTTAGGTTTGCCGCTATTTCAATATAACAATATTATAAATGCTGTATTAAATTATATGCAATATAAATTAGCTTTTACTCGCCATATAATATGTATATCATTTAAAATCAGCTTACCCTATTGGTTTGTTATATATTAGTAATGAAAACTTAGTTTTCACTATATAAATAATAATTAAAAGCATATTATTTTACATTTTAAGTATATAGTTTAATACGATTTTACATTAAAAACAACACATAGTTCCGAAAATGTACCCTATATAGGATGCGATATTGGTTTTTGTATATACAATATATTACAAAATTTCGCATAATATATATTTTCTAATAAATATCTTTGATATGTATACACATTTATTATATAACATATACATCTTTATAAAAATATGATTACCCTATATGTATATATTATAGAATCTTCATTTATTTCCATTTTCTCTAGTCCTAAATATTATATGTATTTAAGAATAATAAATTAATGATGGATAGTTACATGTACATATTATTTAAAATTAAAATATTAAACATACCAATTTTATCAATTATGTTCTATTCATTTAATCATTAATCATTAAATCTTTAAACATTGATCAATTAAGTATTGTATGAACTTGAACACTTATATAAATATTAAAAATAATTATATAATATTTATCAAAAACAGATTTAGTGTATTTGTATTTGATCAATAAATCATACATTTATTTAATTGTATTACATTTATTTATATTTGTTAGTATATTTATATTTGAATAATACATTTTTAATTATTTGTATTTGATCAAAACATTAACATAATTATCAAAATCAAATTTAGTGTATATGTATATGAATCATTAATTAGAAATTATTTGTTATTAAATTATATTTGTATTTACTATTTGTTAAGTTGTTAGAAAAATAATCTAGTCTTAGTACATTATTTATTAACTTTCTATGTGTTTCATGGCCCGTATAGATATGTGTCTAGAATTGCTTAATCATGTGAGACGGCATCGATTGTTGTATGGGCATATCCCTAGCATTAGGCGTAGGTTAGTATAACGCATGATAATAATAATATTAATACACAAAGTAATATTGATAATAACATAACATCCCATCTTTCCAGAAGAAGAGATATTACGGTACAAAGTAGCAGGGTACCTGTTCCTGGAGCTTAGGTATATAGTTTCCCATGGTTCTGGTTGTACTATAATGGCTGTATGTGAGAGGATGGATTATTATCAGATGGTGTTGTTAGGGATTTAGGGACAATGTAGTGTTAGGAGTATGAGTGGGGGTATTCTCTATGGTGGTGAAATGTTATTGGAGTTAGTTTTAGATGTTGATCGTATGTTATGTATTGTACGTCATATGATGTTTCCGTATGGGTACGGATGACATATGATTCTGGTTTCTTTTCTTGACAATGGTAGCTGGGGATCATGTGAATTTGAAGGAGTCTCGATTCGACAGATTTGAACGTTCTGAAGGATGTACGCGGTTTCCTTAATTTTCTTGCGAGTGATGTCATCTGGTATCGTGCATTCTGATATTTGGATTGATGTAAGAATAGGTGTATAAGGCTGGGGTCATTACATTTTGAAGGCTATTTCTCCAAGATAATAGTGTTTTAGTTATCTTGTGCTATCTGTATTCTTTATAATGTTCTTTATGGTCTTAACGTTTATTGATATGAATTAATTTGATGTTGAGTAGTGCGGACTGAATGTAATGTGGGTGATGCCTATTTGAGAATGAATTATTAGAACACCGATGCTGAAAACTGGTGTCCAATGTCAGTGTATATTCTTGTGGGTATTCCAGTACGGATAATATCGATTTCATATGCTTTATGATTACTTCATTTGTTGTACTATGAAGCCTGAAGATATCTAGTAATATTGTAATGTGATCACCTATTAGAACATACATGGTACTGTTACATTTGAAATGTATTGCATCGGTGATATGTCTCTGCTGTTTGGTGGTGGTTTTCAATTACTTCTTGCATGTCTCTGTAATCTTTCGTAGTCGTTGGAACATAATATTATATCTTATCATATAGTGGGCCAGAAAACCTTGTTTCAGCCGAGAGGCATTATCTTTTAATTTACAACATGTGATGCATGTAGTTTTCTTAGTTTGATGGTGTTTATGATTTGGGTATTAGTGTTATAAAATCATTGGATATTAAGTCATTGTATATGGAGAGTTCGTATTATTATCGTATTGCCATCATTCTACTATGAATTGTCATAGATCTTTGTATATATTGTGTGCTTGACTTTTGATTCGTATGATATGTTCTGTCTTTGGGGTGACATTTGTATAGTGTATATGTTAGCTGATGTATACTATTATAGTGTCAAGGGTATTTATGGTAATATCCTAGAGAAGGCGTATGCTATGATCATATCCTTTCATGCTCGATAGATTATAGAGAGTATGGGAGTGTAAGATATGTGCGTGAGTATTAGCATGTAGATTGATCTATCGTCACTCTCCTCACAAAATTATATATAAATTATTATTACTTAACAGTAAGGAGATATTATAGTATTATAATATAGTATAAATAAACACATCTTAAATTAAAATTAGTGTAAACACGATATATATATATATATATTACCTTTTACCGTCGGGCCGAAACCGACCCCTGGCGACATCCATGGTATCTATTCTCCATCCAGCTCTGTCACTAGCATCTAGTCGGAGTTTCATAATATCTTTAGAGACATATTTAGTTATAATGTCTAGCCAAGTGCAATGTGGTCTGCCTCTTCCTCGCCGACCTTCCCATCACAATTTGCAATTCCGTCATATCTGATCTAACAACGTGTCTGAAAAAAGATAGGGCAGCCTTTAACATTCTTGATTCGAGCATTCTTTTAGGTTGTATTATGTCAATTATCTCAGTATTTCTCTTCCTATCTAAGTAGGTAACTGCGAGAAGTTTCAACCAGCACCATTATTCAAAAGCATTAATTGTTTTCCTATCTGCCTTTTTGATATTCAAGGTTTCTGCTCCATACAGGATAATTGGAAATACCAGTGTTTGAACAATAATTATTGTTGTCATTAGTCTAATGCCACTGTCTTTGAATACACTTTTCAGACTTCGTGGCACATTTTCCCATGTCCAACCTTCTTCGTAGCTACATATTGGTAACTCCATCATTTGTAATTAGAACTCCCAGGAAGATAAATTTATCAACGATTTCGATATTGTTATCATCTACTATTATATGGTCCAATTTACCTGTAGTCATCACCTTTGTTTTCTTGACATTTAAAAATAATCCGGCTTCTTGGCTTGCTATTTTAACTTTTGTAATTAGCTCTATGAGATCATCTTTTGTTCCTGCTATCAATGTAGTGTCGTCAGCATACCTACGGTTTGTAACTTTCCTTCCATCTATACTAATGCCTTTATCCCACTTTTCCAGGACATATCGCATTATTATTTCTGTATAGATATTGAATAGCAATGGAGATACTATGCATCCTTGCCGTACTCCTTTACCAATCAAGATGTTGATTGTTTCACCATACTATGTACTCCATCCGATTCTTGATTTGTGTATACATTTCTCAGCACTACTGTCAGATTAACGGGTACCCCCATGTCTTTGAGAGTGCATCATAGTCTTTAATGATATACTCAGTGGAATGCCTTTTTGTAGTCAATGAATCACATAAAGAGTTCTCTTTGATGATCTCTAGCTTTTTTCATCATCTATCTCAAGTTAACAATATGGTCTATAGTTCCTCTACATTTTCGAAACCCAGATTATTTTATTGATAGTTCAGGGATGAGAAAGGTCTAAACTCTTTTCTGCACTATTCTCAGAAGTATATTAATTGCATGGGATATTAAGGCGATTGTTCTATAGTTTCCACATTCTTTTTTATCGCCCTTTTTATAAATAGGAACATATAATGATTTCTTCCAGTCATTTGGCCATATCTTTGTTTTCCATATGATATTGCCCAGACTCGTCATGACTCTTATAGCCTCATCACCTCCTGCTTTTAGGAATTCTATATGTATTTCGTCACAGCCCGGAGCTTTTCTATTAAATATATGTCGGATTCTTTCTTTCACATCTATTTCTAATATATCAGATTCGTCTTCATATAAATTATCATTAAAATTATCATTAATATTAGGATTTCTTCTGTATAGCTTTTCTGTATATTGTTACCATCTCTTTTTTATATCCTTTTCTTCTGAGACCACTCTTCCAGTACTTAGTTACATAACACCACAACTTGAGCTACATGATCCTGTCATATATTTTATTTCTTTAAACAGCCAGGTAAACAACAGATTTAACTTTGCGTAATATTTGCGCATTTTTTGTTTCTATTTTATTGCAATATGAATAAAATAAAATAAAATAGTCTAGTGCGCAATAAATACGCAAAGTAGAATGCAGTATTTAGTATGTAAGTTTGTTTGTGCAATAAATGCGCAAAGTAGAATGCAGTATTTAGTATGCAAGTTTGTTTGTGCAATAAATGCGCAAAGTATAATGCAATATTTAGTATGCAAGTTTGTTTGTGCAATAAATGCGCAAAGTAGAATGCAGTATTTAGTATGCAATTTTGGTTATGCAATAAATACGCAAAGTAGAATGCAGTATTTAGTATGCACTTTGGTTGCGCAATAAATACGCAAAATAGAATGCAGTATTTAGTATGCAATTTTGGTTGTGCAATAAATACGCAATGTAAAATGCAGTATTTAGTATGCAAGTTTGTTTGTGCAATAAATGCGCAAAGTAGAATGCACTATTTAGTATGCACTTTGGTTGTGCAATAAATACGCAAAGTAGAATGCAGTATTTAGTATGCACTTTGGTTGTGCAATAAATGCGCAAAGTAGAATGCAATATTTAGTATGTAAGTTTGGTTGTGATAGAATAATATTATTCTATCCCAGCAAACAGTAATAGTCTCATAATAACAGCGTAACAGCATATTTAATAGCTTCAAATGTTTACATTATACTACTATTATATCGCCATTAAATGTCTATTATGCTGCTATTAATTTGTCATGCTATTATGTTGCTGTTATGTTTCTATTTAAAGTATATTATGAGGCTATTATAATAATAGCAACATAATAGCAGTATAATAAACTTTTAAAATTAATAGCAGCATAATAATAGCATAATAGACTTTAAATAGCAACATAACAGCAGCATAATAGCATGGCAAATGAATAGCAGCATAATAGAAATTTAATGGCAACAAAATCTCTCTCCTTAATTCCACCATCTCAACCTCATACCTTGATCCTCTTCCCCTACTTATACCCACACCGTTGCTTCACCCCTCCACAAAATCACCTGCACTTCACTTTCATCCGGCTCCGTCCCTCCTGATTTCAAAGTAGATGCCATCTCCCCCATCCTTAAAAAGCCTAATCTTGACTCCCTGAATTCCTCTAACTACCGACCTATCTCCAACCTCTCAATCCATTCCAAAGTCCTCGAACGTGTTGTATCCTCCCAACTCATCACCTACCTTACAGCCAACAATATCCTTAACATATTCCAAAGCGCCTACCTCCCCCACAAATCTACTGAATCCGCCCTAACCCTCATAACCTCCGACCTACTCTCTGGCCTGAACAACAACCGTGGCACCATACTCGTCCTCCTTGATATGTCCTCACTTTCGACATCCTTGATCACAATGTCATCATACACAGACTCTCCGCTATCGGCAACAAAGGCATTGCCCTCAACTGGTTCACCTCCTACATTACCAACCGCTCTTCCTCAGACAGGATTAAGACACACTCGTCCCCCTACCGCTCCATAACTCATGGTGTCCCCCAGGGCTCTGTCCTCGGCCCAGTCCTCTTCAATAATTATCTCCTCCACATGTTTGACATCTTCACTGACCACCCCGACATCTCCTTCCATACTTACGCTGACGACCTTCAACTATATCTAAACTGCGCAGACTCCCCTACTTATGCCCGTGAACGACTCTCCTCGTGTATCATTGGTGTATGGACTTGCAAGTCCATACACCAATGTCTTATCTCAAACTCCCTAAAACTTAACCCCACTAAAACGGAAGCTATTTTTCTCCACTTACCACAACGTTCCTCCACCCTCCCTGAACCACCCCCATCTCACTCGACAATACCACACTCCCCTACTCTCAACACGTCCGAAACCTTGGCTTCTATATTGATACCACCCTTTCCCTTGAATATCATATTATACACATGCATACATCCATCCACTACCACCTACACTGCCTCCACTTAATCCGACGATCCATTCCCCTCCATATCGCTATTACCATTTCCTCATCCACCCCTATCCGACTATTGCAACTCCCTACTATTTAACCTCCCGGACTACAAACTCATCAAACTACAGAGACTCCAAAACGCTGTAGTTCGTTGCGTCCATTTACTTCCCCGACATTCCCCTGACTCCATTACTCCACTCCTAAAACAACTACACTGGCTGCCAGTCCCCTATCGTATAAAGTACAAACTCTCCCTAACCATCCACAAAGCTATTCACCACAATTCCCCTGACTACCTTGCCTCCCTCCTACATCTACAAACACCAATTACTACACTCCAACACCTTTATCCTTACCACTCTCCATTTATACAAACTCCATTCTTCAAATATACGCTCCTTTGCCCTCTCTGCCCCTTACCACTGGAACTCCCTACCCAAACACCTATGAATAAACTCATCAACTCCCTCCTTTAAACGCCACTTCGAGACTCATTACTTCTCCCTTGCCTTCCCTCCCACTCAATAATTTTCCTCCCACGGACGGCCGATTGCTCACGTACTTGCAGTCCATAAACCAAAAAAAGTAAAAAGTAAGTAAAGTAACATAATAGTATACTATATGCAGAGCTGGGCACGATACTCAAAAAATGTATAATAGATACAATTACAATTACACACTTTTTTATTATAATAGATACTACTACAATTACTTTAAAAAAAATCATAGTATATTCTATAGATATAATTACAAATACATAATGTTCTTAGTAGATACATCTTAGTAGATACAAATACATTATAATTATATACAATGTATATAGGTATACATTATATTTATATATATATATATTCATCGATGTTGATTTGAAAGTACATATCAAGGAACATTAAGGGGGTATCCCACTACAAGTATTTTAACTTTAAAACTATTTTCTATAAAGTTAACTGTAATTGTACTGGGAAACCCCCTTACTTTCCGTCAACTTGCCTAAAATATAATAACTTTATAGGGTATCCCATTACAACTTGATAAAAAATGGTTTTAAAGTTACAATATTTCCGGTAAGTTGCCGGAAAATCTTGTAGTGGGATACCCCATTTATACGGAAATAATGTCCGGAAATGTTTTATAGAAAGTGATTTTATAGCAATTTGTATTGGGATACCCCCTTTAAAGTTACTATTTTTGGAAAGTAAGAGGGTAACTCACTAAAATTGTAGTTAACTTGCTAGAAAATAACTTCCTAAAAATATGTCAGGACATTATTTCCGGAAATACTGCTATAGCTACTAGGGATAGTGGGATACCTCCTTTAAAATGACATATTACATATTTACACCTTATAACGTGTTCTTCAGTAGATGATATAGAATACATTTGTTGATATTTATTGACATTTAATGATGCCCACCATGAATATTTTAGTGTACTAGTGTTTATTTCATCTGAAATTATACTATGAGCCATTACAGACTATAGAGAAATATACATTATTACAATATACTATTTTTCAACTAAAAATAATCAGCGAACTTTACTTTCGAAACATAAACATGAATATAGTAAATTATCAAATATATAACAAATAAATTATTAATATATTATTAATTATTATTATTTAGAATTATCATATTTATTAAAATGATTTTATCTTTCTATATAATATATAATTTTGAATTATAAATAAATTATTATATAAAATATATTATCAAAATAATTTCTTTGTTTTCAATAAATGTATATAGGTTTATGTATATACCTAATGGTTTTTGAGAATAAATCAATATAATTGATATATCATAATTTTTACAATGAATTAATTTCAATATTTACAAAAGATATTTAATTAAAAACTATATATATAATGTATATATATATTACAATTAATTTATAAAATGATATTATACAATATTGATATAAAATAAATATAATGACCAAATAATATATTATTTAATAAAATGTATCTGTTTAAATAATTGTCTTAATAGATACATATCGTAGATACTATTTATGACTAAAAGATACGATTACAAATACTTTTGTAATTTTTATAATAGATACAAATACAAATACAAATATATCTACGATACTGATTTTTTGCCTTAATAGATACTGTATCGGCGATACTGCCCAGCTCTGACTATATGCTATATATGCTATAGCACAATTGTGCTACTTTATGTTGCTATTAAATGTCTATTATGTTGCTATTATGCTGCTGTAATGTTGCTATTTAAAGTCTATTATGCTATTATTATGCTGCTATTAATTTTAAAAGTTTATTATGCTGCTATTATGTTGCTATTATGCTGACATTAATGTAAACATTTTGATTTCTATTATTGTATTATATTATCATAATCAATTATAACTTTTAACTTAATATAAATTTTTATATATTTAATATATTATTTTATCGAAAATAAAATTGTAATATAACTAATTTATAAGTATATTCACTTAAATGTTTAATGGTATTAGAAATATTAATTTTATAAATATTGTATGGATTAAACTATTTTTAAAAGGGATGCGATATTCAAAAATGGATTATTTTACAGATTTTATTTTTCCTTGGTGGATACAATATATTACACGGTTTATATCATAAATAAGTGTTTTATTTTGATCATAAAACACTTATTTATTAAACAATTTTTATAATTGAACCAAGGACATTAAAACATGTCCTTGATTGAACTGTACCCTTAAAATGTAAATATCCATTTATATGTCCAATCAGCGTCAAGCTTGGATTATCTGCCCTTCCTTGCTCTGAATTCTCCCGAAACAGGTATGAAAACATGTGTGTTATTAACATTATGAGTACGCTAACAATGATTATTGTAGGAAAATAATTTTACAATGTAACTAATTATGAACGTTTTATCTATAAAAGTGCCCATAATTATATTGTATATACTTTATAATAACTTCATAAAATACTACACAATTTTAAATAAATATTGACATTTAAATGGTGGCAAATTAGATTTTAAATCTAAAATATATAATAATTACAATTAATAATACTTTAATAGATATCATTATGATTTACAATTTATGTATATGATAATCATATAAATAAATTGTAGATTGTAAAGAATTTTATCACAATTTAGTATAATTTTACAAATGTGATTTTTTAAAATATATATTTTAGAAAAATAATTTTAGGACGTACCATTGAACGTTATCAACCAAAGTGTTATCTATAAAAGTGCCCATAAATATATTGTATATACTTTATAATAACTTCATAAAATACTACACAAATTTACATAAATATTGAAAAAATGTTTTATCTCAATTATTGTTTGAAAATGATTTTCAAAATGATAGATTTATTAATGTCACATTAAATTTATTTGAAAAATAATTTGTCAATTAATAATATTCAATATCAACTTAATAAATCATTTATTTAATATCTTATTTACATATATAATATTATTATTTTTACTTATAAATATATATATAATAAGTTATTATAATGTTATTATATATTATGTTATTAAATAATAATTATAATAATTGTATATCATAAATATACGTACTATATTTACTATATGTAATATAATATTACATGTTTAGCGAGCTATAAGTTATAGTATAAATAATTTTTAGATAATAATTTATTGTAATTTTAAAGTCAAAAATGCTATATTAATTAATTATTGTTGAACTTACTTAAGTATTGGTATTATCTATAAAAGTGTATAAATATATTATATATATTAATCTAATAAGTAAATCTTTTATATAAAAATTTAAAACATGTGCTATCAATATATTTTTAAAAAATAAACTATTTTCAATAAATAATATTGTATATAAACTTAATAAATCATGTATGTAATGCTAAATTTACCCACACACATATATATATACACTAAATTAGTGAGTAAATAATTAATGTTTAGATAATTATTTGTAATCATTTATTTTTGAGAAAATTTAATATGGCTCCCATTTTGTTTTGATTACGATTATGATTACGCCTAAATCAAATTTATAATAAAAGCTAATTTATATATATCTAATAATATATACTACATGTGCATTTTCAATATAATTTTATCATGTACACTAGTCAAATTATAAAAAGAGTATTTTGAATTTGATCTCATATATCGTAATCAAAAAAAGGGCGCTTTGTTAGGGATGATTGATATGTATATCATATACCGTATATATATATATATATATATATATATATATATATATATATATATATATATACTATGATTACATAATAATCGGGATTTATTTTTATTATAAATGTAATAATTTGTTATACAAATTAATGTATGAATCATATTGATCAATAACTAATTCTATTTATAATATACCAATTTAACTTATCTATCCCAATACATTAATATATTTGTCTTTATATGGGATTTTTAGGAAACTGTTGAAACAATAAGGAGAAACTGGTGAGAGATGTTCTTATCTGGATATCATCGCACAAGTGATGCTCGCGTCCTGGTGTGCAATAAAGAACTAAATACAAATATGGTGAGCGGGAGAAATGATCTGAAAACGCGTTCCCTGGAGTACTGATAAATCTCAACCTTGTAAGTAAAGTTAGTATATGTATATAAATATATATACATATCCTGTAATTTTGCGTTCAAAAATTCATATTGCATCTACATCCACCTGCCCTACTATAGCTAAATAAATTTATGCCGCTTACTTTATTTGGTTCAATACATATCACTATTAAATCGTATTTATTATCTAATATTTTTGTATAGCTCAAACTTTCTATATGAAATCTATATTAATAATATAACTAACTATTATATAGTGTAAAGTCAACGAATGTTTTATAAAAATTATTGTTTTTAAATCATCAAAATGGTATATTTATTAAAAATAGTATTTTCAAAATAATTTGTCAATTAATAATATTCAATATCAACTTAATAAATAATTCATTTAATGCCTGATTTACATATATAATATTATTTTGTTACTTATAAATATATATATAATTATATATTATAAATATACGTACCATATTTATTATATTACAAGTTTAGCGAGCTATAATTTATATTATAAATAATGTTTAGCTAATAATTTATTGTAATTTTAAAGTCAAAAATGCTATATTAATTAATTATTTTTGAACCTACATAAGTATTGACTTATTATCTATAAAAGTGTCTAAATATATTATATATAATTTAAAATAACTTATAAATACTATTTATATGATATGTTATAACATAATTATAACAAGATTTAATAACTTCTATTTTACTAAAATTGTGAGTATTAATTTCTCATAAATTTTATATAATTACTGTTATGCTAGCATATTTGAATACTATTATTTACAAAAGTCGATCTAAATATTAGCTAGTTAATATGCGGTGGGTAGTACATGTGTAGATTTTTGAACAATACATTGATTGATATATATATCATATACAGTATAGGTGTAGCTAAATATATTTACTATGATTACATAATAATTAATAGTTGTTTTTATTATATGTGTAATAATTTGTTATACACATTAATGTATGAATAATATTGATCAATAACTAATTCTATTTATAATATATCAATTTAACTTATCTATCCCAATACATTAATATATTTGTCTATATGGAATTTTTAGGACACTGTTGAAACAATAAGGAGAAACTTGTGAGAGATGTTCTTATCTGGATTTCATCGCATGATTTACGTCACTTGTCTAATAAAGAACTATATACAAAAGTTGATGGGCGATGCATATACAGTCAGGAGACCTACTGTGTAATGAGCGATAGAAATAATCTGAGCACGCATTCCCTGGAGTACCGATAAAGCTCTACCTGGTAAGTAAAGTTAGTATATGTATATAAATATATATACATGTCATTTAATTTTGTGTTCAAAAAAACCATATTTCATCTACATCCACATGCCCTACTATAGCTAAATAAATGTAGATTTATGCTGGTTATTTTATTTGGTTTAAATTCATCACTTTAATTCTAATATTTTGGTATAGATCAAACTATCAGTCACGATATGAAATATATATTAATTAATATCACTCACTATTATATAGTTGAAGACAGCGAAAAAAACTTAGTGTAATATCAAGCCGTGGATGTCCTCCCACCGGTGAAATACTGGACATGGATAGATGTGACCTGAGATGATTTGGTTTTGAAGCTAGTGAGAAAATCCACCTATGATTCATGAAACATGGGACTAAATGCAAGTTAGTAAGATTAAAACACCTATAATCAGGTGAATTTGATAGGTATTCATCAAGGATGGGTTCAATTAAAAATAAGAATAAAAATAATATAGTATACACTATACTTTTCCTTGAATACTTTTACTTTCGATAAATTCCCACTAGTAAATATAACTATTAAATTCTTTATAACAAATTTTTATTTAATTACTAATTATTTTTATTTTATCAAATATAACCTTAGATCAAAACAAAAATACATATATTTATTTACACTAGTACATACAAATAGAGAAGATCATATATTTATCATTATTAAATTACTAATTTAAAAAATGTATTTGGTCAAATACAAATATGTATATGTATATGTTTTATTCAAATACAATTACAAATGATCAAAATCTGATTTTGATAATTATGACAGCTTATTTTACACATATTTATGTTTATTAATATATTATTCAAATATATTTCTGGTTAATAATTAAAATCCTAAAATCTAATTTTGGTAATTATTAAATTTCAAATATAAATACACTAAATAATACATATATACTAATATTTAAATACATTTCTGATTAATGTTTAATATATAAATTTATCAATAAAATATATTTTAGATAAATATTAAACTCTATAATATGATATATTTATATTAGTTTTATTCATAAAATAATACATTTGTTAATGTTTCATAGCAAAGGTATCATTGGTGTACAACTAAAGAAAAGTGATAAAACAGAATTGATACAAGTTTAGTATATTTAATTTTAAATGTATTGTACATGTATCCATCATTAATTTATTATTATTTTTTAGCTGGATAGTTATACATCTTCAAGATCACGATGATCTTGATGACTAAAGGAAAGAGAAAGAAAAAAAGATTGTATCATTGTAAATTTTCCATATGAATTGTAATATGAATTCTATTTATATTGTATTAAATATATAATATATTATAATAGTTATATTTATATATAGGTTAGTACTTTTTATTAATATATATTAAAATAGTTATATATATATATATATAGGTTAGTACTTAATGTTAACAAAAATTGTATATATTATATATGAACTTGCTGTTTAAAATAAATTATGTATTATTTAAATGTGTTTATAATATTTATAATAAATAAATAAAGTAGGATTTAGAAATTTATATAAATTATTAAATAATATTTGTTGCTATACTTTTTTTGTAAATTTGTAAAATCCAAGATACAAGTTATAGAATAGAATTTAAAAAGCTTTGTAAAATTATAAATTATATTAATTTTAGATGAACTTGATGGTTAAAATAAATTATTAAACATGTATTATTTAAATGGTTTAATATTTATAATTTTAATTATATTTAATGATAAATAAATAATGTAGGATTTATAAAATTATTAAATCATATTTTTTCTTTTGCAAAAACTAAAATACAAGTTATAGATTAGAAATTAATAATATAAATTATATTAATTTTAGATGAAGCAATTATTAATGTATTCCCATATTGGTTAGGAATGCTGATCAAATATATTAAATAATATTTTTTCTTTTATAAAAACAAGTTATATAATAGAATTTAAGAGTTAAAAAGCTTTGTAAAAATATAAATTATATTAATTTTAGATAACAAAATTATTCATAGTGGTTAGGAATGCTGATCATTTTGTTATATCTACATATATAATAAAGATAGTCTTAATTTCATTAACAAATATTCATTATTTAATGAGATGGATTAATATATATTATAAATAATTTATAAAAACATTTATAATTCCTATCTGTACTATGTACAATTTTTACCAATTATTTATGCAAATTTGTGATTATAACCATTGTTTTACTTTATCAACGATATATCTGAACTTATCCTATTTAAGAGAATCATATATATCTTAGCTGCAATTATAATTAGTGTAATTCCCGATTATTCTTTTTGATAGATTTGATAAAAATCTTATTTTTTATAGAAAGGAATAGGCATCATTCATTCCATTAGTCTTGAGAATATAAATTATTGCACGCGTTTAGTCAGATTTCTTGAAATTCATCTAGTTTCCATACTTCAGTTGATATTTCATCTAAGCCAACAGATTTTCCCTTTTGTATGCTTTTAGTAGCTTTAATTAATTCATCTATTGTAAATGCCCTTTTAATTATTAAATAATGTTAAAAATATTTCTCTAAAACCCTTATAATTATTATAGTAAATATAGTATAAGTTATTAATTATGTCAAGTACCATTACATATATCATTCTATAAGTTAAGGGTGTTATGAACATTGAATACTATACACTGTGTATAATGTTAATGGAATTTTATCATACACTATTAAAAGTATATTATAAACGTAAACCAATATAATTTTATGATTCCTATTCGAAAATATTGTGAAGTCTACATCCAAGGCAGGATATTTGCGAATGGAACATATATACAATTATATCATAGATTGGATATATGCATATCACTATAGTTAATATATATATATATATATATATATATTGAGTGGGGTTCACTCTAATGTATATACAATATTTTGATAGAAATCCATATATAATTTATTCCGGAGTTTTCAGTTTACCTACAGAATACAATTCTATAAGGTTTTTAAAATAAACTTTTAATTGCAATTTATATTCATATATATATATATATATATATGAGTATTATAGAGTTCTATAATACTAGGATTACTATAATAGTTTACTCATCACTGATTTATATTATATATATAGGATATATTTATATACCTATAGGCTATATATCTATGCTATAATTTATAGCATATATTTATAGTTTACATAAAATACAAATCTGTTATTATTATACACAACAATATCTACTCTTTTCTGGAAATAATAAATTTGTTTTTAATCATTGACCATATATGTAGAGTACCAAAATCTGGTACTCTAAATCTATGCCATTGACCCACATATTTTAAATCCCCCTCAAAGTTTGTGCATTGACCTAATAATATAATTAATAATAAACTAAATTATAAACTCTAATTCATTATTAAAATTTATATTTATAAACCTTTATATAATATATAATATTTATATATTATATTATTATCATATTTCTTAATATAATTATTTAATATAGTAATTTAAAAAATAAAATTGGCGAATATTGATTGTGATATAAGGTAATATACAGTTACAATTTAATATAATAATTATATTAATGAGAATTATAATAATTCTCATTTATCACCAATTTTAAATTTATTTTAATTATTTTAATTTAAATAGTGCATACGTTATGCTATGAATACATATTTATAAACTATATTATATCATATATCTGATATATATATATATATATATATATATATATATATAAATGATATATGGTATATGATAATGTAGTACCGGTCATATTCTATATGATTGAGATTATGATAATCATTATCATATAAATAAACTTTATTATAAAGTATTACAATTATTCAATAATTGTAACAATTTAAAATAATATATATTATATAATATAACCATACGGTTATGGTATATAACCTGCAAATAAAAATTCAGAACATGATATATTTTATATATTAAATATCATTATTGCTTAGTTGAATATATATATATATATATATATATATATATATAATTATAATTGTAATTATAATTATAATTGGGAATAACATTAATGTTATTCCCAATATATACATATAATAATATATGTATATATGACTGTATGACGGATTTACATATTATTAGGTGAATTATGGGAAGAATATTATGAAATTAAATCGTACAATTCTAGTGTTTTTAATATGTATCTAGGTGATGTAAATTTGAATAGTGGCATCCCTAAATTAATAGTAATATTTGTTAATTAATATTTTACACTACTTTATAAGGTACTTTTTTAATAGGTTTAATAATGTTTATTAGTGTTTAAATTGGTTACTAGTGATCTAGTTCAGCTTGTTATTTAGTATTTAGTATAAATTCTACTATTTATAAATAATTAATTACATTAATATATATTATCACCCTTCGCACGATATCACTCCCCAAGAAATAACTTCGCACTAGATTACTAGAATTCTTTAAATTACTTCTTAATCTAATTTGTATTATCTAATTTAGAGATTAAAGTTTAAATGTATTAATAAAAACTATTATAATATATAATTTTACTATCGTTATAAATATATGTGATGTATATATTTACAAAACTGCAATATTATCGTGTGTCATATTTTATGATACACTTTCTTTACAATTTATGAAGTGATAACCCGTTCAGTTGTATAGTATGTAAATTGATATTTTACAATTATTTATAAGGTCATTTTTCATTGTATCTCATTACCATATGTATCATTAGTTATATTAGTGTTTAAATTACTTCTAAATCTAATTCGTATTGTTTAAACTTAAACGTATTAATAAAATCTATTATAATATATAATTTTACTACCGTTATAAATTATCGTGATATATATATATTATATAATATTATATTCAAAATTGCAATATTATCGTGCATCATATTCTTTAAGTTAGACACTACGAATTAAATTAAGAAGTAATATAAACACTAATAAATTTACTTGTAAATGATATTAATGTGATATATTCAAAATTACCTTATAAATTATTGTATAGTATAACATTATTAAAGTATTAAAGTGTAAAATATTAATTTACATAGTCTAAACTAAACATGTATCGCTTTATAACATCTGTATACAGAGGGATATAGGAGGGATATCACCTAATATGATGCAAAATAATCTGAATATTTGTTATATATATCACGAATATTATTAATAGATGTTAAATTATATATTATAATAGCTTAAGAAGTAATTTAAACTCTAATAACATTTATGATACTATGAAATTAATGAAATATAATGAAAAATAACCATAATATCAATTAGTTTAAAATATTAATTTGTATATTATAAACTACATGTGTTCTTCTAAAGAACACGTATCATCAAATATTATTCACGATAATCTTGCAATTTTGTGTATATATATTACGAATATTTATGAGTAAGATTATAAATTATAATAGATTTTATTAATAAGTTGAAGATAGATAGTATTATAATTATTATTGTGTTATGAGAATTAATTTATATTAATATACAATGTATAATTTCTGGATAAATAAGATCGTAAATGGTTATCTTCCTTCTTGATTAGATGAATGTATCCATCAATATGATAAAGATTATCTCCGTTATTGCCCGAGACGTCTTTCATATGTTCTCCAGGATTGAATCCGGTCTCGTCTTTATGAATGCCGTGTATCTACACTTGTAAGCCAGCTTATAGTCAGAAAAATTGGATAATCAAGATGCACAGATTAGAAGTTAGTATACTCATAAATATTAGTGTGTTATGAGAATTGATTTATATTAATATACAATGTATAATTTCTGGATAAATAAGATCGTAAATGGTTATCTTCCTTCTTGATTAGATGAATGTATCCATCAATATGATAAAGATTATCTCCGTTATTGCCCGAGACGTCTTTCATATGTTCTCCAGGATTGAATCCGGTCTCGTCTTTATGAATGCCGTGTATCTACACTTGTAAGCCAGCTTATAGTCAGAAAAATTGGATAATCAAGATGCACATATTAGAAGTTAGTATATACATCTAAATATTATTGTGTTATGAGAATTAATTTATATTAATATACAATGTATGATTTCTGGATAAATAAGATCGTAAATGGTTATCTTCCTTCTTGATTAGATGAATGTATCCATCAATATGATAAAGATTATCTCCGTTATTGCCCGAGACGTCTTTCATATATTCTCCAGGATTGAATCCGGTCTCGTCTTTATGAATGCCGTGTATCTACACTTGTAAGCCAGCTTATAGTCAGAAAAATTGGATAATCAAGATGCACAGATTAGAAGTTAGTATATACATATCAATATTATTGTGTTATGAGAATTAATTTATATTAATATACAATGTATAATTTCTGGATAAATAAGATCGTAAATGGTTATCTTCCTTCTTGATTAGATGAATGTATCCATCAATATGATAAAGATTATCTCCGTTATTGCCCGAGACGTCTTTCATATGTTCTCCAGGATTGAATCCGGTCTCGTCTTTATGAATGCCATGTATCTACACTTGTAAACCAGCTTATAGTCAGAAAAATTGGATAATCAAGATGCACAGATTAGAAGTTAGTATATACATATCAATATTATTGTGTTATGAGAATTAATTTATATTAATATACAATGTATAATTTCTGGATAAATAAGATCGTAAATGGTTATCTTCCTTCTTGATTAGATGAATGTATCCATCCATATGATAAAGATTATCTCCGTTATTGCCCGATACGTCTTTCATATGTTCTCCAGGATTGAATCCGGTCTCGTCTTTATGAATGCCGTGTATCTACACTTGTAAGCCAGCTCATAGTCAGAAAAATTGGATAATCAAGATGCACAGATTAGAAGTTAGTATATACATATAAATATTATTGTGATATGAGAATTAATTTATATTAATATACAATGTATAATTTCTGGATAAATTAGATCGTAAATGGTTATCTTCCTTCTTGATTAGATGAATGTATCCATCAATATGATAAAGATTATCTCCGTTATTGCCCGAGACGTCTTTCATATGTTTTATGTTTATAACATTACACTTATAACTAATGGAAATTTTATAACTATACTAATATCAAATATGTATTATATAAGATTATATAACTAATTATTTTATTAAAATATTATATTATAGTTATAACAAAGATTTTGCGAAGCAAAGATATAACGCTCCCTATGCATGCAACGTAATTTAGTAATAGCCCCAACCGCTGCTAGCAGTAGTATCGAAATCACTGAAATAGATTTAGGTTCGGCTCTGTTTGCATACAACAATGTTTTCATTGCTCTATTAAATTACATGCAATATAAATTAGCTTTTACTCACTAAATATATACTTATAGCATTTAAAACATACATATCATATTTTTTTGTTATATATTAGTAATGAACACTTAGTTTTCATCATATAAATATTAATTTAAAGCATATTATTTAACATTTTAAAAGTAAAATAGTATAGTTAAATACGAATTTACATTATAAACAACGCATAGTTCCTAAAAGTAACCCGCTATAGGTGGCACCAGGGTATTTTGTATACAAATTCGAATTACACGATTTCGCGTAAGTGTTATATCTTTCCTTCGGAAAATCTTTGGTTATAATATCATTATATACCAATTCGAGTTATTCTACGAAAAATAAATTTAAATATTATATCATTTATAAAAAAAATTATAATATATAAATACTTTATTTATATATAATAAATAAATTATTCTATTATAAATTTTAAATAATGTTTTATAAATGTTAAATAAATCAATTAAAAATTATATAAATAAATATAAATGTGATATTGGCATTCACAATGTATATATCCTAAATCAATATATCTGATTGTTAACAATTTATACATGTCTGATTTTCATATATGATGTTTTTTATAAATTTATGATTATGTATTCATGTATATATGAAGATTTAAATTTATTGATAACCTATATTATAGATAACGAGCATCGAGCATAACAAAATGCATGCTGCCTGGTAGGCTAATGAAATCACTGGCTAGCAACATATGCTGGTCGCAATATAATATGGACGGGTCAGTGGAAAGATTCCCTTTAGGAGAACTGAAATTCATAAGATTATAATTGGTTAGAATTTATTTAATTTAATACAACATTAATTATAATTTATTTTATAGATGTATATAATGATGTGGGAACATATAAGGTGCATACTTTTTTACTTAATCAATAAATATTAAAAATAAAAAATGTCTTATTTAATTTATTATTATATGTAAAATATTATTAAAATAATTTAAACTAAAGTTTATTTATATAGTACATGTTAATAAACATTAAATACATTTCTATATGTATACAAATAATACATATAAATAAGTAAAAGTATATAACAACAATTGTATTAATTTTGTTATTATAAATGCATATATATGGGTCATATACCAGTAAACAACAATCTAAAACATTAATATAACAATGAGTTTAATGATAACAAATATGTAGATAAGTTTGTTTTATATATAAATGGTAATATAATTAATAGAGTACAGTATTATAATTTTTAGGAATCACTAAATATATATAGTGAACAATAATCTAAAACAGTGCGCAAATAATACGCAATGTTATGTGCGCAAAACATCCTTCTTTTTTGGCTATGTTTTTATTGCGCAAAAATAATGTGCATATATATTGCGCAAAACATATTGCAGATAAAATGCGCAGGATAATTTGCATATAAAGTGCACATAAAATGCACAAACTATTTTGCGCAATTTATACGCAAATTATGTTGCGCAAGAAAAACATAGCCAAAACAGAAGGATATTCTTGCGCACAGAACATTGCAAATTATTTGCGCATAATAATTTGCGCAAAATAATTTGCATATAAACTGCACATAAAATGCGCACACTATTTTGCGCAATTTATATGCAAATTATATTGCGTATTAAATGTGTATACTATTTTGCGCAATTTATACGCAAACTATGTTGCGCAAGAAAAACATAGCCAAAAAAGAAGGATATTCTTGCGCACAGAACATTGCGGATTATTTGCGCATTGTTTTAGATTATTGTTTACTGGGAGGTCTCTTATTTTACCTATTTTATTATTATCTTCAATTTGTTTACATTTATTTATCTATGATGATTTGCTCTTTATCCTGCCTTGCTTTCTTTTGAAACGCTGCATATGCTTTCTATATTCTTCAACTGCGCATTTCTCTTCGCTCTTGTCCATTTGTAAATCCTTCGATAGCCATTTAGAAACTATACAGGCATAAGAGGCCCCTATTCTATGTGTCTGCAGGATCGTACCACATCCCATTTAAACCCCATATATATTGTTATTCTAGTAGTGATAAATCAACATCTACTTAATGTGTATCGTATACAAATGTAATATATGTACTATATTATATGTATATTGGTGTAATAATCTATATATTCCTCATACCGGAATCAATGATAGCATATATAGTAATCCCCAATATTCATGTTATCAAGGATAAAGGTAATATATAAAAAAGTAACAATTATAATAAAGTTAGTATATATATATATATATATTCACACGCACATATACACACACAAACATACACACACATATATTATAGATATAAATAGATATTATATAGTTGTTCTACTACATATCTATAAATAGATGTGCATAGCATGCATAACACGATTGAATTATATCATACATGTCGTGATAATGTGTGAAATGAAGCGTTACGACAAGACACGCCCAAAGGGCGTCTCCCATCGCATAACCCATTGCATCATCCACTGCGCAGGTAATTGTGTATGGCGCGAAAATTAAAATTAACGGTATTGTTTATTTACTTTCTCATTAGAATACTTCCTTTTTATTCTACTTCCTTTATAGAACATTTATCAATATTTAGATTATTTATCATATACTACGAGTTAATTTTATAAGGTAATATAATAATCTTATTGTTAAATATAACATATATTATATATGATATATGATATATGATTATATGATTATATATGATTATATATGATATATACTTATATAATTTATAGGTGTTATCCTTTATCATAGAGCTAAAGAAAAGATCTCTAGCTCTATTTCCTTTATCCACAATTATATATATAATACTATTTTGTGATGTACTAAAACTCAGTTGTAATTGTATACTATATATATATATATATATATATATATATATATATATATATAATATATTATATTATATAATTTATATATTATAATCAATAAGTAATATTACATTTTTTAAATAATAATTTAATATAAATTGTATATATTTTACTATACATTTTATAGTACACATTTAAGTTTTAAAGATTTTTTGCCTTGATGGAATTTTATAACAATGCTTAATACATATTTATATATATTAAACATACTGTTAAACATATTTGATACTTTGATACTATATATATATATAACTAGCCGTACCCGACCCGGCGTTGCTCGGTTTTGATTATTTTCCTATCTATTATTTATTAATTATAGTTATTCCTGATTTTGCATTGCTATCCGTACCTTACACGGCATTACTCGGTTTTTGATTTTTCATTATTTACTATAGTTGTAATCGACTCGAAATTTATCGATTTTTGATTTTTTTAACATATTTATTTATCTAATATAAATATTTAATTTTTGAGAAAAAATGCGAGTAGAGTTCTATATTAAAAAGTTGTATACGAATTTGGATCAATATAAGCCACTTAACCACGTCAAGGTATCGTATATAAAGTGGATTTTTACTCACTATTAATTATTTTTTACTATGATTCAACATTGAATTATATCCATATTTTATATTGTTTTTAATACATAATTTCCAATATCAATTTTATTTTTAAACCATTCTGTATCTCTAATTTATGATAAATATACTATATTTTATGTTAAAAGTACATTAATTTGCCACTTTGTATTCTCGTAATATTAAAAAATAATTATAATTTATATAATATTTATGTTTAAATTTTATCAACTATTATGAAAAATTGTGAAAAAACTACAGCCAATCAAATATTTTATAAATGTAATGAGACAGTTTTAATTTTAATTTTGAAATTTAATTTTAATAGACCCACTCGATAATTAACGTAAAATGATATTGGAAATAAATATTAATTAAACCGCAGCCTTAAAGTGAGTTTTACTGGAATTGCAACCTAAAATGTCATTTGTGATATATCTAGCTGGTCCGAACTCTGATTCATTCACTTGTATAATAATGTATGTAATAATTTCAATAAAGTAATATCTATTTTTGTATATATATAGTATATTTTATAATACTTCCTTGTATACCACATTCCTAGTCATTCCATTATTGGCAAGAATATACAGTTGATTTTCATCTCTGGCCCTTGAACATCCGACATATAATTGATCGTGGGAAAAACACTCAGTTTCCAGATCTAATCCTACTACTTTAAAAGACTGTCCTTGAGATTTGTTTATAGTCATGGAAAAGCACAGTCTTATAGGGAATTGTAGTCGTTTGAAGTTACAAGGGTAATCGGAAGGTATTAGTGGAATTTTAGGAATCATAACTTGTTCTCCTTTATATTCCCCTGTCAATATTCTTGCTTCTATAATATGGTTTTTAAGATTGGTCACTAAAAGTCTGGACCCATTACAAAGTCTTGGTGGATCTAAATTTCTAAGTAGAATAATTGGAACGCCAACCTTCAATTCTATCATATGATCTGGTAATCCTGGAAGATTAATAGAGTTCAGGAATTCTATTGGGTAATCAACAACTTCATCTTCTTTCACTACTCTATCGATTGACATATATAATTGTGGATCTCCAGGAAATAAATTCAATAAACGTTTATTAATATTACATACATTATTATTTTTGGGGGCAAGTATACATCTTTCGCAAAGCCAATCTTCATCTAAATATTTTTCTAATAAATTTTCATATATTTTTGATATCAATTCATTATGATTTTTTACTATGATTCCACATGGAATTATATCCATATTTTCATTTTTCTTTAATACCCCATTTCCAATATCTAATAGATTTTGTTCAAACGACCCTGTGTCTCTATTTTTTGATAAATATACTCGCATGTTTTTTTTTAAAGTCAATTTTTCTATGTATTTCCATAATATTGATGTTTTTAGGCAGGCATTTATATGATCAGCTTTAGTTCCTCTTCGTACTACAGGTAAAATTTGTCTGAAGTCTCCACTTAGTAATAATGTTATTCCTCCCATTGGTTTTCTATCATTTACTATATCTCTTAACATTCTATCTACTGCCTCAAGAGCATATTTATGTGCCATTGTGCACTCATCCCATACAATGAATTTACAGTTTCTGAATTGTTCTGCCTCTTTTGAATTTCTCGTTATGCTACAAATTGAATTTTCATTTATTTTTATAGGAATTTTAAATGTAGAATGTGCAGTTCTTCCATTTAGTAGTAATGTAGCTGCGATACCCGATGATGCCACAGCCAACTGCTCTGTTCGAGACAATTTATTCTTAGCTAATAATAAATGTATTAAGAAAGTTTTACCAGTTCCAGCTGGAGCATCTAAAAAGAATAATTTCCCTTCTTCATTAATAACACTCTGCAATATATTATTGTATACTATTCTTTGTTCATAATTTAATTTATTCTCATCTATTTGGAGAATCCTATCATAGTTATGTTCATTTGGTATAGAGGAATCCATTTTAATATTTACAAATCCATATTTCTGTAAGGAATCTCCTCCCATTCTTTTAACTATTCCTTGCACGCGTGCCAGAGATCCAAGAAATATTTCTTCATTATACTCAATTACTTCTTCGGTATTATTTCTTCTATATTCCAACAAAATATCTTCGCTCATGCATTCTCTATTATTCAACCATAATGATGGTATATCTGTTATTTCGCAGTGACAAATCATCATTGCGAATAGTTCTCTTATTTTCCTAGGAGATCTAGATATAGATGCTTCTTTTAATGTATTATCCCAGTGTTCATCATCTTCTAATAGATCTAACATTGCACATGCCTTCTTATATGTATTACATATTACCCCATTAACTGTTCTAATATCTTCGAATGATACTGGTCCTTTCACAGTAGTTAATAATAGCCGAAGATAGAAGCATTCCAGATTCTTCGGATGTACCGTATATATTCTTCCAATGGTAGATGATTTAAATATCCCTTCACTAATTCGATCCCCTTGTAATCTCCTTTTCCATATTCTATTTCCTACTTGCCAAGTATAATATTGCGGGATATCTTGATATAATAAAGTCTTCGCAAAATTATCAATCCCGCATAAATCGAAGAAAGATGTAAGCATTGTCTTCGGAGGTATATTAATCCTTTCCCTAACATTACTCTCGGTAAAATAAATCCTTTGCCCATTCTCTAAATGAATTACTAATTGAATAATGGCCGGGTATCTTTGATGTATTTGAAAATCTAGTATTCTCCATATTGCCTCGTTACTACTTATATATCTAGCCATCTGATATCTTTTTATCTCATCGCATTTATCAGTTTCTTCTAATTCAACTATCGCCATATCTGAACCTTTATGAATGTATTTGCAAATATATTTTATTGATTTTACGGAATTGCACATTTCAACATTGATATGTGCATTAAATATTTTAGATAATAATGGGCAATAAGGTACAACCCATCTATTATCTATTTGTATTTCTTTTCCGTGTATCATTTTAGTCACAATTTTTCCGCTATTATTTGGTTGCCTTCTTCTATACAATGGATAACCATCTCTATCAGTTTGTGTTTCTTCTATAAAATTCTTAGGGAAATTCTTTGAAAATTTTCCATTACTCATGCAAGGAGATTTTATATTTAAATATCCACAAGGACCGTGAATCATATTATTCTTTACAGTATTGTATAGTTGTTCATCTTCTATATTTGGAATCTCTGCACTTATTATGCTATCTACTTGAGTTGGTTTAATACTTTCTTGTAACCAACTCAATAAATGGGCATGTGGTAAACCCCTTTTTTGCCATTCTATTGTGTACATATAGCATATTTGCTTTCCAAATATATTAGCATTCTTCATCAAGTCCACTAATTTTAAAACATATTGTCGAAATACTCTAGACGTTATATCATGTCTATGAATTACCTTTTGATTATTAAATATATTTTCTTTAATTTCTTTCCATTCCGGATTACAGGTGAAGGTTATAAATAAATCGGGTTTTCCAAATCTTCTTACATATGCCATTGCATCCTGTTGCCTTTCTCTCATATATCGCGGACTTCCAGTATATGAAGACGGCAAAATAACTATTTGTCCTAAATTGTGCGCTTCACCATCATTATTCATTGCATCTTTTACATTATCATAATTATCTGTCCTTAGTTGTTCCTGATTAAATCTTATAAATGCTAATCTTTCCCATTCAATCTTAGCATACATATCTGTGGCGTATTGATGATATAATTATCTAAAGTGTAATATTACATTATAGTCGTTCTCTCTAACCATTATTAGATAGGAATAATAATTCATGCAAGACATTTTTTTTCCATTTGATTGTTTCAGATTTATTCCATAACCTGATTGACCTTTCCAAAATATCAGTGGATACTGAAGACAATCATAAGATGGATGCGTTTCATGTATACGTTGTATTGTAGAATCTCTTTTATTTATAATGATATATCTCTTATTAGTACTATCGCCAATCATTAATATTTCTACTTCATTTGTTGTGGGTTTATTGAATCTTCTGGCATGTTCATATGTTGGTCTATAATTTTCTTTGATTTCTAATTTAAAATTTGGTTCATTATTTCTTTCTAACGCATATTTAATTTCTTTAATCTTATCATTATTTTTATGTAATAAATCTTGTAGTTCTTTTAGTAGGCTATGTCGTAAAAATGGAAAATGTTCATTTCTTCTATTAACTTCCTCCTCATTATTGCCCATAAAATATATTTGCAAAAATTTTTCGTCGTTTATTTTTTCTGGATAAATTGATCCTATTCTATGATATACTTGTCCTTGTATTTTGAATGTCGGCATGAAGTTTTCTGTTATTATTTTCGATGCACCGAATGATGTCATCTGGAATGCAGAATTATAGTTCCTAATATATTAATAAATATTAATTAATATTATTAAAGAAGAGTTTAGAGTCAGGTGATCTATTAAATAATAAATCATTCAGAGGATAAGGTGGTTCTTTAAGAGTTTCTATCTGTACTTTACCTTGTTTACAACATATACCTTTAGATTCATTCTTGAACCTCTTCGCCTTACAAAACTTACATATCACATTCATTGTACCTATTGATATCCTTGGATCATTATTATAATCAGTGTTCTTATTATAGTGGAATGCAGCTTTATTCCAATCAATGCCAGATACATTACTTCGCCATATATTGTATATTCTATCTTTAACATTAATTATATTTGACGATACTTGCAATTGTGCATCTTTTGCTATTTTTAATCTCTTTTCTTTATTTCCAGTAGATTCTCTTTCTAAAGTACGCTTATTATTTATGTTCTGTATTACTAATCGTTCGGACCTCATTTCATTAGTTTCATTCATTATATATCTTCGAAAGTTAACTTTTAATTTTTCTAATCTCGTAATCCTCTCTTCTTCTGATTCATTCATAATAACTACTTGAGTATTAAACTTTAATTTTTCTAATCGTGTAATCCTCTCTTCTTTTGTTTCATTTATATTACATATTCGAGTATTTAACTTTAAGTGTTCTAATCGTATAATTCGCTCTTCCTTTGTTTCATTCATAATAACTACTTGAGTATTAAACTTTAAGTTATCTAATCGTGTAATCCTATCTTCTTTTGTTTCATTCATAATATATGCTTGAGTGTTAATATTTAAGTTTTCTAATCTCGTAATCCTCTCTTCTTTTGTTTCATTCATAATATATGCTTGAGTGTTAATATTTAAGTTTTCTAATCTCGTAATCCTCCCTTCTTCTGTTTAATTTTTTATTCTTCTTTGCGAGTCTGTAATTTTAGTTTCTAATCTCGTAATCCTCCCTTCTTCTGATTCATTTTGTATTCTTCTTTGCGAGTCTGTAATTTTAGTTTCTAATCTCATAATGCTATCTTCTTCTGTTTCATTTTGTATTCTTCTTTGTGAATATGTAATTTTAGTTTCTAATCTCGTAATCCTCCCTTCTTCTGTTTCATTTTGTATTCTTCTTTGCGAGTCTGTAATTTTAGTTTCTAATCTCATAATGCTATCTTCTTCTGTTTCATTTTTTATTCTTCTTTTCGAGTATGTAATTTTAGTTGCTAATCTATGTTGTCTATTATATTCAGTTTCATTTTTACGCCTTCTAATTGCAACTTCTTTCATAGTAGTCAATCTCGAATTTCTTTCTTGCACACTTTCTTTTTTAACACGGCTAGTTTTCACCTTTCGTGATAAATTTGAATTTCTTTTTGCCATTCTTTTTAAGTAGTACATTTATACATCATTTTGTATATATACGTTAAGTATATAGTAGATATATGTATCAAATTTATAAATTTTTAATATAACCAAATAATTATGTTTAATTATACTATATAGTATATATTATATACTATAATATTATATAAATATATATATATATATATATATATATATATATCTATACATATTATATAAACTCTAGTAACAATAAAATAAAAATATTAACTATATAAATAAAATACAAAATAACTACAAAATATAAAATAACTATGTTTAATTATACTAATAAATTATAATATTAATTATTATACTATACATATATAATGGTTTTATATATATATATATATATATATATATATACATATTATATAAACTTTAGTAACAATAAATAACAATATTAATTATATTAATAATACATATATAGTAGATATGTAATGCTAACGTTTTTATATTGATAATTGTTTAGTAAATAAACTTTTTATATTGCTTAGTTACATAAAAGATATTTAGAATATTTATTCGTAAAATCTTTGGTGATATGGTAATAATTGACCAATTATAATAATTGTTATTTTAAAAATAAACAAATCATAAATATATATATATATATATATCTACTATATACTTAACGTATATATTAGATTATATATAGTAGATATATATATATATATATATATATATCAAATTTGTAAATTTGTAACAACACAAATAAAAATGTTATATATAATTTAATATGTACGTTAAGTATATATTAGAATTTAGTAGTTACATTAAAATATAATAATTTAATATATTATATATACATTAAGTATATAGTTAATATATATATAATATATATATATATATATATATATATATATATATCAAATTTGTATATGTTTAACATAACCAAATAAATATTTTTAATTATACTATTAAATTATAATATTAATTATTATATATATATTGTTTGCCTATATATTATTTATTAATGTTAGCTGTTTCATATATAGTATACAACAATTGTTTATTTTAATATATGTTCATTTAAATATATCAAAATATATTTTTTTTAAATGTTCTAAAAATATTTATATAATTCAATCTTTTAATTATAACTTAAAATAATAATATTTCAACAATTAGTTAAAATAAAAAAATATTTCAAATAATATTCAAATAATATTTTAAAAAATACAAAAAATATTACAAAATATATTTTAAAAAATGTCGAAAAAAATTTACAATAATATTTAAAAAAATGTTTAAAAATATTTCAAAAAAAATGTTTAAAAATATTACAAAAATATGTATAAAAATTTCATAAAAATATCCACAAAATTTACAAAAATATTTAAAAAAACTATTCAGAAATATTTCAAAAAATAATATAAAAAATACAACAAATATTTCCAAATATTACAAAATATATTTTTTATAAATGTTCTACAAATATTTTAAAAAGTATAATATTTATATCTTATAATATTTATATATTTATTATATAATTATAATATTTTAATTATATCTTAAAATAATAATATTACAAAATATATTTTAAAAAAATGTCAAAAAAATTTCCACAAAAATGTTTACAAATATTTCAAACAAATGTTGAATATATTTCAAAAAAAAATGTTTAAAAAAATTTCAAAAAAATTTCAAAAAATTTCAAAAAAAATTCAAAAATTTCAAAAAAATTTCAAAAATTTTCAAAAAAAATTCCAAAAAATTTCAAAAAAATACTTCGAAAAAATGTAAAAAAAATATTTCAAAAAAGCGACGCCGAAGATTTTAGATGACAAAAAATCATTTTAATGGCAAAAAGTCAATTTTTCAGGTTTTTCTGGGGTACACGGTAAAAAATTCAAAAAATTTTCCGGACCAAGACCATACTGTTGAAAATGTATTAAGATCGGGTATAACAGATTTTCGCGACGTACCCCGGTTCTCGAGTTACCTCACCAGATACACACACACACACATATATATATATATATATATATATATATATATATATATATATATATATATATATATATATATATAATTAAATAGACTTTCTTTTATATAATAGACAAGCTGGCTTAGGCCCGGCTTCGCTCGGGTGATGGTTTTTCCGTTGTGTCGTTATATGATAAATGATAACATGATTCGATCCGAAGTTGGACACAAATTTCATAATATTACATACTTATATAATTTGTAGTGTATATATTAATATTAATGTTTAAATATATGGAGTAGGTTAAGTAGTTAAATAGTTAAGTAGTTAAATATATTTATCAATTTTAAATAATGTAATAAGTAATTCGATATACTATATTAACAATTTAATACGAATTTGGACCTATAAATAGGAGCCACTTAACCTCGTCAAGGTATCGTATACTAAGTGGTTTTTAACTCACATGGGAAACTGTGACATGTGAGAATTACTGGAATTTCAACCTCAAAGTTTCATATTATGAGTGCGTTTTTCTTTGTATTCGAGTAAGCTGAAGTATATCCGGGAGACTTTTTTCTTGGTTATAGTTATCTAATAAAAGTACTATATTTGTATCTGATATGTATACATATCTAAAAATCGAGTTTCACTTATATCATATGACGTATACAATGGAGGTGTCATAATATTGTCAATCATTTTCATAGATGGTTATTCAACTTAATTCTATCAAGGATAATGCGGGCATTGGTGGGCGGTTCGATATTTACATTTCTTTTCTCTGTTATTTGCCTTATTTGCTGTTTCGATGCTTGATATCTTTAATATCTTTAAAGAATATATTTCTTATTTCCTATTTTCGAAAGAATGTCGTATATATATGTAAAATTCACAGTTAAATTTTCAAATCGGCAATTAGGCATTTTCGATACTTTCAGTCTCGATTACTAATGTAAAGTAAATATGAATTAATTTATATATATATATAATATTCATATATATATTCATATAATATATAATAATATATACTAATTTTTTAATATTTGTTAACAGTAAAGTAATATATAAGGTGTTTAAGTTAATAATTATAAACATATTAAGCTAACCTTTTATATAAATCATTTCAATCAAAAACGCACCTATAATGAACTTTGTTAAAATAAAATACACATTTAAATCGTGCAAATTCGTGTTAGCTAGTTTCATTCTCGATTACTAATGTAAAGTAAATATATTTTTAATTATATATATATAAATTAATATAATATTCATATATATTCATATAATATATAATAATATATAATCATTTTATAATATTTTGTAACAGTAAAGTAATATATAAGGGGTTTAAGTTAATAATTATAAACATACTAAGCTAACATTTGATATAAATCATTTCAAAGTATTTCTTTAAAAACAATATTGTGTTGGTTTTCGGAAGAATTTCATAATGAATATCAATAAATTCATGTTCGCTACATTCAGTCTCGAATACTAACGTAAAGTAAATATTAATTTAATTATATATATAATAATTTTTATAATAGTAAAAATACAATATAGGAGATGTAAGTTAATAATTATAAAAATATTAATCTAACCTTTGATATAAATCATTTCAATCAAAAACGCACCCATAATGAACTTTGTTGAGAATAAAATACACATTTAAATCGTGAAAATTCGTGTTCGCTAGTTTCATTCTCGATTACTAATGTAAAGTAAATATAATTTTAATTATATATATAAATTAATATATTATTCATATATATTCATATAATATATAATAATATATAATAATTTTATAATATTTTGTAACACTAAAGTAATATAAGGGGTTTAAGTTAATAATTATAAACATATTAAGCTAACATTTGATATACATCATTTCAAAGTATTTCTATAAAAACAATAGTATGTTGGTATTCGGAAGACTTGCATAATGAATATCCGTAAATTCATGTTCGATACATTCAGTCTCGATTACTATGTAAATATGAATTTAATTATATATATATAGTAAAAGTAAAACATAGATGATTTAATGTAATAATTATAAACATATTAAGCCAACCTTAGATATCACTATTTTTAATACAAAAACGCACCATAATGAACTTAGTCGAATAGAAAATACACATTTAAATCGTGAAAATTCGTGTTCGCTAGTTTTATTCTCGATTACTAATGTAAAGTAAATATATTTTTAATTATATATATATAAATTAATATAATATTCATATATATTCATATAATATATAATAATATATAATCATTTTATAATATTTTGTAACACTAAAGTAATATAAGGGGTTTAAGTTAATAATAATAAACATATTAAGCTAACATTTGATATACATCATTTCAAAGTATTTCTATAAAAACAATAGTATGTTGGTATTCGGAAGACTTGCATAATGAATATCCGTAAATTCATGTTCGATACATTCAGTCTCGATTACTATTTTAAAGTAAATATGAATTTAATTATATATATATAGTAAAAGTAAAACATAGATGATTTAATGTAATAATTATAAACATATTAAGCCAACCTTATATATCACTATTTTTAATACAAAAACGCACCATAATGAACTTAGTCGAATAGAAAATACACATTTAAATAGTGTAATTCCGTTTTCGCAAGTTCCAGTGTCGATTACTAATGTAAATAAATATTATTTTAATATATTTATTTTATATAAGTTATATTAATCTAACCTTTGATATCAATCATTTCAAAGTATTTCTATAAAAACAATAGTATGTTTGTATTCGGAAGACTTGCATAATGAATATCTGTAAATTCATGTTCGATACATTCAGTCTCGATTACTATGTTAAAGTAAATATTAATTTAATTATATATATATAGTAAAAGTAGCACATAGATGATTTAATGTAATAATTATAAACATATTAAGCCAACCTTAGATATCACTATTTTTAATACAAAAACGCACCATAATGAACTTAGTCGAATAGAAAATACACATTTAAATCGTGAAAATTCGTGTTTGCTAGTTTTATTCTCGATTACTAATGTAAAGTAAATATATTTTTAATTATAAATATATAAATTAATATAATATTCATATATATTCATATAATATATAATAATATATAATCATTTTATAATATTTTGTAACACTAAAGTAATATAAGGGGTTTAAGTTAATAATTATAAAAATATTAAGCTAACATTTGATATACATCATTTCAAAGTATTTCTATAAAAACAATAGTATGTTGGTATTCGGAAGACTTGCATAATGAATATCCGTAAATTCATGTTCGATACATTCAGTCTCGATTACTATTTTAAAGTAAATATGAATTTAATTATATATATATAGTAAAAGTAAAACATAGATGATTTAATGTAATAATTATAAACATATTAAGCCAACCTTAGATATCACTATTTTTAATACAAAAACGCACCATAATGAACTTAGTCGAATAGAAAATACACATTTAAATAGTGTAATTCCGTTTTCGCAAGTTCCAGTGTCGATTACTAATGTAAATAAATATTATTTTAATATATTTATTTTATATAAGTTATATTAATCTAACCTTTGATATCAATCATTTCAAAGTATTTCTATAAAAACAATAGTATGTTTGTATTCGGAAGACTTGCATAATGAATATCTGTAAATTCATGTTCGATACATTCAGTCTCGATTACTATGTTAAAGTAATTATGAATTTAATTATATATATATAGTAAAAGTAAAACATAGATGATTTAATGTAATAATTATAAACATATTAATCCAACCTTAGATATCACTATTTTTAATACAAAAACGCACCATAATGAACTTAGTCGAATAGAAAATACAAATTTAAATAGTGTAATTCCGTTTTCGCAAGTTCCAGTTTCGATTACTAATGTAAATAAATATTATTTTACTATATTTATTTTATATAAGTTATATTAATCTAACCTTTGATATCAATCATTTCAAAGTATTTCTTTATAAACAATATTTTTCGTTTTTCCGTTTTTTGCAAGAATATACAATTCTTTCTCAGTACTGGCCCTGGAGCAACCGACATATAACTGTCCATGTGAAAAACACTCGGTATCTAGATCTAGACCGATGACCTTAAATGACTGACCTTGCGCTTTATTGATAGTCATTGAGAAGCACACTTTAACGGGAAATTGAAGTCGTCGAAAATTAAAAGGATATTCAGTTGGAATAATCGGTAAATTGGGTATTATAACTTTAGTACCCTTATACGCGCCAGTTAAAATTCGTGCTTCTAGTATATGTTTATTTAGATTTGTAATTACTAATCGTGATCCGTTACATAATTTTGGTGGATTTAAATTCCTCAGTAACATTATAGGAACTCCGATTTTCAGTGTCAATAAATGATCAGGTAATCCTGATAATTTAATAGAATTTAGAAATTCAATTGGATAATCTACAGCTTCTTCGTCTTTCAATACCCTATCGATCGATTTATACGAAATTGAATCTCCTGGTAATATATTTAGTAGATAATTATTTATTTTTCTGACATTATCATTTGTTTGTGCTAAAATACTCCTTTCACATAGCCAATCATTGATAATATAATTTATGTGCAAATCTGGATATATTCGTTCTATTAAATCTTTAATGTTATCTACCATATTTCCACATGGTATAACATCTAATTCCGAAATTTTCTCCATCTTGCCGTCTCCAATTAATAGTAAATTATCTGCGAATATATGTGCATTATCGTCATTTGCTGTATAAACTCTCATATTTGTTTTTAAATTAAGTGATATAATATGTCTCCACAATGCAGAAGATTTTATACATGCATTTATATGGTCAGCCTTGGATCCTCTTATTACAACTGGCAAAATCTGTCTAAAATCTCCACTTAATTGTAATGTTATGCCTCCCATGGGTACATCATTATTAGTGATATCGCGCAACATTCTATCGACAGCATGTAATGCATGCTTATGAATCATTGTACATTCATCCCATACAATAAATTTACAATTTCTGAATCCATCGGCTATCTTAGAATTCTTTAGAACATTACATATAGAATCTTCTGTTAATTTAATTGGTATTTTAAATACAGAATGTGCAGTTCTACCACATAAAAGTAGAGTGGAGGCAATTCCAGAAGATGCTACTGCTAATATATACTTACCAGATAATTTAATGGTTGCCAAGAGTAAATTAATAATAAAAGTTTTACCTGTCCCTGCAGGCGCATCCAAAAAAAATAACTTTCCGTCTTCATTATTCACACTTGCTAATATAGTATTATACACTAATCTCTGTTCTTGATTTAATTTGGGTTCATTTTCTAATATCATTACTTCACACTCGGTATACTCATCTTGATTATGGATATCATCCTCCATCAAATATATTTCTGAAAATCCATATTGTACTAATTTATTTCCTCCCATATTTAATACTATATTTTGTATTAACATTAACGCTTTGTTATATATGTATTCTCTATCAGTTTGCTCACCTTCGCTATTGTTATTTAGTCTAAAGGCAATATCTTCTGCCATGGATTCACGATTATTGATCCATAATCTTGGAATATCAGATATTTCACAATAACATATCATCATGGCGAATAATGTTCGTAATTTATATGGAGATTTAATGAGTGCAGCTTCGTTGAGAGTTAGTTCCCAATGGTTATCATCCTCTAATAAATTTAAAAGTTGGCAAGCTTTTTTGTATGTTATACATTCCTCACCCTGAACTGTTTTTAAATCTTTGAATGATGTGGGTCCTTTAACTGTCGATAATAGTAACCTTAAATGGAAACATTCAGTATTTTTGGGATGAACTGTATACATTCTACCAATTGTATCCGACTTAAATATTCCTTCTGATATACGATCTCCTTCAACTCGTCTCTTCCATATCTTAGATGCTTGTTGCCAAGTGTAATATTGCGGTATGTCTTGATATAATAATGTTTTCGCAAATATATCAGTTTTACATATTTCAAAATATGCTACTAACGTGGTTGTTGGTGCCAGTCGCATTCTTTCTGTAATATTGTGATCATTAAAATATACTTTCTGGCCATTTTCTAGGTGAACTGATAATTGTGTAATTGCGGGATACCTTTGATGTATGGGAAAATCTAATATTCTCCATATGGCTTCATTACTACTGATATATCTTGCCATTTGGAATCTTTTAATTTCATCGTATTTGTCTGATGAATCTATACCTATCATTGCCATATCAGATCCCTTATTTATGTATTTACATATATATTTTATTGATTTAACAGAATTACATAATTCAACATTAATATGTGCATTGAAAATTTTACATAATAATGGACTATATGGTACAACCCACCTATTATCAATAACAACTTCTTTACCTTTTAAAATTTTATTAACAATATTTCCTCCATTTTCAGGTGACCTTCTTCTATATAATGGATACCCATCTCTATCAGTTTTCGTGTCATTACGATATTTCTTAGGGAATTCTTTCGAACATTTGTTATTACACATGCATACTAAATTTGAGTTCATTAATCCGCATGGTCCGTGAATCATATTCTTTACAACAATATTAAAGAGTTCTTCGTACTCATCAATATTTGGAATTTCTGAACTAATTATCTTGTCAACATCTTCCGGTTTAATCCTATTTACTAACCATACTAAAATATGTGCATGAGGTAATCCTCTTTTTTGCCATTCTATCGTATACATATGGCATTTAACTTTACCGTAGATTTTAGCATTTTTAATTAAATCTATTAATTTAATAATATTTTGTCTAAATACTCTTGCCGTAATATCATGTCTATGTATACATTTTTGATTAGTAAATAAATTTTCAAGTATTTCTTTACATTGGGGATTGCATGTTGTAGTAATAAATAGGTCTGGTTTTCCAAATTTCCTTACGTATGTCATCGCATCTTGCTGTCTCTCTTGCATGTATCGAGGACTACCAGTAAAAGTCGAAGGTAAAATTATCATTTGCCCTAAGTTGTCAATATCTCCATCATTTTGCATTGCATCTTTTAAATTATCGTAGCTATCAGCTCTTAACTTTGATTGATTGAATCGTATATATGATAATCGTTCGCCTTCTATCTCGGCGTACATATCGGTAGCAAATTGATGGAACAGTTCTCTATAATGTAATAATAAATTTATATCATTATCCCTAACCATGATAAGATAGGCATAATAGTTCATGCAAGAAAGTTTTTTAAAATTAGATTGCATCAAATTAATTCCATAGCCGTCTTGACCTTTCCAAAATATAAGTGGATATTGTAGACAATCATATGCCGGATGGGTTTCATTGATCCTTTGTACAGTCGAATCTCGTTTATGTATAATGATATCCCTTTTATTTGTGCTTTCACCAACCATCAAAATAGCCACTTCATTAGATGTAGGTCTATTAAAACGTCTCGCATGCTCATCTACTGGTCTTAAATCCTCTCTAATGACTAATTTAAAATTGTGCTCTGTAGTGTTTTCAAGGGCATATTTCATTTCTGAAATCTTAACGTGGTTTGCATGTAATAGCTCTTGTATATCTGTCAATAGGCTACGTCGTAAACATGGGAAGTATTCGTTTCTTTTATTTAATTCGTCTTCATTGTTACCCATAAAATATATTTGTAAATATTTTTCGTCATCATTTTGTACCGGATAAATTGACCCAATGTTATGATATACTTGACCTTGTATTTTGAATGTCGGCATAAAATTCTCTCTAATTATTTTTGATGCACCGAATGAAGTCATTTGAAATGCTGAATTATAGTTTCTGATATTGTTATAGAATAGCATGGAGTCTTCTGACCTTCCAAGTAACAAATCATATAGAGGATACGGTGGTTCTTTTAAAAGTTCGATTATGACTTTACCGTTATTACAGCAGATACCGTTTGCTTCATTCTTAAATCTATTTGCCTTACAAAATCTACATACATTACTCATTGTTCCTATAGAAAGTCGTGCGTCACTATGATATTCTATAGTATTGCTGTAGTTGAAGGCGGCGTTGTACCACTCAATGCCAGATGAATTTCTTTTCCATTTATTTAATCGCCGATCTTCGATACTATCTCTATTTATAGATATTACCCTTTGAACATCTCTGGCTGCTCCTAATCTACGTTCTCTAGTGTCATTCGTTTCAAGTTCAAGTGTACGCATATTATTATTGAGTAGAACCTCTAATCGTCGTGTCCTTTCCTCCTCTGTCTCACTTTCTATTCTTCTATGATTATTATCATTAATGGTTGCCAGTCTTGCAATTCTGTTTTCGCTGGTTTCAGTCGCGATTCCTAATATATATATTAGTTATTTATTTACTTATATATAAATAAATATATATATATAATATATTTTATTATCTACTATATATAATTAGATTTATAATAATATGAATATACTATGTATATTAATAGTATTTATATTATATATGAGTATATATATATATATATATATATATATATATGTATATATATATATGTGTGTGTGTGTGTGTATTTACTTTGTCGAGAATATGCAGATATATTTGCCAATCTTTCAATTCTATTGTCGCTAGTTTCGGTCTCAATCCCTAAATTATATTAATAATGTAATTAATTAATTATATATATGTATACTTAATATATAATTAATATCTAATATAATAATTATATGTATACATAATATATAATAAATATCTAATATAATAATTATAGGTATACTTAATATATAATAAACATATAATATAATAAGTATAGGTATATTACTTTGTTGAGAATTAGCGGTTACATTTTCAATTCGCGTCATTCTCTGTTCGCTAGTCTTAGTCTCAATTCCTAAATTATATTAAAATTAAGTTAATGTTATATGTATACTTAATATATAATTAATATCTAATATAATAATTATATGTATACATAATATATAATAAATATATAATATAATAATTATAGGTATACTTAATATATAATAAACATATAATATAATAAGTATAGGTATATTACTTTGTTGAGAATTAGCGGTTACATTTTCAATTCGCGTCATTCTCTGTTCGCTAGTCTCAGTCTCAATTCCTAAATTATATTAAAATTAAGTTAATTATATATATATATATATATATATATATATATATATATATATATATATATATATATATATATATATATATATATATATATATATATATATATATATATATATATGTATACTTAATATATAATTAATATCTAATATAATAATTATATGTATACATAATATATAATAAATATCTAATATAATAATTATGTGTATACATAATATATAATAAATATATAATATAATAATTATAGGTATATTACTTTGTTGAGAATTAGCGGTTACATTATCTATTCGTGTCGTTCTCTGTTCGCTAGTCTCAATCGCAATTCCTAAATTATATTACACTTAAGTTAATGTTATATATATATATATATATATATATATATATATATATATGTATACTTAATGTATAATTAATATCTAATATAATAATTATATGTATACATAATATATAATAAATATCTAATATAATAATTATGTGTATACATAATATATAATAAATATATAATATAATAATTATAGGTATATTACTTTGTTGAGAATTAGCGGTTACATTTTCAATTCGCGTCATTCTCTGTTCGCTAGTCTCAGTCTCAATTCCTAAATTATGTTAAAATTAAGTTAATGTTATATATATATATGTATACTTAATATATAATTAATATCTAATATAATAATTATATGTATACATAATATATAATAAATATCTAATATAATAATTACAGATATACTTAATATATAATAAACATATAATATAATAAGTATAGGTATATTACTTTGTTGAGAATTAGCGGTTACATTTTCAATTCGCGTCATTCTCTGTTCGCTAGTCTCAGTCTCAATTCCTAAATTATATTAAAATTAAGTTAATGTTATATATATATATATATATATGTATACTTAATATATAATTAATATCTAATATAATAATTATATGTATACATAATATATAATAAATATCTAATATAATAATTATAGGTATACTTAATATATTATAAACATATAATATAATAAGTATAGGTATATTACTTTGTTGAGAATTAGCGGTTACATTTTCAATTCGCGAGCACACCCATTTATAGTAAAAATAACTTTTATATAACATACTAATTATTCTCTTTAAACGATACACTATAACGTATTGACACATAAAATACGAATAATAACTCAATTTTACTCATCCGTGAATTTTTCATACATAATACGGGTAATGGTATTCCGGTGCAATTATTTTTATTTCGAAATTCCATCCGGAATTACGATTTCGTAAAAACTTGCAATTTATTCGAAATTAAAGATATTCATTTTTACAATAATAAGCTGGCTTCGGCACGGCTTCGCTCGGGTGTATATGAATAAACGATTTTTACTTATAGCCATTTACCATGGATATATGTAGACTTTTATGTAATATATAAAACTTATCCCAACCTAACCACAACAGTGACAATAACAATATCAATAAATATGCCATTATAGGTTCACTCGGGAAGTAATGCAGCTAAAAAAACCTACACAAATAAAAACTTAACCCAACCTAACCATAACAGTGAAAATAATAATATAAATAAATATGCTTTTATAGGTTCACTCGGGAAGTTATGCAGCTAACAAAAGCCAGCTTAACGTATAGTCACGTTCCAGCTTAACGTACTATCACACTCCAGCATAATAGACTATCATGTTCCATCATAATATACTATCACGTTCCATAATAACGTACTATCACGATCCAGCTTAAACGTACTATCACGTTCCATCTTAATTTACTATCACGTTCCAGCATAACGTACTATCACGTTCACGCTTCCGTAATATATATGTATATATATATATATAAATTAAAATGCTACATCCCGGGTATGACCTTAAATCATACTCGAGCTTTTGTTATACATTATATATACTTAGAAATGTATACTTGAAAAAGATAAAATATATATCTCTCGATTATAGTTATCGATAGTTTAGATGTCCTCTTAACCATTTTACATATTACATATTGCATTTTAATTAATTAATAATAATATTTATTTGTTACCCTTAGTTACATTCGTAAATATAAATTTGTGTGTAACCATTGTAAACACACAATATAAATATACTGTTTATAATACAATTTGTTATGATTTATTGACCATAATTAAATCTTTTTTATTTCTGAAACATATTTATATTTACTCCATATAATATTATATGATCCTATGTTGACAATATATAGTATGAGCACACCCATTTATAGTAAAATGACTATAGTATATATGCTATAGCATACTAATTATTCTCTTTATAGTTTATAAACTATACACGATAACGTATTTACACATAAAATACGAATAATAACTCAATTTTACTCATCCGTGAATTTTTTCCTCATTATACGGGTAATGGTATTCCGATGCAATTATTTTTATTTCGAAATTCCATCCGGAAGTACGATTTCGTAAAAACGTGCAATTTATTCGAAATTAAAGAAATTCATTTTTATAATAATTGTTTTAATAAAACAGTCGGCAAATTAATTACTTGTTAGCGATCGACCAAAATTAAATCGTTATTTTATCGTAAAAAGCACACGTTTTACCCCGTAACTAAGCGAGTGTTGGTGATTTTGTAAATTTACAAAAACCATCAAATCCGCCGGATCCGCCAGAATCCGATAACGTTTTCAGTTTCGCTCTCCGATGCACAGTTTTCGAGATCATTCAAAGAATACATATAAACAAACAAACAAACAAACATATATATATACAAATACAAGCTGGCTTCGTCCCGGCTTCGCTCGGGTGATGGTTTTTCCGTTGTGTCGTTATGTTATAAATGATAACACGATTCGATCCGAAGTTGGCCACACATTTCATAATATTACATACTTATATAATTTGTAGTGTATATATTAATATTAATGTTTAAATATATGGAGTAGGTTAAGTAGTTAAATAGTTAAGTAGTTAAATATATTTATCAATTTTAAATAATGTAATAAGTAATTCGATATACTATATTAACAATTTAATACGAATTTGGACCTATAAATAGGAGCCACTTAACCTCGTCAAGGTATCGTATACTAAGTGGTTTTTAACTCACATGGGAAACTGTGACATGTGAGAATTACTGGAATTTCAACCTCAAAGTTTCATATTATGAGTGCGTTTTTCTTTGTATTCGAGTAAGCTGAAGTATATCCGGGAGACTTTTTTCTTGGTTATAGTTATCTAATAAAAGTACTATATTCGTATCTGATATGTATACATATCTAAAAATCGAGTTTCACTTATATCATATGACGTATACAATGGAGGTGTCATAATATTGTCAATCATTTTCATAGATGGTTATTCAACTTAATTTTATCAAGGATAATGCGGGCATTGGTGGGCGGTTCGATATTTACATTTCTTTTCTCTGTTATTTGCCTTATTTGCTGTTTCGATGCTTGATATCTTTAATATCTTTAAAGAATATATTTCTTATTTCCTATTTTCGAAAGAATGTCGTATATATTTGTAAAATTCACAGTTAAATTTTCAAATCGGCAATTAGGCATTTTCGATACTTTCAGTCTCGATTACTAATGTAAAGTAAATATGAATTAATTTATATATATATATATATATAATATTCATATATATATTCATATAATATATAATAATATATACTAATTTTTTAATATTTTTTAACAGTAAAGTAATATATAAGGTGTTTAAGTTAATAATTATAAACATATTAAGCTAACATTTGATATAAATCATTTCAAAGTATTTCTTTAAAAACAATATTGTGTTGGTTTTCGGAAGAATTTCATAATGAATATCAATAAATTCATGTTCGCTACATTCAGTCTCGAATACTAAGGTAAAGTAAATATTAATTTAATTATGTATATAATATTTTTTATAATAGTAAAAATACAATATAGGAGATGTAAGTTAATAATTATAAAAATATTAATCTAACCTTTGATATAAATCATTTCAATCAAAAACGCACCCATAATGAACTTTGTTGAGAATAAAATACACATTTAAATCGTGAAAATTCGTGTTCGCTAGTTTCATTCTCGATTACTAATGTAAAGTAAATATATTTTTAATTATATATATATACATTAATATAATATTCATATATATTCATATAATATATAATAATATATAATCATTTTATAATATTTTGTAACAGTAAAGTAATATATAAGGGGTTTAAGTTAATAATTATAAACATACTAAGCTAACATTTGATATATATCATTTCAAAGTATTTCTATAAAAACAATAGTATGTTGGTTTTCGGAAGAATTGCATAATGAATATCAGTAAATTCATGTTCGCTACATTCAGTCTCGATTACTATGTTAAAGTAAATATGAATTTAATTATATATATAATAATTTGAATAATAGTAAAAGTAAAATATAAGAGATTCAAGTTAATAATTATAAAAATATTAATCTAGATTTAACAAACCTTTGATATAAATCATTTCAATCAAAACGCACCTATAATGAACTTTGTTAAAATAAAATACACATTTAAATCGTGCAAATTCGTGTTAGCTAGTTTCATTCTCGATTACTAATGTAAAGTAAATATATTTTTAATTATATATATATAAATTAATATAATATTCATATATATTCATATAATATATAATAATATATAATAAGTTTATAATATTTTGTAACAATAAAGTAATATAAGGGGTTAAATTAAGTTAACTATTATAAACATATTAAGCTAACATTTGATATACATCATTTCAAAGTATTTCTTTAAAAACAATATTGTGTTGGTTTTCGGAAGAATTTCATAATTAATATCAATAAATTCATGTTCGCTACATTCAGTCTCGAATACTAACGTAAAGTAAATATTAATTTAATTATATATATAATAATTTTTATAATAGTAAAAATACAATATAGGAGATGTAAGTTAATAATTATAAAAATATTAATCTAACCTTTGATATAAATCATTTCAATCAAAAACGCACCCATAATGAACTTTGTTGAGAATAAAATACACATTTAAATCGTGAAAATTCGTGTTCGATAGTTTCATTCTCGATTACTAATGTAAAGTAAATATAATTTTAATTATATATATAAATTAATATATTATTCATATATATTCATATAATATATAATAATATATAATAATTTTATAATATTTTGTAACAGTAAAGTAATATAAGGGGTTTAAGTTAATAATTATAAACATATTAAGCTAACATTTGATATACTTCATTTCAAAGTATTTCTATAAACAATAGTATGTTGGTATTCGGAAGACTTGCATAATGAATATCCGTAAATTCATGTTCGATACATTCAGTCTCGATCATTATGTTAAAGTAAATATGAATTTAATTATATATATATAGTAAAGTTAAAACATAGGTCATTTAATGTAATAATTATAAACATATTAAGCCAACCTTAGATATCACTATTTTTAATACAAAATCGCACCATAATGAACTTAGTCGAATAGAAAATACACATTTAAATAGTGTACTTCCGTTTTCGCAAGTTCCAGTGTCGATTACTAATGTTAATAAATATTATTTTAATATATTTATTTTATATAAGTTATATTAATCTAACCTTTGATATCAATCATTTCAAAGTATTTCTATAAAAACAATAGTATGTTGGTATTCGAAAGACTTGCATAATGAATATCTGTAAATTCATGTTCGATACATTCAGTCTCGATTACTATGTTAAAGTAAATATGAATTAAATTATATATATATAGTAAAAGTAAAACATAGATGATTTAATGTAATAATTAAAAACATATTAAGCCAACCTTAGATATCACTATTTTTAATACAAAAACGCACCTATAATGAACTTAGTCGAATAGAAAATACACATTTAAATTGTGAAAATTCGTGTTCGCTAGTTTCATTCTCGATTACTAATGTAAAGTAAATATATATTTAATTATATATATATAAATTAATATAATATTCATATATATTCATATAATATATAATAATATATAATCATTTTATAATATTTTGTAATAATAAAGTAATATAAGGGGTTTAAGTTAATAATTATAAACATATTAAGCTAACATTTGATATACATCATTTCAAAGTATTTCTATAAACAATAGTATGTTGGTATTCGGAAGACTTGCATAATGAATATCCGTAAATTCATGTTCGATACATTCAGTCTCGATTACTATGTTAAAGTAAATATGAATTTAATTATATATATATAGTAAAAGTAAAACATAGATGATTTAATGTAATAATTATAAACATATTAAGCCAACCTTAGATATCACTATTTTTAATACAAAAACGCACCATAATGAACTTAGTCGAATAGAAAATACACATTTAAATAGCGTACTTCCGTTTTCGCAAGTTCCAGTGTCGATTACTTATGTAAATAAATATTATTTTAATATATTTATTTTATATAAGTTATATTAATCTAACCTTTGATATCAATCATTTCAAAGTATTTCTATAAAAACAATAGTATGTTGGTATTCGGAAGACTTGCATAATGAATATCCGTAAATTCATGTTCGATACATTCAGTCTCGATTACTATTTTAACGTAAATATGAATTTAATTATATATATATATAGTAAAAGTAAAACATAGATGATTTAATGTAATAATTATAAACATATTAAGCCAACCTTAAATATCACTATTTTTAATACAAAAACGCACCATAATGAACTTAGTCGAATAGAAAATACACATTTAAATAGCGTACTTCCGTTTTCGCAAGTTCCAGTGTCGATTGCTAATGTTAATAAATATTATTTTAATATATTTATTTTATATAAGTTATATTAATCTAACCTTTGATATCAATCATTTCAAAGTATTTCTATAAAAACAATAGTATGTTGGTATTCGAAAGACTTGCATAATGAATATCTGTAAATTCATGTTCGATACATTCAGTCTCGATTACTATGTTAACGTAAATATGAATTTAATTATATATATATAGTAAAAGTAAAACATAGATGATTTAATGTAATAATTATAAACATATTAAGCCAACCTTAGATATCACTATTTTTAATACAAAAACGCACCTATAATGAACTTAGTCGAATAGAAAATACACATTTAAATTGTGAAAATTCGTGTTCGCTAGTTTCATTCTCGATTACTAATGTAAAGTAAATATATATTTAATTATATATATATAAATTAATATAATATTCATATATATTCATATAATATATAATAATATATAATCATTTTATAATATTTTGTAATAAAGTAATATAAGGGGTTTAAGTTAATAATTATAAACATATTAAGCTAACATTTGATATACATCATTTCAAAGTATTTCTATAAAAACAATAGTATGTTTGTATTCGGAAGACTTGCATAATGAATATCTGTAAATTCATGTTCGATACATTCAGTCTCGATTACTATGTTAAAGTAAATATGAATTTAATTATATATATATAGTAAAAGTAAAACATAGATGATTTAATGTAATAATTATAAACATATTAAGCCAACCTTAGATATCACTATTTTTAATACAAAAACGCACCATAATGAACTTAGTCGAATAGAAAATACAAATTTAAATAGTGTAATTCCGTTTTCGCAAGTTCCAGTTTCGATTACTAATGTAAATAAATATTATTTTACTATATTTATTTTATATAAGTTATATTAATCTAACCTTTGATATCAATCATTTCAAAGTATTTCTTTATAAACAATATTTTTCGTTTTTCCGTTTTTTGCAAGAATATACAATTCTTTCTCAGTACTGGCCCTGGAGCAACCGACATATAACTGTCCATGTGAAAAACACTCGGTATCTAGATCTAGACCGATGACCTTAAATGACTGACCTTGCGCTTTATTGATAGTCATTGAGAAGCAAACTTTAACGGGAAATTGAAGACGTCGAAAATTAAAAGGATATTCAGTTGGAATAATCGGTATCTTTGGTATTATAACTTTAGTACCCTTATACGCGCCAGTTAAAATTCGTGCTTCTAGTATATGTTTATTTAGATTTGTAATTACTAATCGTGATCCGTTACATAATTTTGGTGGATTTAAATTCCTCAGTAACATTATAGGAACTCCGATTTTCAGTGTCAATAAATGATCAGGTAATCCTGATAATTTAATAGAATTTAGAAATTCAATTGGATAATCTACAGCTTCTTCGTCTTTCAATACCCTATCGATCGATTTATACGAAATTGAATCTCCTGGTAATATATTTAGTAGATAATTATTTATTTTTCTGACATTATCATTTGTTGGTGCTAAAATACTCCTTTCACATAGCCAATCATTGATAATATAATTTATGTGCAAATCTGGATATATTCGTTCTATTAAATCTGTAATGTTATCTACCATATTTCCACATGGTATAACATCTAATTCCGAAATTTTCTCCGTCTTGCCGTCTCCAATTAATAGTAAATTATCTGCGAATATATGTGCATTATCGTCATTTGCTGTATAAACTCTCATATTTGTTTTTAAATTAAGTGATATAATATGTCTCCACAATGCAGAAGATTTTATACATGCATTTATATGGTCAGCCTTGGATCCTCTTATTACAACTGGCAAAATCTGTCTAAAATCTCCACTTAATAGTAATGTTATGCCTCCCATGGGTACATCATTATCAGTGATATCGCGCAACATTCTATCGACAGCATGTAATGCATGCTTATGAATCATTGTACATTCATCCCATACAATAAATTTACAATTTCTGAATCCATCGGCTATCTTAGAATTCTTTAGAACATTACATATAGAATCTTCTGTTAATTTAATTGGTATTTTAAATACAGAATGTGCAGTTCTACCACATAAAAGTAGAGTGGAGGCAATTCCAGAAGATGCTACTGCTAATATATACTTACCAGATAATTTAATGGTTGCCAAGAGTAAATTAATAATAAAAGTTTTACCTGTCCCTGCAGGCGCATCCAAAAAAAATAACTTTCCGTCTTCATTATTCACACTTGATAATATAGTATTATACACTAATCTCTGTTCTTGATTTAATTTGGGTTCATTTTCTAATATCATTACTTCACACTCGGTATACTCATCTTGATTATGGATATCATCCTCCATCAAATCTATTTCTGAAAATCTATATTGTACTAATTTATTTCCTCCCATATTTAATACTATATTTTGTATTAACATTAACGCTTTGTTATATATGTATTCTCTATCAGTTTGCTCACCTTCGCTATTGTTATTTAGTCTAAAGGCAATATCTTCTGCCATGGATTCACGATTATTGATCCATAATCTTGGAATATCAGATATTTCACAATAACATATCATCATGGCGAATAATGTTCGTAATTTATATGGAGATTTAATGAGTGCAGCTTCGTTGAGAGTTAGTTCCCAATGGTTATCATCCTCTAATAAATTTAAAAGTTGGCAAGCTTTTTTGTATGTTATACATTCCTCACCCTGAACTGTTTTTAAATCTTTGAATGATGTGGGTCCTTTAACTGTCGATAATAATAACCTTAAATGGAAACATTCAGTATTTTTGGGATGAACTGTATACATTCTACCAATTGTATCCGACTTAAATATTCCTTCTGATATACGATCTCCTTCAACTCGTCTCTTCCATATCTTAGATGCTTGTTGCCAAGTGTAATATTGCGGTATGTCTTGATATAATAATGTTTTCGCAAATATATCAGTTTTACAGATTTCAAAATATGATACTAACGTGGTTGTTGGTGCCAGTCGCATTCTTTCTGTAATATTGTGATCATTAAAATATACTTTCTGGCCATTTTCTAGGTGAACTGATAATTGTGTAATTGCGGGATACCTTTGATGTATGGGAAAATCTAATATTCTCCATATGGCTTCATTACTACTGATATATCTTGCCATTTGGAATCTTTTAATTTCATCGTATTTGTCTGATGAATCTATACCTATCATTGCCATATCAGATCCCTTATTTATGTATTTACATATATATTTTATTGATTTAACAGAATTACATAATTCAACATTAATATGTGCATTGAAAATTTTACATAATAATGGACTATATGGTACAACCCACCTATTATCAATAACAACTTCTTTACCTTTTATGATTTTTTTAACAATATTTCCTCCATTTTCAGGTGACCTTCTTCTATATAATGGATACCCATCTCTATCAGTTTTAGTGTCATTACGATATTTCTTAGGGAATTCTTTCGAACATTTGTTATTACACATGCATACTGAATTTGGGTTCATTAATCCGCATGGTCCGTGAATCATATTCTTTACAACAATATTAAAAAGTTCTTCGTCCTCATCAATATTTGGAATTTCTGAACTAATTATCTTGTCAACATCTTCCGGTTTAATCCTATTTACTAACCATACTAAAATATGTGCATGAGGTAATCCTCTTTTTTGCCATTCTATCGTATACATATGGCATTTAACTTTACCGTAGATTTTAGCATTTTTAATTAAATCTATTAATTTAATAATATTTTGTCTAAATACTCTTGCCGTAATATCATGTCTATGTATACATTTTTGATTAGTAAATAAATTTTCAAGTATTTCTTACATTGGGGATTGCATGTTGTAGTAATAAATAGGTCTGGTTTTCCAAATTTCCTTACGTATGTCATCGCATCTTGCTGTCTCTCTTGCATGTATCGAGGACTACCAGTAAATGTCGAAGGTAAAATGACCATTTGCCCTAAGTTGTCAATATCTCCATCATTTTGCATTGCATCTTTTAAATTATCGTAGCTATCAGCTCTTAACTTTGATTGATTGAATCTTATATATGATAATCGTTCGCCTTCTATCTTGGCGTACATATCGGTAGCAAATTGATGGAACAGTTCTCTATAATGTAATAATAAATTTATATCATTATCCCTAACCATGATAAGATAGGCATAATAGTTCATGCAAGAAAGTTTTTTTAAATTAGATTGCATCAAATTAATTCCATAACCGTCTTGACCTTTCCAAAATATAAGTGGATATTGTAGACAATCATATGCCGGATGGGTTTCATTGATCCTTTGTACAGTCGAATCTCGTTTATGTATAATGATATCCCTTTTATTTGTGCTTTCACCAACCATCAAAATAGCCACTTCATTAGATGTAGGTCTATTAAAACGTCTCGCATGCTCATCTACTGGTCTTAAATCCTCTCTAATGACTAATTTAAAATTGTGCTCTGTAGTGTTTTCAAGTGCATATTTTATTTCTGAAATCTTAACGTGGTTTGCATGTAGTAACTCTTGTATATCTGTCAATAGGCTACGTCGTAAACATGGGAAGTATTCGTTTCTTTTATTTAATTCTTCTTCATTGTTACCCATAAAATATATTTGTAAATATTTTTCGTCATCATTTTGTACCGGATAAATTGACCCAATGTTATGATATACTTGACCTTATATTTTGAATGTCGGCATAAAATTCTCTCTAATTATTTTTGATGCACCGAATGAAGTCATTTGAAATGCTGAATTATAGTTTCTGATATTGTTATAGAATAGCATGGAGTCTTCTGACCTTCCAAGTAACAAATCATTTAGAGGATACGGTGGTTCTTTTAAAAGTTCGATTATGACTTTACCGTTATTACAGCAGATACCGTTTGCTTCATTCTTGAATCTATTTGCCTTACAAAATCTACATACATTACTCATTGTTCCTATAGAAAGTCGTGCGTCACTATGATATTCTATAGTATTGCTGTAGTTGAAGGCGGCGTTGTACCACTCAATGCCAGATGAATTTCTTTTCCATTTATTTACTCGCCGATCTTCGATACTATCTCTATTTATAGATATTACCCTTTGAACATCTCTGGCTGCTCCTAATCTACGTTCTCTAGTGTCATTCGTTTCAAGTTCAAGTGTACGCATATTATTATTGAGTAGAACCTCTAATCGTCGTGTCCTTTCCTCCTCTGTCTCATTTTCTATTCTTCTATGATTATTAGCATTAATGGTTGCCAGTCTTGCAATTCTGTTTTCGCTGGTTTCAGTCGCGATTCCTAATATATATATTAGTTATTTATTTACTCATATATAAATAAATATATATATATAATATATTGTATTATCTACTATATATAGTATATAAATCTAATTATGTATAGTAGATAATATGAATATACTATGTATATTAATAGTATATATATATATATATATATATATGTGTGTGTGTGTGTGTGTATTTACTTTGTCGAGAATATGCAGATATATTTGCCAATCTTTCAATTCTATTGTCGCTAGTTTCGGTCTCAATCCCTAAATTATATTAACAATGTAATTAATTATATATCTATATATATATATATATATGTATATATATATATATGTATATAATATTTGTAATTTGTATCATTATAAATATATAGTATAGTATATTATATATGTATACTTAATATATAATATACATAATATACATATAATATAATAATTATATTTATACTAACTTTGTTGAGAATTAGCTGTTAGATTTTCTAATCTTGCAATTCTCTGTTCATTAGTCTCTGTCGCTATTCCTAAGTTATATTAAATATACAATTACTTATATATATATAAATAATATATAAAATATATATATTAATATAATTAAAAATATATAGTATATTACATTATATGTAATATTATACATAATATACATATAATATACTAATTATATGTATACTAACTTTGTTGAGAATTAGCCGTTACATTTTCTAATCTTACACTTCTCTGTTCATTTGTCTCATTCGATATTCCTAAGTTATATTAAATATGAAATCAATTATATATATATATATATATATATATATATATATATATATGTTAACATATATTATATATTATATTATTTATATACTTAATCTATAATATACATATTATACATATAATATACATATTATACATGTAATATACTAATTATATGTATACTAACTTTGTTGAGAATTATCCGTTAGATTTTCTAATCGTGCAATTCTCTGTTCATTTGTCTCATTCGATATTCCTAAGTTATATTAAATATGCAATTATATATATATATATATATATATATATATATATATATATATTGTATACATATAAAATATATAATATACATATAACATATATATATGTAAATATACATATAAATATACTATATATAATAAATATACACTATATTATATTATATGTATTTTACTTTGTCGAGTATATGAAGTTAAATTTTCTAATCTTGCAATTCTCTGATCGCTAGTCTCAGTATCTATACCTAATATATTAAATATTAATTTAATTATATATATATATAAATATATCTATCTTAACGTATTCTTATATATATATAATATATAATACACATATAATATACACATAATATACACATATAAAAATATAATTTTTTATATACATATAAATATAATATATATAATAAACATATACTATATTATATTAAATGTATTTTACTTTGTCGAGTATAATCAGTTAAATTTTCCAATCTTGCCATTCTAGTCTCGCTAGTTTCAGTCTCAATTCCTAAATTATATTTAAAATGCATTAATTATATATATATATAATAATAATAATAATAATAATATAATTTATTGAATATAGAAAATAGATATTCAATATGACATAAAACAGGAGATAAAAATAATAGTACGAAATAAAATAAAAGTGTTAACATTAATGATTTATATATGCCATTTCTTAGCTCGTATATGCTAATGATATGCCAATATATATTATATAATATACATTTATATATATTATATAATATATATATACATATTATATTATATTGTATTTATACTTAATATATAATAAATATATAATATAATATTTATATGTATACATAATATATAATGAATATATAATATAATAATTATAGGTATATTACTTTGTTGTGAATTAGCAGTTACATTATCGATTCGTGTCGTTCTCTGTTCGCTAGTCTCAGTCTCAATTCCTAAATTATATTAAAATTAATTTAATTATATATATATATATATATATATATATATATATATATATATATATATACTTAATATATCATAAATATCTAATATAATAATTATATGTATACATAATATATAATAAATATATAATATAATAATTATAGGTATATTACTTTGTTGTGAATTAGCAGTTACATTATCGATTCGTGTCGTTCTCTGTTCGCTAATATATATATATATATATATATATTAAAATATATTGTATGTCATATTATATGTATAATATTACTTTATAATATAATATGTATATAATATACATTAAAATATAGGTATTAATTTATAATATATAATTATTATATAATATAAATACAATATATTATATTTTAGATATACTATAGAATAGCACAATTATTAAATTTAAATGCATATTCACAACAAAGTAAACTTTATATGCTTATTTTAAATATACATATATACATTATATATTATATATATACATTTATATTATACGCTAGTCTCAATTGCAATTCCTAAATTATATTAAAATTAAGTTTATTATTTGTATATATATATGTATACTTAATATATAATAAATATCTAATATAATAAGTATATCTATACTTAATATATAATAAATATCTAATATAATAATTATAGGTATACTTATTATATAATAAACATATAATATAATAATTATAGGTATATTACTTTGTTGAGAATTAGCGTTTACATTATCTATTCGTGTCGTTCTCTGTTCGCTAGTCTCAAGCGCAATTCCTGAATTATATTAAAATGAAGTTAATTCTATGTATATATATATATATATATATATATAATTAATATATAATAAATATCTAATATAATAAGTATATGTATACATAATATATAATAAATATATAATATAATAATTATAGGTATATTACTTTGTTGAGAATTAGCGTTTACATTATCTATTCGTGTCGTTCTCTGTTCGCTAGTCTCAGTAGCAATTCCTAAATTATATTACAATTAATTTAATGTTATATATATATATATATATATATATATATATACTTTAAATATATACTATATATATAATGTTATAATATATGCATACTTAACATAATAATAATAATAATAATAATATCAGATTCAGTTGATGACCGAGATCAAAAACCCAGGTATGGTATATAAGTTCTATTGAACGTATCGATATACCAACCTGCTCTTGGTAATGAGAGAATTAATACATAATGAATAAATACAAAATGAATAAATATAAATAAATATTTTACAATTCTATATTGTTCATTCGAGTTCTGTCTCATAAAAAAGCAATACAATAAAATTAAATATATCTATCAATACCAAGAAATTATCATGTATATAACACTAAAATAATAATAAAATATAATAAAAATATATAATAAAATATTTAAAAATGTAAAAAGATACTAAAATAATAAATAAGTTAAACTATAAAAATCAAAGAAAACTAAAGACCAAATGCTACAGAGATAAAAAATATGTATACAATACGAACAATTTAAAAGAGCTAAAAAGAAGAAAAGATGATCATGTAAATAAAATAACAAACAATACACATAAGGTGTAAGTGATTAAATATAACTATTTAAAAGCATGTTTTTAATTGTATTGTAAACGTATTCAAATTCGTCAAAGATGATATGATTGTATTTAAAGAATTCCATAAATATGCGCCTTTGTAACGACTACTAAATGTATCATGATCAAATCTTATTTTTGGTATTAAGAATGTTCTATTTAACCTAAAAGTATATAAAGAGCAATTATAGGTAAATAACTTACAAATTGAACTATGCAAATAATGCTTGTTATATATTCTAAACATATATTTATAAATGGATATATTTATTATATCTTTAAATTTAAGAATGTTATGTCCTAAAAAAATTTAATCAATATTGGTTTTGTTATCAAGTTTATATATTGCTCTCATACATTTATTTTGTAAAATTTGAATACATTTTATATTGCTATGGTAAGTACTTCCCCATATAATAGAACAATAATTAATATGACTATGAAAAAAAGAAAAATATAGCATTAATATTAAATTTATATTTATATCTATGTAGTAAACTAAGTCCATAGTAAAGTTTATTTTTAATATCATTTATTTGTATTTTCCAATTACGATTTTCGTCAATTAAAATGCCTAAGAATTTAAAATTAGTTGATTGTTTTATGGCTATATTATTTATTTTGATGTTCAATTTATTTTTGCGATGGAATACAATTATTATTTTTTTTTTATATATAATATAACATAATAAATAAATATAATATATATATATATATATATATATATATATATATATATATATTAAAATACATTCTATGTCATATATACATATATATATATATATATATATATATTATGTATAATATTAATGTATAATATAATATGTATATCTTATATATTAAAATATATTATATATATTATTATATGTATACTTAATGTATAATAAAATATATATATATATATTAAAATATAGTGTATGTTATATTATATGTATATTATTAATGTATAATATAATATTTATATCATATATATTAAAATTTATTGTATATATTATTATAGGTATACTATTAATGTATAATATAATAAGTAAATGTACACTACTTTGTCGAGAATTAGCGGTTACATGTTCTATTCTTGCTAGTCTATTTTCGTTAGTTTCATTTGATATTCCTAATGTATAACATATGACGTTTATTATACACTTACTATAGGTATATATATATATATATATATATATATATATATTGTATATTTATTAATCATATATAATTATTATATAATATAAATACAATATATTATATTTTAGATATACTATAGAATATCACAATTATTAAATTTAAATTCATATTCATAACAAAGTATGCTTATTTTAAATATACATATATATATTATATATTATATATATATATATATAAATTTATATTATACGTATATATATATATATATATATTTATAAGTATATTACTTTGTTGAGCATATGCAGATGACGTAGACAATCTTGATTGTCGTGCATCTACTGTTTCAGAATTCCGTCTATTGTATGCTGCCTCTCTCATATTTGTTAATCTCAATTGCCTTTCATCTTCACTTTCCACCTTCGCTTTCTTCGCCGGTCTCGAGAGGTTTGATTTCCTCTTCACCATTTTACATCTTACGATATGTAATACATTTTATTAATATTAATAATATGTGTTTATTATTAAAGTTATTTTACTATATATGGGTGTGCTCATATAATATGTTGTCAAAATAGGATCGTATAATATTATATGGAAAAATGCGTTTCAGAAATAAAAATTGATTTAATTGTGATCAATAATTGTTAAAATTTAAAATTTAATTGTTATATATAATTGTTTGTTTACAATGGTAACCTACATAGTTACATATATAGAAACAACTACGTAGGTAACCATTGTAAACAAACAATTATATATAAAATGTTTTAACAATTATTGATCACAATTAAATCACTTTTTATTTCTGAAACGCATTTATTCCATATAATATTATATGATCCTATGTTGACAACATATTATATGAGCACACCCATATATAGTAAAATAACTTTAATATAACATACTAATTATTCTCTTCAAATGATACACGATAACGTATTGACACACAACATACGAATAATAACTAAATTTTACTCATCCGTGAATTTTTTCCTCATTATACGGGTAAGGAGATTCCGATGCAATTAATTTTATTTCGAAATTCCATCCGGAAGTACGATTTCGTAAAAACGTGCAATTTAATCGAAATTAAAGAAATTCATTTTTATAATAATTGTTTTAATAAAACAGTCGGCAAATTAATTACTTGTTAGCGATCGACCAAAATTAAATCGTTATTTTATCGTTAAAAGCACACGTTTTACCCCGTAACTAAGCGAGTGTTGGTGATTTTGTAAATTTACAAAAACCATCAAATCCGCCGGATCCGCCAGAATCCGATAACGTTTTCAGTTTCGCTCTCCGATGCACAGTTTTCGAGATCATTCAAAGAATACATATAAACAAACAAACAAACATATATATATACAAATATATATATATATTTATTTAAAGAGATCTTCTTTTATATAGGAGACAAGCTGGCTTCGGCCCGGCTTCGCTCGGGTGATGGTTTTTCCGTTGTGTCGTTATATGATAACATATGTATTTTATTAATTTTATTGTATTTATATTTTTGCTATATATCTTAACTCTATTTAATTCCCTTATATCTCACGCACATATTACTGTTCCGCCAACCTCATCAATCGATTAACGTCATTTCGTTATCCGAAATGTTATAATTTTATTAATTTACTGCTAAAAAAAACCTACACAAATTAATACTTAACCCAACCTAACCACAACAGTGAAAATAACAATATAAATAAATATACTTTTATAGATTCACTCGGGAAGTAATACAGCTAAAAAAACCTACACAAATTAAAACTTAACCCAACCTAACCACAACAGTGAACATATACTTGTATTGGTTCACTTGGGAAGTAATGCAGCTAAAAAAACCTACAAAATTTAAAACTTAACCCAACCTAACCACAACAGTGAACATATACTTGTATTGGTTCACTTGGGAAGTAATGCAGCTAAAAAAACCTACAAAATTTAAAACTTAACCCAACCTAACCACACCAGTGAACATATACTTTTATAGGTTCACTCGGGAAGTAATGCAGCTAAAAAAACCTACACAAATTAAAACTTAACCCAACTTAACCACAACAGTGAACATATACTTTTATTGGTTCACTTGGGAAGTAATGCAGCTAAAAAAACCTACACAAATTAAAATTAACCCAACCTAACCACAACACTGAACATATATTTTTATAGGTTCACTCGGTAAGTAATGCAGCTAAAAAAAACCTACACAAATTAAAAATTAACCCAACTTAACCACAATAGTGAACATATACTTTTATAGGCTCACTCGGGAAGTAAAGCAGCTAAAAAAAACCTAAACAAATTAAAACTTAACCAAACCTAACCACAACAGTGAACATATACGTTTATAGGCTCATTCGGGAAGTAATGCATCTAAAAAAAACCTACACAAATTAAAACTTAACCCAACTTAACCACAACAGTGAAAATATACATGTATATGTTCAATCGGGAAGTAATGCAGCTAAAAAAAACCTACACAAATTAAAACTTAACCCAACCTCACCACAACAGTGAAAATATACTTTATAGGTTCACTTGGGAAGTAATGCAGCTAAAAAAAACCTACACAAATTAAAAATTAACCTAATCTAACCACAACAGTGAGCATATACTTGTATAGACTCACTCGGGAAGTATAGCAGCTAAAAAAAAATCTACACATATTAAAACTTAACCCAACCTAACCACAACAGTGAACATATACTTTAATAGTCTCACTCGGGAAGTAAAGCAGCTAACAAAAACCTACTCAAATTAAAACTTAACCCAATCTAACCACAACAGTGAACATATACTTTTATAGGCTCACTCGGGAAGTAATGCATCTAAAAAACCTACACAAATTAAAACTTAACCAAACCTAACCACAACAGTGAACATATACGTTTATAGGCTCATTCGGGAAGTAATGCATCTAAAAAAAACCTACACAAATTAAAACTTAACCCAACTTAACCACAACAGTGAAAATATACATGTATATGTTCAATCGGGAAGTAATGCAGCTAAAAAAAACCTACACAAATTAAAACTTAACCCAACCTCACCACAACAGTGAAAATATACTTTATAGGTTCACTTGGGAAGTAATGCAGCTAAAAAAAACCTACACAAATTAAAAATTAACCTAATCTAACCACAACAGTGAGCATATACTTGTATATGTTCACTCTGGAAGTAATGCAGCTAAAAAAAACCTACACAAATCAAAACTTAACCCAACCTAACCACAACAGTGAAAATATACTTTATAGGTTCACTTGGGAAGTAATGCAGCTAAAAAAAACCTACACAAATTAAAAATTAACCTAATCTAACCACAACAGTGAGCATATACTTGTATAGACTCACTCGGGAAGTATAGCAGCTAAAAAAAAATCTACACATATTAAAACTTAACCCAACCTAACCACAACAGTGAAAATATACTTTAATAGTCTCACTCGGGAAGTAAAGCAGCTAACAAAAACCTACACAGATTAAAACTTAACCCAATCTAACCACAACAGTGAACATATACTTTTATAGGCTCACTCGGGAAGTAATGCATCTAAAAAACCTACACAAATTAAAACTTAACCAAACCTAACCACAACAGTGAACATATACGTTTATAGGCTCATTCGGGAAGTAATGCATCTAAAAAAAACCTACACAAATTAAAACTTAACCCAACTTAACCACAACAGTGAAAATATACATGTATAAATTCACTCGGGAAGTAATGCAGCTAAAAAAAACCTACACAAATTAAAACTTAACCCAACCTCACCACAACAGTGAAAATATACATGTATATGTTCACTCGGGAAGTAATGCAGCTAAAAAAAACCTACACAAATTAAAACTTAACCCAACCTCACCACAACAGTGAAAATATACTTTATAGGTTCACTTGGGAAGTAATGCAGCTAAAAAAAACCTACACAAATTAAAAATTAACCTAATCTAAGCACAACAGTGAGCATATACTTGTATAGACTCACTCGGGAAGTATAGCAGCTAAAAAAAAACCTACACAAATTAAAACTTAACCCAACTTAACCACAACAGTGAAAATATACATGTATATGTTCACTCGGGAAGTAATGCAGCTAAAAAAAACCTACACAAATTAAAACTTAACCCAAACTAACCACAACAGTGAACATATACTTGTATATGTTCACTCTGGAAGTAATGCAGCTAAAAAAAAACCTACACAAATCAAAACTTAACCCAACCTAACCACAACAGTGAAAATATACTTTAATAGGCTAACTCTGGAAGTAATGTAGCTAAAAAAACCTACACAAATTAAAACTTAACCCAACCTAACCACAACAGTTAACATATACGTTTATAGGCTCATTCGGGAAGTAATGCATCTAAAAAAAGCTAGATTGACGTACTAACACGTTATAGCATAACGTACTATCACGTTCCAGCTTCCGTAATATATATATATATATATATATATATATATATATATATAAATTAAAATGCTACATCACGGGTATGACCTTAAATTGTTATACATTATATATACTTAGAAATGTATACTTGAAAAAGATAAAATATATATCTCTCGATTATAGTTATCGATAGTTTAGATATCCTATTAACCATTTTACATATTACATATTGCATTTTAATTAATTAATAATAATATTTATTTGTTACCCTTAGTTACATTCATAAATATAAATTTGTGTGTAACCATTGTAAACAAAAAATATAAATATACTGTTTATAATACAATTTGTTATGATTTATTGACCATACTTAAAATCTATTTTATTTCTGAAACGTATTTATATTTACTCCATATACTATTATATAATCCTATGTAGATAATATACTGTATGAGAACACCCATATATAGTAACATAATTTTAATTTAACATACTAATTATTCTCATTACACGATAACGTATTGACACATAAAATACGAATAATAACTCAATTTTACTCATCCGTGAATTTTTTCCTCATTATACGGGTAAGGAGATTCCGATGCAATTAATTTTATTTCGAAATTCCATCCGGAAGTACGATTTCGTAAAAACGTGCAATTTATTCGAAATTAAAGAAATTCATTTTTATAATAATTGTTTTAATAAAACAGTCGGCAAATTAATTACTTGTTAGCGATCGACCAAAATTAAATCGTTATTTTATCGTTAAAAGCACACGTTTTACCCCGTAACTAAGCGAGTGTTGGTGATTTTTTAAATTTACAAAAACCATCAAATCTGCCGGATCCGCCAGAATCCGATAACGTTTTCAGTTTCGCTCTCCGATGCACAGTTTTCGAGATCATTCAAAGAATACATATAAACAAACAAACAAACATATATATATACAAATATATATATATTTATTTAAAGAGATCTTCTTTTATATAGGAGACAAGCTGGCTTCGTCCCGGCTTCGCTCGGGTGATGGTTTTTCCGTTGTGTATTATTTTATTAATTTTATAGTATTTATATTTTTGCTATATATATTACTTACACGCTATTTAATTATTTAATCTCCTCATATCTCACGCTAATATTACTATTCCTCAATCCTCATCAATCTTTCATTATCATCTATATACCACTACATTTTTGTTTAGCTCAATACTCCTTACAATATATAACCCATGAATTTGAAGTCATTCGTCTACTCCCTAATACCAATACTTACTTCAATTGTTCCCATTTAATAATTGCTACTTTTATCGAATACTGTTGGTATTGAGTCACCTATATATCTGTTTATTTGGTACAATGTATTCCTCTCCATATCTTAGAAACCATGCTTCTCCTCTTCTCATTACCCTTATTCTCCCTTTATTATAGCTCTGGATAGGTTGAATTTCCTCTTCACTACGATATTTATTTATTTAAATTTATTTCTGATAATTAAATACATGTATATTATTAAAGACTTTTAATATAATATATTTGTAATAAATATTTACTTTTAAAATAATATATTATGAAGGGTCACTTAGGTATGTAATTCAGATAAAAATAACAAAGAAAGTTAAAAACAAACCAATGAAATCAATAAAACCCTAACCATTATGAATACAAATAATAAATAAAATAGAGCTGGCTTCCTCCCGGCTTCGCTCTGGTGATGGTTTTTCCGTTGTGTCGTTATATGATAACATAAGAATTTTATTAATTTTATAGTATTTATATTTTTGCTATATATATATTACTTAAACACTATTTAATCCCCTCATATCTCACGCTAATATTACTATTCCTCAATCCTCATCAATCTTCCATTATCATCAATATACCCCTATATTGTTGTTTAGATCAATAATCCTTACAATATATAACCCAAGTATTCGAATTCATTCTTCTACTCCCTAATACCAACACTTACTTCAATTGTTCCAATTTAACAATTGCAACTTTTATCGCATACTGTTGGTATTGTTTCATCTATATATCTGTTTATTTGGTACAATGATATTCATTTACATATCTTAGAAACCATGCTTCTTCTCTTCTCATTACCCTTATTCTCATTTCATTATAGCTCTGAATAGGTTGAATTAACCCAATCTAACCACAACAGTGAACATATACTTTTATGGTTCACTCGGGAAGTAATGCAGCTAAAAAAAACCTACACAAATTAAAACTTAACCCAATCTAACCAAAACAGTGAACATATACTTTTATGGTTCACTCGGGAAGTAATGCAGCTAAAAAAAACCTACACAAATTAAAACTTAACCCAACCTAACCACAACAATGAAAATTTACTTGTATAGGCTCAATCGGGAAGTAAATAAGCTGAAAAAATCTACACAAATTAAAACTTAACCCAACCTAACCACAACATTAAAATATACTTTAATAGGCTCACTCGGGAAGTAATGCAGCTAAAAAAAACCTACATCATTTAAAACTTAACCCAACCTAACCACAACAGTGAAAATATACTTTTATAGGTTCACTCGGAAAGTAATGCAGCTAAAAAAACCTACACATATTAAAAATTAAACCAACCTAACTACAACAGTGAACAAATAATTGTATAGGTTCACTTGGGAAGTAATGCAGCTAAAAAACCTACACAAATTAAAACTTAACCCAACCTAACCACAACAGTGAAAATCTACGTTTATAGTTTCACTCTAGAAGTAATAAAGGTAAAAAAACCTAAAAATATTAAAACTTAACCCAACCTAACCACAACAGTGAAAATATACTTTTATAGGTTCACTCGGAAAGTAATGCAGCTAAAAAAACCTAAAAATATTAAAACTTAACCCAACCTAACCACAACAGTTAACATATACGTTTATAGGCTCATTCGGGAAGTAATGCAGCTAAAAAAAAGCTAGATTGACGTACTAACACGTTATAGCATAACGTACTATCACGTTCCAGCTTCCGTAATATATATATATATATATATATAAATTAAAATGCTACATCCCGGGTATGACCTTAAATCATACTCGAGCTTTTGTTATACATTATATATACTTAGAAATGTATACTTGAAAAAGATAAAATATTTATCTCTCGATTATAGTTATCGATAGTTTAGATGTCCTCTTAACCATTTTACATATTACATATTGCATTTTAATTAATTAATAATAATATTTATTTGTTACCCTTAGTTACATTCGTAAATATAAATTTGTGTGTAACCATTGTAAACAAAAAATATAAATATACTGTTTATAATACAATTTGTTATGATTTATTGACCATAATTAAATCTTTTTTTATTTTTGAAACATATTTATATTTACTACATATAATATTATATGATCCTAATTTTATAACATAGTATGAGAACACCCATTTATAGTAAAATAGTATATATGCCATAGCATACTAATTATTCTCATTACACGATAACGTATTGACACATACAATACGAATAATAACTCAATTTTACTCATCCGTGAATTTTTCCTACATAATACGGGTAAGGAGATTCCGATGCAATTAATTTTATTTCGAAATTCCATCCGGAAGTACGATTTCGTAAAAACGTGCAATTTATTCGAAATTAAAGAAATTCATTTTTATAATAATTGTTTTAATAAAACAGTCGGCAAATTAATTACTTGTTAGCGATCGACCAAAATTAAATCGTTATTTTATCGTTAAAATCACACGTTTTACCCCGTAACTAAGCGAGTGTTGGTGATTTTGTAAATTTACAAAAACCATCAAATCCGCCGGATCCGCCAGAATCCGATAACGTTTTCAGTTTCGCTCTCCGATGCACAGTTTTCGAGATCATTCAAAGAATACATATAAACAAACAAACATATATATATACAAATATATATATATTTATTTAAAGAGATCTTCTTTTATATAGGAGACAAGCTGGCTTCGGCCCGGCTTCGCTCGGCTGATGGTTTTTCCGTTGTGTCGTTATATGATAACATATGTATTTTATTAATTTTATAGTATTATATATTACTTATAACATACGTATTTTATTAATTTTATAGTATTATATATTACTTAAACACTATCATATATCACGCTAATATTACTATTCCTCAATCCTCATAAATCTTCTATTATCATCTATATACCCTTATATTGTTGTTTAGATCAATAATCCTTACAATATATAACCCATGTATTCAAATTCATTCTTCTACTCCCTAATACCAACACTTACTTCAATTGTTCCCATTTAACAATTGCAACTTTTATCGCATACTGTTGGTATTGTTTCACCTATATATCTGTTTATTTGGTACAATGATATTCATTTACATATCTTAGAAACCATGCTTCTTCTCTTCTCATTACCCTTATTCTCCATTTATTATAGCTATGGATATGTTGAATTTCCTCTTCACTACGATATTTATTTATTTAAATTTATTTCTGATAATTACACATGGATATTATTAAAGACTTTTAATATAATATATTTGTAATCAATATTTACTTTTAAAATAATATATTATGATTAGTACACACAATTAAATTGTCACTTAGGTATGTAATGCAAGTAAAAATAACAAAGAAAGTTAAAAACAAACCAATGAAATCAATAAAACCCTAACCATTATGAATACAATAATAAATGAAATAAAGCTGGCTTCATCCCGGCTTAGCCTGAGTGATGGTTTTTCCGATGTGACGTTATATGATAAAACGATTTTTACTTATAGCCATTGACCATGGATTAGTAGAAAGTCCAATTTTATGTAAATGATAGTTGTTTAAAAATATGTATATTTTTAAATAATTCAATTCTAGTAGAACACATAAAAATCGGCTAATTACCATTCCTTACCCTATAGTATATTTATTAATAATAATTTTAAATATCTTGGGAATCATTAATTAATTTTTCAGTTTTAAATAATATAATAGTTTGTCCGTTGTTTAGTTATCCGATATGATATAATTTAATATAATTTAACTTTTTATAACGTGATATTTGCCCGTTTATATCATTAAAACATTTAATATAACTATGTTTATATATATGTAAAATATATATATATATGTAATATATATAAAAATTAAACCAACCTAACCACAACAGTAAAAATATACTTTTTAGGTTCACTCGGGAAGTAATACAGCTAAAAAAACCTACACAAATTAAAACTTACCCTAACCTAACCACAACAGTGAAAATTACAATATAAATAAATATGCTTTTATAGGTTCACTCGGGAAGTAATGTGTCTAAAAAAAAACCTACACTAATTAAAACTTAACCCAACTTAACCACAACAGTGAACATATACTTTTATAGATTCACTCGGGAAGTAATGCAGATAAAAAAACCTACACAAATTAAAACTTAACCCAACCCAACCACAACATTAAAAATATACTTTTATAGATTCACTCGGGAAGTAATGCAGCTAAAAAAAACTACACAAATTAATACTTAACCCAACCTAACCACAACAGTGAACATATAGTTTTATTGGTTCACTCTGGAAGTAATGCAGCTAAAAAAACCTACACAAATTAAAACTTAACCCAACCTAACCACAACAGTGAACATATACTTGTATAGGTTCACTCGGGAAGTAATGCAGCTAAAAAAAACCTACACAAATTAAAACTTAACCCAACTTAACCACAACAGTGAAAATATACTTTTATAGGTTCACTCGCGAAGTAATACAGCTAAAAAAACCTACAAAAATTAAAACTTAACCCAACCTAACCACAACAGTGAAAATATACTTTTATAGGCTCACTCGGGAAGTAATGCAACTAAAAAAACCTACACAAATTAAAATTTAACCCAACCTAACCACAACAGTGAACATATACTTTTATTGGTTCACTCGGGAAGTAATGCAGCTTAAAAAACCTACAAAAATTAAAACTTAACCAAACCTAACCACAACAGTGAACATATACTTTTATTGGTTTACTTGGGAAGTAATGCAGCTAAAAAAACCTACACAAATTAAAACTTAACCCAACCTAACCACAACAGTGAACATATACTTTTATAGGTTCACTCGGGAAGTAATGCAGCTAAAAAAAACCTACACAAATTAAAATTTAACCCAACCTAACCACAACAGTGAACATATACTTTTATTGGTTCACTTAGGAAGTAATGCAGCTAAAAAAACCTACACAAATTAAAACACAACCCAACTTAACCACAATAGTTCAAATATACTGTATAGGTTCACTCGGGAAGTAATGCAGCTAAAAAAACCTACCAAATTAAAACTTAATCCAACCTAACCACAACAGTGAAAATAACAATATAAATAAATATACTTTTATAGGTTCACTCGGGAAGTAATGCAACTAAAAAAACATACAAAAATTAAAACTTAACCCAATCTAACCACAACAGTGAAAATAACAATATAAATAATTATACTTTTATAGATTCACTCGGGAAGTAATACAGCTAAAAAAAACCTACACAAATTAATACTTAACCCAACCTAACCACAACAGTGAAAATAACAATATAAATAAATATACTTTTATAGATTCACTCGGGAAGTAATTCAGCTAAAAAAACTACACAAATTAATACTTAACCCAACTTAACCACAACAGTGAACATATACTTTTATAGGCTCACTCGGGAAGTAATGCAACTAAAAAAACCTACACAAATTAAAACTTAACCCAACCTAACCACAACAGTGAAAATATACTTTTATAGGTTCACTTGGGAAGTAATGCAGCTAAAAAAACCTACACAAATTAAAACTTAACCCAACCTAACCACAACAGTGAGCATATACTTGTATAGGTTCACTCGGGAAGTAATGCAGCTAAAAAAAACCTACAGAAATTAAAATGTAACCCAACTTAACCACAACAGTGAACATATACTTTTATAGGCTCACTCGAGAAGTAAAGCAGCTAAAAAAAACTACACAAATTAAAACTTAACCCAACCTAACCACAACAGTGAACATATACTTTTATAGGTTCACTCGGGAAGTAATACAGCTAAAAAAACCTACACAAATTAAAACTTAACCCAACCTAACCACAACAGTGAAAATATACTTTTATAGGATCACTCGGGAAGTAATACAGCTAAAAAAACCTACAAAAATTAAAACTTAACCCAACCTAACCACAACAGTGAACATATACTTGTATAGGATCAATCGGTAAGTAATGCAGCTAAAAAAAACCTACACAAATTAAAACTTAACCCAACTTAACCACAACAGTGGACATATACTTTTATAGGCTCACTCGGGAAGTAATGCAGCTAAAAAATCCAGCTTAACGTACTATCACGTTCCAGTTTAACGTACTATCACGTTCCATCATAACGTACTATCACGTTCCAGCATAACGTACTATCACGTTCCAGCTTCCGTAATATATATATATATATATATATATATATATATATAAATTAAAATGCTACATCCCGGGTATGACCTTAAAACATACTCGAGCTTTTGTTATACATTATATATACTTAGAAATGAATACTTGAAAAATATAAAATTAAATATCTTTCGATTAAAGTTATCGATAGTTTAGATGTCCTCTTCAACATTTTACATATTTAATATTTATTTTAATTAATTAATAATAATATTTATTTGTTACCCTTAGTTACATTCGTAAATATAAATTTGTGTGTAACCATTGTAAACAAAAAATATAAATATACTGTTTATAATACAATTTGTTATGATTTATTGACCATAATTAAATCTATTTTTATTTCTGAAACATATTTATATTTACTCCATATAATATTATATGATCCTATGTTGACAACATATAGTATGAGCACACCCAAAATGACTATAGTATATATGCTATAGCATACTAATTATTCTCATTACACGATAACGTATTGACACATAAAATACGAATAATAACTCAATTTTACTCATCCGTGAATGTTTTCCTAATACTACGGGTAATGGTATTCCGATGCAATTATTTTTAATTCGAAATTATATCCGGAAGTACGATTTCGTAAAAACGTGCAATTTATTCTAAATTAAAGAAATTCATTTTTATAATAATTGTTTTAATAAAACAGTCGGCAAATTAATTACTTGTTAGCGATCGACCAAAATTAAATCGTTATTTTATCGTAAAAAGCACACGTTTTACCCCGTAACTAAGCGAGTGTTGGTGATTTTTTAAATTTACAAAAACCATCAAATCTGCCGGGTCCGCCAGAATCCGATAACGTTTTCAGTTTAGCTCTCCGATGCACAGTTTTCGAGATCATTCAAATAATACATATAAACAAACAAACAAACATATAAATATATATATATATATATATTTATTTAAAGAGACCTTCTTTTATATAGGAGACAAGCTGGCTTTGGCCCGGCTTCGCTCGGGTGATGCTTTTTCCGTTGTGTATTATTTTATTAATTTTATAGTATTTATATTTTTGCTATATATATATTACTTACACGCTATTTAATTATTTAATCTCCTCATATCTCACGCTAATATTACTATTCCTCAATCCTCATCAATCTTTCATTATCATCTATATACCACTACATTTTTGTTTAGCTCAATACTCCTTACAATATATAACCCATGAATTTGAAGTCATTCGTCTACTCCCTAATACCAATACTTACTTCAATTGTTCCCATTTAATAATTGCTACTTTTATCGAACACTGTTGGTATTGAGTCACCTATATATCTGTTTATTTGGTTCAATGTATTCCTCTCCATATCTTAGAAACCATGCTTCTCCTCTTCTCATTACCCTTATTCTCCCTTTATTATAGCTCTGGATAGGTTGAATTTCCTCTTCACTACGATATTTATTTATTTAAATTTATTTCTGATAATTAAATACATGTATATTATTAAAGACTTTTAATATAATATATTTGTAATAAATATTTACTTTTAAAATAATATATTATGAAGGGTCACTTAGGTATGTAATTCAGATAAAAATAACAAAGAAAGTTAAAAACAAACCAATGAAATCAATAAAACCCTAACCATTATGAATACAAATAATAAATAAAATAGAGCTGGCTTCCTCCCGGCTTCGATCTGGTGATGGTTTTTCCGTTGTGTCGTTATATGATAACATAAGAATTTTATTAATTTTATAGTATTTATATTTTTGCTATATATATATATATATTACTTAAAAACTATTTAAATCCCCTCATATCTCACGCTAATATTACTATTCCTCAATCCTCATCAATCTTCCATTATCATCAATATACCCCTATATTGTTGTTTAGATCAATAATCCTTACAATATATAACCCAAGTATTCGAATTCATTCTTCTACTCCCTAATACCAACACTTACTTCAATTGTTCCAATTTAACAATTGCAACTTTTATCGCATACTGTTGGTATTGTTTCATCTATATATCTGTTTATTTGGTACAATGATATTCATTTAAATATCTTAGAAACCATGCTTCTTCTCTTCTCATTACCCTTATTCTCATTTCATTATAGCTCTGAATAGGTTGAATTAACCCAATCTAACCACAACAGTGAACATATACTTTTATGGTTCACTCGGGAAGTAATGCAGCTAAAAAAAACCTACACAAATTAAAACTTAACCCAATCTAACCAAAACAGTGAACATATACTTTTATGGTTCACTCGGGAAGTAATGCAGCTAAAAAAAACCTACACAAATTAAAACTTAACCCAACCTAACCACAACAATGAAAATGTACTTGTATAGGCTCAATCGGGAAGTAATGAAGCTGAAAAAATCTACACAAATTAAAACTTAACCCAACCTAACCACAACATTAAAATATACTTTAATAGGCTCACTCGGGAAGTAATGCAGCTAAAAAAAACCTACATCATTTAAAACTTAACCCAACCTAACCACAACAGTGAAAATATACTTTTATAGGTTCACTCGGAAAGTAATGCAGCTAAAAAAACCTACACATATTAAAAATTAAACCAACCTAACTACAACAGTGAACAAATAATTGTATAGGTTCACTTGGGAAGTAATGCAGCTAAAAAACCTACACAAATTAAAACTTAACCCAACCTAACCACAACAGTGAAAATCTACGTTTATAGTTTCACTCTAGAAGTAATAAAGGTAAAAAAACCTAAAAATATTAAAACTTAACCCAACCTAACCACAACAGTGAAAATATACTTTTATAGGTTCACTCGGAAAGTAATGCAGCTAAAAAAACCTAAAAATATTAAAACTTAACCCAACCTAACCACAACAGTTAACATATACGTTTATAGGCTCATTCGGGAAGTAATGCAGCTAAAAAAAAGCTAGATTGACGTACTAACACGTTATAGCATAACGTACTATCACGTTCCAGCTTCCGTAATATATATATATATATATATATAAATTAAAATGCTACATCCCGGGTATGACCTTAAATCATACTCGAGCTTTTGTTATACATTATATATACTTAGAAATGTATACTTGAAAAAGATAAAATATTTATCTCTCGATTATAGTTATCGATAGTTTAGATGTCCTCTTAACCATTTTACATATTACATATTGCATTTTAATTAATTAATAATAATATTTATTTGTTACCCTTAGTTACATTCGTAAATATAAATTTGTGTGTAACCATTGTAAACAAAAAATATAAATATACTGTTTATAATACAATTTGTTATGATTTATTGACCATAATTAAATCTTTTTTTATTTCTGAAACATATTTATATTTACTACATATAATATTATATGATCCTAATTTTATAACATATAGTATGAGAACACCCATTTATAGTAAAATAGTATATATGCCATAGCATACTAATTATTCTCATTACACGATAACGTATTTACACATAAAATACGAATAATAACTCAATTTTACTCATCCGTGAATTTTTTCTACATTATACGGGTAATGGTATTCCGATGCAATTAATTTTATTTCGAAATTCCATCCGGAAGTACGATTTCGTAAAAACGTGCAATTTATTCGAAATTAAAGAAATTCATTTTTATAATAATTGTTTTAATAAAACAGTCGGCAAATTAATTACTTGTTAGCGATCGACCAAAATTAAATCGTTATTTTATCGTAAAAAGCACACGTTTTACCCCGTAACTAAGCGAGTGTTGGTGATTTTGTAAATTTACAAAAACCATCAAATCCGCCGGATCCGCCAGAATCCGATAACGTTTTCAGTTTCGCTCTCCGATGCACAGTTTTCGAGATCATTCAAAGAATACATATAAACAAACAAACAAACATATATACAAATATATATATATTTATTTAAAGAGATCTTCTTTTATATAGGAGACAAGCTGGCTTCGGCCCGGCTTCGCTCGGCTGATGGTTTTTCCGTTGTGTCGTTATATGATAACATATGTATTTTATTAATTTTATAGTATTATATATTACTTATAACATACGTATTTTATTAATTTTATAGTATTATATATTACTTAAACACTATCATATATCACGCTAATATTACTATTCCTCAATCCTCATAAATCTTCTATTATCATCTATATACCCTTATATTGTTGTTTAGATCAATAATCCTTACAATATATAACCCATGTATTCAAATTCATTCTTCTACTCCCTAATACCAACACTTACTTCAATTGTTCCCATTTAACAATTGCAACTTTTATCGCATACTGTTGGTATTGTTTCACCTATATATCTGTTTATTTGGTACAATGATATTCATTTACATATCTTAGAAACCATGCTTCTTCTCTTCTCATTACCCTTATTCTCCATTTATTATAGCTATGGATAGGTTGAATTTCCTCTTCACTACGATATTTATTTATTTAAATTTATTTCTGATAATTACACATGGATATTATTAAAGACTTTTAATATAATATATTTGTAATCAATATTTACTTTTAAAATAATATATTATGATTAGTACACACAATTAAATTGTCACTTAGGTATGTAATGCAAGTAAAAATAACAAAGAAAGTTAAAAACAAACCAATGAAATCAATAAAACCCTAACCATTATGAATACAATAATAAATGAAATAAAGCTGGCTTCGTCCCGGCTTAGCCTGAGTGATGGTTTTTCCGATGTGACGTTATATGATAAAACGATTTTTACTTATAGCCATTGACCATGGATTAGTAGAAAGTACAATTTTATGTAAATGATAGTTGTTTAAAAATATGTATATTTTTAAATAATTCAATTCTAGTAGAACACATAAAAATCGGCTAATTACCATTCCTTACCCTATAGTATATTTATTAATAATAATTTTAAATATCTTGGGAATCATTAATTAATTTTTCAGTTTTAAATAATATAATAGTTTGTCCGTTGTTTAGTTATCCGATATGATATAATTTAATATAATTTAACTTTTTATAACGTGATATTTGCCCGTTTATATCATTAAAACATTTAATATAACTATGTTTATATATATGTAAAATATATATATATATATATATATATATATATATGTAATATATATAAAAATTAAACCAACCTAACCACAACAGTAAAAATATACTTTTTAGGTTCACTCGGGAAGTAATACAGCTAAAAAAACCTACACAAATTAAAACTTACCCTAACCTAACCACAACAGTGAAAATTACAATATAAATAAATATGCTTTTATAGGTTCACTCGGGAAGTAATGTGTCTAAAAAAAAACCTACACTAATTAAAACTTAACCCAACTTAACCACAACAGTGAACATATACTTTTATAGATTCACTCGGGAAGTAATGCAGATAAAAAAACCTACACAAATTAAAACTTAACCCAACCCAACCACAACATTAAAAATATACTTTTATAGATTCACTCGGGAAGTAATGCAGCTAAAAAAAACTACACAAATTAATACTTAACCCAACCTAACCACAACAGTGAACATATAGTTTTATTGGTTCACTCTGGAAGTAATGCAGCTAAAAAAACCTACACAAATTAAAACTTAACCCAACCTAACCACAACAGTGAACATATACTTGTATAGGTTCACTCGGGAAGTTATGCAGCTAAAAAAAACCTACACAAATTAAAACTTAACCCAACTTAACCACAACAGTGAAAATATACTTTTATAGGTTCACTCGCGAAGTAATACAGCTAAAAAAACCTACAAAAATTAAAACTTAACCCAACCTAACCACAACAGTGAAAATATACTTTTATAGGCTCACTCGGGAAGTAATGCAACTAAAAAAACCTACACAAATTAAAATTTAACCCAACCTAACCACAACAGTGAACATATACTTTTATTGGTTCACTCGGGAAGTAATGCAGCTTAAAAAACCTACAAAAATTAAAACTTAACCAAACCTAACCACAACAGTGAACATATACTTTTATTGGTTTACTTGGGAAGTAATGCAGCTAAAAAAACCTACACAAATTAAAACTTAACCCAACCTAACCACAACAGTGAACATATACTTTTATAGGTTCACTCGGGAAGTAATGCAGCTAAAAAAAACCTACACAAATTAAAATTTAACCCAACCTAACCACAACAGTGAACATATACTTTTATTGGTTCACTTAGGAAGTAATGCAGCTAAAAAAACCTACACAAATTAAAATACAACCCAACTTAACCACAATAGTTCAAATATACTGTATAGGTTCACTCGGGAAGTAATGCAGCTAAAAAAACCTACCAAATTAAAACTTAATCCAACCTAACCACAACAGTGAAAATAACAATATAAATAAATATACTTTTATAGGTTCACTCGGGAAGTAATGCAACTAAAAAAACATACAAAAATTAAAACTTAACCCAATCTAACCACAACAGTGAAAATAACAATATAAATAATTATACTTTTATAGATTCACTCGGGAAGTAATACAGCTAAAAAAAACCTACACAAATTAATACTTAACCCAACCTAACCACAACAGTGAAAATAACAATATAAATAAATATACTTTTATAGATTCACTCGGGAAGTAATTCAGCTAAAAAAACTACACAAATTAATACTTAACCCAACTTAACCACAACAGTGAACATATACTTTTATAGGCTCACTCGGGAAGTAATGCAACTAAAAAAACCTACACAAATTAAAACTTAACCCAACCTAACCACAACAGTGAAAATATACTTTTATAGGTTCACTTGGGAAGTAATGCAGCTAAAAAAACCTACACAAATTAAAACTTAACCCAACCTAACCACAACAGTGAACATATACTTGTATAGGTTCACTCGGGAAGTAATGCAGCTAAAAAAAACCTACACAAATTAAAATGTAACCCAACTTAACCACAACAGTGAACATATACTTTTATAGGCTCACTCGGGAAGTAAAGCAGCTAAAAAAAACTACACAAATTAAAACTTAACCCAACCTAACCACAACAGTGAACATATACTTTTATAGGTTCACTCGGGAAGTAATACAGCTAAAAAAACCTATACAAATTAAAACTTAACCCAACCTAACCACAACAGTGAAAATATACTTTTATAGGATCACTCGGGAAGTAATACAGCTAAAAAAACCTACAAAAATTAAAACTTAACCCAACCTAACCACAACAGTGAACATATACTTTTATAGGATCAATCGGTAAGTAATGCAGCTAAAAAAAACCTACACAAATTAAAACTTAACCCAACTTAACCACAACAGTGGACATATACTTTTATAGGCTCACTCGGGAAGTAATGCAGCTAAAAAATCCAGCTTAACGTACTATCACGTTCCAGTTTAACGTACTATCACGTTCCATCATAACGTACTATCACGTTCCAGCATAACGTACTATCACGTTCCAGCTTCCGTAATATATATATATATATATATATATATATATATATAAATTAAAATGCTACATCCCGGGTATGACCTTAAAACATACTCGAGCTTTTGTTATACATTATATATACTTAGAAATGAATACTTGAAAAATATAAAATTAAATATCTTTCGATTAAAGTTATCGATAGTTTAGATGTCCTCTTCAACATTTTACATATTTAATATTTATTTTAATTAATTAATAATAATATTTATTTGTTACCCTTAGTTACATTCGTAAATATAAATTTTTGTGTAACCATTGTAAACAAAAAATATAAATATACTGTTTATAATACAATTTGTTATGATTTATTGACCATAATTAAATCTATTTTTATTTCTGAAACATATTTATATTTACTCCATATAATATTATATGATCCTATGTTGACAACATATAGTATGAGCACACCCAAAATGACTATAGTATATATGCTATAGCATACTAATTATTCTCATTACACGATAACGTATTGACACATAAAATACGAATAATAACTCAATTTTACTCATCCGTGAATGTTTTCCTAATACTACGGGTAATGGTATTCCGATGCAATTATTTTTAATTCGAAATTATATCCGGAAGTACGATTTCGTAAAAACGTGCAATTTATTCTAAATTAAAGAAATTCATTTTTATAATAATTGTTTTAATAAAACAGTCGGCAAATTAATTACTTGTTAGCGATCGACCAAAATTAAATCGTTATTTTATCGTAAAAAGCACACGTTTTACCCCGTAACTAAGCGAGTGTTGGTGATTTTTTAAATTTACAAAAACCATCAAATCTGCCGGGTCCGCCAGAATCCGATAACGTTTTCAGTTTAGCTCTCCGATGCACAGTTTTCGAGATCATTCAAATAATACATATAAACAAACAAACAAACATATAAATATATATATATATATATATTTATTTAAAGAGACCTTCTTTTATATAGGAGACAAGCTGGCTTCGGCCCGGCTTCGCTCGGCTGATGGTTTTTCCGTTGTGTCGTTATATGATAACATATGTATTTTATTAATTTTATAGTATTATATATTACTTATAACATACGTATTTTATTAATTTTATAGTATTATATATTACTTAAACACTATCATATATCACGCTAATATTACTATTCCTCAATCCTCATAAATCTTCTATTATCATCTATATACCCTTATATTGTTGTTTAGATCAATAATCCTTACAATATATAACCCATGTATTCAAATTCATTCTTCTACTCCCTAATACCAACACTTACTTCAATTGTTCCCATTTAACAATTGCAACTTTTATCGCATACTGTTGGTATTGTTTCACCTATATATCTGTTTATTTGGTACAATGATATTCATTTACATATCTTAGAAACCATGCTTCTTCTCTTCTCATTACCCTTATTCTCCATTTATTATAGCTATGGATAGGTTGAATTTCCTCTTCACTACGATATTTATTTATTTAAATTTATTTCTGATAATTACACATGGATATTATTAAAGACTTTTAATATAATATATTTGTAATCAATATTTACTTTTAAAATAATATATTATGATTAGTACACACAATTAAATTGTCACTTAGGTATGTAATGCAAGTAAAAATAACAAAGAAAGTTAAAAACAAACCAATGAAATCAATAAAACCCTAACCATTATGAATACAATAATAAATGAAATAAAGCTGGCTTCGTCCCGGCTTAGCCTGAGTGATGGTTTTTCCGATGTGACGTTATATGATAAAACGATTTTTACTTATAGCCATTGACCATGGATTAGTAGAAAGTACAATTTTATGTAAATGATAGTTGTTTAAAAATATGTATATTTTTAAATAATTCAATTCTAGTAGAACACATAAAAATCGGCTAATTACCATTCCTTACCCTATAGTATATTTATTAATAATAATTTTAAATATCTTGGGAATCATTAATTAATTTTTCAGTTTTAAATAATATAATAGTTTGTCCGTTGTTTAGTTATCCGATATGATATAATTTAATATAATTTAACTTTTTATAACGTGATATTTGCCCGTTTATATCATTAAAACATTTAATATAACTATGTTTATATATATGTAAAATATATATATATATATATATATGTAATATATATAAAAATTAAACCAACCTAACCACAACAGTAAAAATATACTTTTTAGGTTCACTCGGGAAGTAATACAGCTAAAAAAACCTACACAAATTAAAACTTACCCTAACCTAACCACAACAGTGAAAATTACAATATAAATAAATATGCTTTTATAGGTTCACTCGGGAAGTAATGTGTCTAAAAAAAAACCTACACTAATTAAAACTTAACCCAACTTAACCACAACAGTGAACATATACTTTTATAGATTCACTCGGGAAGTAATGCAGATAAAAAAACCTACACAAATTAAAACTTAACCCAACCCAACCACAACATTAAAAATATACTTTTATAGATTCACTCGGGAAGTAATGCAGCTAAAAAAAACTACACAAATTAATACTTAACCCAACCTAACCACAACAGTGAACATATAGTTTTATTGGTTCACTCTGGAAGTAATGCAGCTAAAAAAACCTACACAAATTAAAACTTAACCCAACCTAACCACAACAGTGAACATATACTTGTATAGGTTCACTCGGGAAGTAATGCAGCTAAAAAAAACCTACACAAATTAAAACTTAACCCAACTTAACCACAACAGTGAAAATATACTTTTATAGGTTCACTCGCGAAGTAATACAGCTAAAAAAACCTACAAAAATTAAAACTTAACCCAACCTAACCACAACAGTGAAAATATACTTTTATAGGCTCACTCGGGAAGTAATGCAACTAAAAAAACCTACACAAATTAAAATTTAACCCAACCTAACCACAACAGTGAACATATACTTTTATTGGTTCACTCGGGAAGTAATGCAGCTTAAAAAACCTACAAAAATTAAAACTTAACCAAACCTAACCACAACAGTGAACATATACTTTTATTGGTTTACTTGGGAAGTAATGCAGCTAAAAAAACCTACACAAATTAAAACTTAACCCAACCTAACCACAACAGTGAACATATACTTTTATAGGTTCACTCGGGAAGTAATGCAGCTAAAAAAAACCTACACAAATTAAAATTTAACCCAACCTAACCACAACAGTGAACATATACTTTTATTGGTTCACTTAGGAAGTAATGCAGCTAAAAAAACCTACACAAATTAAAACACAACCCAACTTAACCACAATAGTTCAAATATACTGTATAGGTTCACTCGGGAAGTAATGCAGCTAAAAAAACCTACCAAATTAAAACTTAATCCAACCTAACCACAACAGTGAAAATAACAATATAAATAAATATACTTTTATAGGTTCACTCGGGAAGTAATGCAACTAAAAAAACATACAAAAATTAAAACTTAACCCAATCTAACCACAACAGTGAAAATAACAATATAAATAATTATACTTTTATAGATTCACTCGGGAAGTAATACAGCTAAAAAAAACCTACACAAATTAATACTTAACCCAACCTAACCACAACAGTGAAAATAACAATATAAATAAATATACTTTTATAGATTCACTCGGGAAGTAATTCAGCTAAAAAAACTACACAAATTAATACTTAACCCAACTTAACCACAACAGTGAACATATACTTTTATGGTTCACTCGGGAAGTAATGCAGCTAAAAAAAACCTACACAAATTAAAACTTAACCCAACCTAACCACAACAATGAAAATTTACTTGTATAGGCTCAATCGGGAAGTAAATAAGCTGAAAAAATCTACACAAATTAAAACTTAACCCAACCTAACCACAACATTAAAATATACTTTAATAGGCTCACTCGGGAAGTAATGCAGCTAAAAAAAACCTACATCATTTAAAACTTAACCCAACCTAACCACAACAGTGAAAATATACTTTTATAGGTTCACTCGGAAAGTAATGCAGCTAAAAAAACCTACACATATTAAAAATTAAACCAACCTAACTACAACAGTGAACAAATAATTGTATAGGTTCACTTGGGAAGTAATGCAGCTAAAAAACCTACACAAATTAAAACTTAACCCAACCTAACCACAACAGTGAAAATCTACGTTTATAGTTTCACTCTAGAAGTAATAAAGGTAAAAAAACCTAAAAATATTAAAACTTAACCCAACCTAACCACAACAGTGAAAATATACTTTTATAGGTTCACTCGGAAAGTAATGCAGCTAAAAAAACCTAAAAATATTAAAACTTAACCCAACCTAACCACAACAGTTAACATATACGTTTATAGGCTCATTCGGGAAGTAATGCAGCTAAAAAAAAGCTAGATTGACGTACTAACACGTTATAGCATAACGTACTATCACGTTCCAGCTTCCGTAATATATATATATATATATATATATAAATTAAAATGCTACATCCCGGGTATGACCTTAAATCATACTCGAGCTTTTGTTATACATTATATATACTTAGAAATGTATACTTGAAAAAGATAAAATATTTATCTCTCGATTATAGTTATCGATAGTTTAGATGTCCTCTTAACCATTTTACATATTACATATTGCATTTTAATTAATTAATAATAATATTTATTTGTTACCCTTAGTTACATTCGTAAATATAAATTTGTGTGTAACCATTGTAAACAAAAAATATAAATATACTGTTTATAATACAATTTGTTATGATTTATTGACCATAATTAAATCTTTTTTTATTTTTGAAACATATTTATATTTACTACATATAATATTATATGATCCTAATTTTATAACATAGTATGAGAACACCCATTTATAGTAAAATAGTATATATGCCATAGCATACTAATTATTCTCATTACACGATAACGTATTGACACATACAATACGAATAATAACTCAATTTTACTCATCCGTGAATTTTTCCTACATAATACGGGTAAGGAGATTCCGATGCAATTAATTTTATTTCGAAATTCCATCCGGAAGTACGATTTCGTAAAAACGTGCAATTTATTCGAAATTAAAGAAATTCATTTTTATAATAATTGTTTTAATAAAACAGTCGGCAAATTAATTACTTGTTAGCGATCGACCAAAATTAAATCGTTATTTTATCGTTAAAATCACACGTTTTACCCCGTAACTAAGCGAGTGTTGGTGATTTTGTAAATTTACAAAAACCATCAAATCCGCCGGATCCGCCAGAATCCGATAACGTTTTCAGTTTCGCTCTCCGATGCACAGTTTTCGAGATCATTCAAAGAATACATATAAACAAACAAACATATATATATACAAATATATATATATTTATTTAAAGAGATCTTCTTTTATATAGGAGACAAGCTGGCTTCGGCCCGGCTTCGCTCGGCTGATGGTTTTTCCGTTGTGTCGTTATATGATAACATATGTATTTTATTAATTTTATAGTATTATATATTACTTATAACATACGTATTTTATTAATTTTATAGTATTATATATTACTTAAACACTATCATATATCACGCTAATATTACTATTCCTCAATCCTCATAAATCTTCTATTATCATCTATATACCCTTATATTGTTGTTTAGATCAATAATCCTTACAATATATAACCCATGTATTCAAATTCATTCTTCTACTCCCTAATACCAACACTTACTTCAATTGTTCCCATTTAACAATTGCAACTTTTATCGCATACTGTTGGTATTGTTTCACCTATATATCTGTTTATTTGGTACAATGATATTCATTTACATATCTTAGAAACCATGCTTCTTCTCTTCTCATTACCCTTATTCTCCATTTATTATAGCTATGGATATGTTGAATTTCCTCTTCACTACGATATTTATTTATTTAAATTTATTTCTGATAATTACACATGGATATTATTAAAGACTTTTAATATAATATATTTGTAATCAATATTTACTTTTAAAATAATATATTATGATTAGTACACACAATTAAATTGTCACTTAGGTATGTAATGCAAGTAAAAATAACAAAGAAAGTTAAAAACAAACCAATGAAATCAATAAAACCCTAACCATTATGAATACAATAATAAATGAAATAAAGCTGGCTTCATCCCGGCTTAGCCTGAGTGATGGTTTTTCCGATGTGACGTTATATGATAAAACGATTTTTACTTATAGCCATTGACCATGGATTAGTAGAAAGTCCAATTTTATGTAAATGATAGTTGTTTAAAAATATGTATATTTTTAAATAATTCAATTCTAGTAGAACACATAAAAATCGGCTAATTACCATTCCTTACCCTATAGTATATTTATTAATAATAATTTTAAATATCTTGGGAATCATTAATTAATTTTTCAGTTTTAAATAATATAATAGTTTGTCCGTTGTTTAGTTATCCGATATGATATAATTTAATATAATTTAACTTTTTATAACGTGATATTTGCCCGTTTATATCATTAAAACATTTAATATAACTATGTTTATATATATGTAAAATATATATATATATGTAATATATATAAAAATTAAACCAACCTAACCACAACAGTAAAAATATACTTTTTAGGTTCACTCGGGAAGTAATACAGCTAAAAAAACCTACACAAATTAAAACTTACCCTAACCTAACCACAACAGTGAAAATTACAATATAAATAAATATGCTTTTATAGGTTCACTCGGGAAGTAATGTGTCTAAAAAAAAACCTACACTAATTAAAACTTAACCCAACTTAACCACAACAGTGAACATATACTTTTATAGATTCACTCGGGAAGTAATGCAGATAAAAAAACCTACACAAATTAAAACTTAACCCAACCCAACCACAACATTAAAAATATACTTTTATAGATTCACTCGGGAAGTAATGCAGCTAAAAAAAACTACACAAATTAGTACTTAACCCAACCTAACCACAACAGTGAACATATAGTTTTATTGGTTCACTCTGGAAGTAATGCAGCTAAAAAAACCTACACAAATTAAAACTTAACCCAACCTAACCACAACAGTGAACATATACTTGTATAGGTTCACTCGGGAAGTAATGCAGCTAAAAAAAACCTACACAAATTAAAACTTAACCCAACTTAACCACAACAGTGAAAATATACTTTTATAGGTTCACTCGCGAAGTAATACAGCTAAAAAAACCTACAAAAATTAAAACTTAACCCAACCTAACCACAACAGTGAAAATATACTTTTATAGGCTCACTCGGGAAGTAATGCAACTAAAAAAACCTACACAAATTAAAATTTAACCCAACCTAACCACAACAGTGAACATATACTTTTATTGGTTCACTCGGGAAGTAATGCAGCTTAAAAAACCTACAAAAATTAAAACTTAACCAAACCTAACCACAACAGTGAACATATACTTTTATTGGTTTACTTGGGAAGTAATGCAGCTAAAAAAACCTACACAAATTAAAACTTAACCCAACCTAACCACAACAGTGAACATATACTTTTATAGGTTCACTCGGGAAGTAATGCAGCTAAAAAAAACCTACACAAATTAAAATTTAACCCAACCTAACCACAACAGTGAACATATACTTTTATTGGTTCACTTAGGAAGTAATGCAGCTAAAAAAACCTACACAAATTAAAACACAACCCAACTTAACCACAATAGTTCAAATATACTGTATAGGTTCACTCGGGAAGTAATGCAGCTAAAAAAACCTACCAAATTAAAACTTAATCCAACCTAACCACAACAGTGAAAATAACAATATAAATAAATATACTTTTATAGGTTCACTCGGGAAGTAATGCAACTAAAAAAACATACAAAAATTAAAACTTAACCCAATCTAACCACAACAGTGAAAATAACAATATAAATAATTATACTTTTATAGATTCACTCGGGAAGTAATACAGCTAAAAAAAACCTACACAAATTAATACTTAACCCAACCTAACCACAACAGTGAAAATAACAATATAAATAAATATACTTTTATAGATTCACTCGGGAAGTAATTCAGCTAAAAAAACTACACAAATTAATACTTAACCCAACTTAACCACAACAGTGAACATATACTTTTATAGGCTCACTCGGGAAGTAATGCAACTAAAAAAACCTACACAAATTAAAACTTAACCCAACCTAACCACAACAGTGAAAATATACTTTTATAGGTTCACTTGGGAAGTAATGCAGCTAAAAAAACCTACACAAATTAAAACTTAACCCAACCTAACCACAACAGTGAACATATACTTGTATAGGTTCACTCGGGAAGTAATGCAGCTAAAAAAAACCTACACAAATTAAAATGTAACCCAACTTAACCACAACAGTGAACATATACTTTTATAGGCTCACTCGAGAAGTAAAGCAGCTAAAAAAAACTACACAAATTAAAACTTAACCCAACCTAACCACAACAGTGAACATATACTTTTATAGGTTCACTCGGGAAGTAATACAGCTAAAAAAACCTACACAAATTAAAACTTAACCCAACCTAACCACAACAGTGAAAATATACTTTTATAGGATCACTCGGGAAGTAATACAGCTAAAAAAACCTACAAAAATTAAAACTTAACCCAACCTAACCACAACAGTGAACATATACTTTTATAGGATCAATCGGTAAGTAATGCAGCTAAAAAAAACCTACACAAATTAAAACTTAACCCAACTTAACCACAACAGTGGACATATACTTTTATAGGCTCACTCGGGAAGTAATGCAGCTAAAAAATCCAGCTTAACGTACTATCACGTTCCAGTTTAACGTACTATCACGTTCCATCATAACGTACTATCACGTTCCAGCATAACGTACTATCACGTTCCAGCTTCCGTAATATATATATATATATATATATATATATATATAAATTAAAATGCTACATCCCGGGTATGACCTTAAAACATACTCGAGCTTTTGTTATACATTATATATACTTAGAAATGAATACTTGAAAAATATAAAATTAAATATCTTTCGATTAAAGTTATCGATAGTTTAGATGTCCTCTTCAACATTTTACATATTTAATATTTATTTTAATTAATTAATAATAATATTTATTTGTTACCCTTAGTTACATTCGTAAATATAAATTTGTGTGTAACCATTGTAAACAAAAAATATAAATATACTGTTTATAATACAATTTGTTATGATTTATTGACCATAATTAAATCTATTTTTATTTCTGAAACATATTTATATTTACTCCATATAATATTATATGATCCTATGTTGACAACATATAGTATGAGCACACCCAAAATGACTATAGTATATATGCTATAGCATACTAATTATTCTCATTACACGATAACGTATTGACACATAAAATACGAATAATAACTCAATTTTACTCATCCGTGAATGTTTTCCTAATACTACGGGTAATGGTATTCCGATGCAATTATTTTTAATTCGAAATTATATCCGGAAGTACGATTTCGTAAAAATGTGCAATTTATTCTAAATTAAAGAAATTCATTTTTATAATAATTGTTTTAATAAAACAGTCGGCAAATTAATTACTTGTTAGCGATCGACCAAAATTAAATCGTTATTTTATCGTAAAAAGCACACGTTTTACCCCGTAACTAAGCGAGTGTTGGTGATTTTTTAAATTTACAAAAACCATCAAATCTGCCGGGTCCGCCAGAATCCGATAACGTTTTCAGTTTAGCTCTCCGATGCACAGTTTTCGAGATCATTCAAATAATACATATAAACAAACAAACAAACATATAAATATATATATATATATATATTTATTTAAAGAGACCTTCTTTTATATAGGAGACAAGCTGGCTTTGGCCCGGCTTCGCTCGGGTGATGCTTTTTCCGTTGTGTATTATTTTATTAATTTTATAGTATTTATATTTTTGCTATATATATATTACTTACACGCTATTTAATTATTTAATCTCCTCATATCTCACGCTAATATTACTATTCCTCAATCCTCATCAATCTTTCATTATCATCTATATACCACTACATTTTTGTTTAGCTCAATACTCCTTACAATATATAACCCATGAATTTGAAGTCATTCGTCTACTCCCTAATACCAATACTTACTTCAATTGTTCCCATTTAATAATTGCTACTTTTATCGAACACTGTTGGTATTGAGTCACCTATATATCTGTTTATTTGGTTCAATGTATTCCTCTCCATATCTTAGAAACCATGCTTCTCCTCTTCTCATTACCCTTATTCTCCCTTTATTATAGCTCTGGATAGGTTAAATTTCCTCTTCACTACGATATTTATTTATTTAAATTTATTTCTGATAATTAAATACATGTATATTATTAAAGACTTTTAATATAATATATTTGTAATAAATATTTACTTTTAAAATAATATATTATGAAGGGTCACTTAGGTATGTAATTCAGATAAAAATAACAAAGAAAGTTAAAAACAAACCAATGAAATCAATAAAACCCTAACCATTATGAATACAAATAATAAATAAAATAGAGCTGGCTTCCTCCCGGCTTCGATCTGGTGATGGTTTTTCCGTTGTGTCGTTATATGATAACATAAGAATTTTATTAATTTTATAGTATTTATATTTTTGCTATATATATATATATATTACTTAAACACTATTTAATCCCCTCATATCTCACGCAAATATTACTATTCCTCAATCCTCATCAATCTTCCATTATCATCAATATACCCCTATATTGTTGTTTAGATCAATAATCCTTACAATATATAACCCAAGTATTCGAATTCATTCTTCTACTCCCTAATACCAACACTTACTTCAATTGTTCCAATTTAACAATTGCAACTTTTATCGCATACTGTTGGTATTGTTTCATCTATATATCTGTTTATTTGGTACAATGATATTCATTTACATATCTTAGAAACCATGCTTCTTCTCTTCTCATTACCCTTATTCTCATTTCATTATAGCTCTGAATAGGTTGAATTAACCCAATCTAACCACAACAGTGAACATATACTTTTATGGTTCACTCGGGAAGTAATGCAGCTAAAAAAAACCTACACAAATTAAAACTTAACCCAATCTAACCAAAACAGTGAACATATACTTTTATGGTTCACTCGGGAAGTAATGCAGCTAAAAAAAACCTACACAAATTAAAACTTAACCCAACCTAACCACAACATTGAAAATTTACTTGTATAGGCTCAATCGGGAAGTAATGCCGCTAAAAAAAACCTACAAATATTAAAACTTAAGCCAACCTAACCACAACAGTAAACATATACTTTTATAGGTTCACTCGGGAAGTAATACAGCTAAAAAAACCTACAAATATTAAAACTTAACACAACCTAACCACAACAGTAAAAATAACAATATAAATAAATATGCTTTTATAGGTTCACTTGGGAAGTAATGCCGCTAAAAAAAACCTACAAATATTAAAACTTAACCCAACCTAACCACAACAGTACACATATACTTTTATAGGTTCACTCGGGAAGTAATACAGCTAAAAAAACCTACAAATATTATAACTTAACCCAACCTAACCTCAACAGTTAAAATAACAATATAAATAAATATTATTTTATAGGTTCACTCGGGAAGTAATGCCGCTAAAAAAAACCTACAAAAATTAAAACTTAACCCAACCTAATCACAATAGTGAACATATACTTTTATAGGTTCACTCTGGAAGTAATGCAGCTAAAAAAATCTAGCTTGACGTACTAACACGTTATAGCATAACGTACTATCACGTTCCATAATATATATATATATATATATATATATATATATATATATAAATTAAATGCTACATCCCGGGTATGACCTTAAATCATACTCGAGCATTTGTTATACATTATATATACTTAGAAATAAATACTTTAAAAATATAAAATTAAATATCTCTCGATTATAGTTATCGATAGTTTAGATGTCCTCTTCAACATTTTACATATTTAATATTTATTTTAATTAATTAATAATAATATTTATTTGTTACCCTTAGTTACAATCTTAAATATAAATGTATGTGTAACCATTGTAAACAAAAAATATAAATATACTGTTTATAATACAATTTGTTATGATTTATTTACCATACTTAAATCTATTTTTATTTCTGAAACGTATTTATATTTACTCCATATAATATTATATAATCCTATGTAGATAATATACTGTATGAGAACACCCATATATAGTAACATAATTTTAATTTAACATACTAATTATTCTCATTACACGATAACGTATTGACACATGAAATACGAATAATAACTCAATTTTACTCATCCGTGATTTTTTCCTCATTATACGGGTAAGGAGATTCCGATGCAATTAATTTTATTTCGAAATTCCATCCGGAAGTACGATTTCGTAAAAACGTGCAATTTATTCGAAATTAAAGAAATTCATTTTTATAATAATTGTTTTAATAAAACAGTCGGCAAATTAATTACTTGTTAGCGATCGACCAAAATTAAATCGTTATTTTATCGTAAAAAGCACACGTTTTACCCCGTAACTAAGCGAGTGTTGGTGATTTTGTAAATTTACAAAAACCATCAAATCCGCCGGGTCCGCCAGAATACGATAACGTTTTCAGTTTAGCTCTCCGATGCACAGTTTTCGAGATCATTCAAAGAATACATATAAACAAACAAACAAACATACATACAAATATATATATATTTATTTAAAGAGACCTTCTTTTATATAGGAGACAAGCTGGCTTTGGCCCGGCTTCGCTCGGGTGATGCTTTTTCCGTTGTGTATTATTTTATTAATTTTATAGTATTTATATTTTTGCTATATATATATTACTTACACGCTATTTAATTATTTAATCTCCTCATATCTCACGCTAATATTACTATTCCTCAATCCTCATCAATCTTTCATTATCATCTATATACCACTACATTTTTGTTTAGCTCAATACTCCTTACAATATATAACCCATGAATTTGAAGTCATTCGTCTACTCCCTAATACCAATAATTACTTCAATTGTTCCCATTTAATAATTGCTACTTTTATCGAATACTGTTGGTATTGAGTCACCTATATATCTGTTTATTTGGTACAATGTATTCCTCTCCATATCTTAGAAACCATGCTTCTCCTCTTCTCATTACCCTTATTCTCCCTTTATTATAGCTCTGGATAGGTTGAATTTCCTCTTCACTACGATATTTATTTATTTAAATTTATTTCTGATAATTAAATACATGTATATTATTAAAGACTTTTAATATAATATATTTGTAATAAATATTTACTTTTAAAATAATATATTATGAAGGGTCACTTAGGTATGTAATTCAGATAAAAATAACAAAGAAAGTTAAAAACAAACCAATGAAATCAATAAAACCCTAACCATTATGAATACAAATAATAAATAAAATAGAGCTGGCTTCCTCCCGGCTTCGCTCTGGTGATGGTTTTTCCGTTGTGTCGTTATATGATAACATAAGAATTTTATTAATTTTATAGTATTTATATTTTTGCTATATATATATTACTTAAACACTATTTAATCCCCTCATATCTCACGCTAATATTACTATTCCTCAATCCTCATCAATCTTCCATTATCATCAATATACCCCTATATTGTTATTTAGATCAATAATCCTTACAATATATAACCCAAGTATTCGAATTCATTCTTCTACTCCCTAATACCAACACTTACTTCAATTGTTCCAATTTAACAATTGCAACTTTTATCGCATACTGTTGGTATTGTTTCATCTATATATCTGTTTATTTGGTACAATGATATTCATTTACATATCTTAGAAACCATGCTTCTTCTCTTCTCATTACCCTTATTCTCATTTCATTATAGCTCTGAATAGGTTGAATTAACCTAATCTAACCACAACAGTGAACATATACTTTTATGGTTCACTCGGGAAGTAATGCAGCTAAAAAAAACCTACACAAATTAAAACTTAACCCAACCTAACCACAACAATGAAAATTTACTTGTATAGGCTCAATCGGGAAGTAATGAAGCTGAAAAAATCTACACAAATTAAAACTTAACCCAACCTAACCACAACATTAAAATATACTTTAATAGTCTCACTCGGGAAGTAATGCAGCTAAAAAAACCTACAAAAATTAAAACTTAACCCAACTTAACTACAACAGTGAAAATCTACTTTTATAGGTTCACTCGGGAAGTAATGCAGCTAAAAAAAACCTACATCATTTAAAACTTAACCCAACCTAACCACAACAGTGAAAATATACTTTTATAGGTTCACTCGGAAAGTAATGCAGCTAAAAAAACCTACACATATTAAAAATTAAACCAACCTAACTACAACAGTGAACAAATAATTGTATAGGTTCACTTGGGAAGTAATGCAGCTAAAAAACCTACACAAATTAAAACTTAACCCAACCTAACCACAACAGTGAAAATCTACGTTTATAGTTTCACTCTAGAAGTAATAAAGGTAAAAAAACCTAAAAATATTAAAACTTAACCCAACCTAACCACAACAGTGAAAATATACTTTTATAGGTTCACTCGGAAAGTAATGCAGCTAAAAAAACCTAAAAATATTAAAACTTAACCCAACCTAACCACAACAGTTAACATATACGTTTATAGGCTCATTCGGGAAGTAATGCAGCTAAAAAAAAGCTAGATTGACGTACTAACACGTTATAGCATAACGTACTATCACTTTCCAGCTTCCGTAATATATATATATATATATATATATAAATTAAAATGCTACATCCCGGGTATGACCTTAAATCATACTCGAGCTTTTGTTATACATTATATATACTTAGAAGTGTATACTTGAAAAAGATAAAATATTTATCTCTCGATTATAGTTATCGATAGTTTAGATGTCCTCTTAACCATTTTACATATTACATATTGCATTTTAATTAATTAATAATAATATTTATTATTATTAATTAATATAATATACCCTTAGTTACATTCGTAAATATAAATTTGTGTGTAACCATTGTAAACAAAAAATATAAATATACTGTTTATAATACAATTTGTTATGATTTATTGACCATAATTAAATCTTTTTTTATTTCTGAAACATATTTATATTTACTACATATAATATTATATGATCCTAATTTTATAACATATAGTATGAGAACACCCATTTATAGTAAAATAGTATATATGCCATAGCATACTAATTATTCTCATTACACGATAACGTATTGACACATACAATACGAATAATAACTCAATTTTACTCATCCGTGAATTTTTTCCTCATTATACGGGTAAGGAGATTCCGATGCAATTAATTTTATTTCGAAATTCCATCCGGAAGTACGATTTCGTAAAAACGTGCAATTTATTCGAAATTAAAGAAATTCATTTTTATAATAATTGTTTTAATAAAACAGTCGGCAAATTAATTACTTGTTAGCGATCGACCAAAATTAAATCGTTATTTTATCGTTAAAAGCACACGTTTTACCCCGTAACTAAGCGAGTGTTGGTGATTTTGTAAATTTACAAAAACCATCAAATCCGCCGGATCCGCCAGAATCCGATAACGTTTTCAGTTTCGCTCTCCGATGCACAGTTTTCGAGATCATTCAAAGAATACATATAAACAAACAAACAAACATACATATAAATATATATATATTTATTTAAAGAGACCTTCTTTTATATAGGAGATATATATATTTATTTAAAGAGACCTTCTTTTATATAGGAGACTAGCTAGCTACGGCCCGGCGTTGCCCGGGTATTATATGTGTTGTACCCGTGGGATCGTTAGCAACGTAGATGTAAACAAAGATTTATTTATAGAAAACAATTTATTTATTAATAACAAAAGCACTTAAATTTAATTGTTTATCGAAAAATTTAAAATTTCTTCGTTAAATATATCGATAACGTAAACGTTATCACCGTTTATTGCCATTTACGAATGCATTAATTATGGTAAAATGAACATAATTACATTTTTACGAAACGCCTCACATTCGCATACATTTTATGTGTGAAACATTTTCTTAGAAAATCAAAAGATTTCCCTATAGAGGGAAATAGGTCGAAAAAGGACAGTTTTACGTAATTATGATCAGTGTAAAGGCGGAAATAAAAAATTCATCCGAACAACCACAATACTTTTTTCGTAGAGAATTAGTAGCAATTTAAATTTTGTAAATCCATCGAGCCATTTTCTTAAACATCGAACGCATATAAATAAATAAATATTTAAATAGACTTTCTTTTATATGTATAGACTAGCTGGCTTCGGCCCGGCGTTGCCCGGATATTATACTTGTAGTGGTCATTATAACGTATTAAATGTTGCCCTGCTATTACGAATGACATTATAATTATTACGAATTTTATTTATATTTCCTTATTTATAAACATATATGTTTTTCATATAAGATTTTCATATATATTATATAATACATATGAAAATCTTTGGCCAGTATATATCATTTTTTTTCTTTGCGTGTTATTGAACAGCCTACATATAATTGACCGTAGGCGAAGCATTCGGTTTCAAGATCTAAGTCCACGACTTTAAAAGCTTGTCCTTGAGATGTGTTTATTGTCATGTAAAAACACAGTTTTATTGAAAATTGGTATCTTTTAAAATTAAAGAGATAATCTGATGGTATCAGTGGTATTTTGGGAAACATGACTTCTTCTCCCTTATATTGACCCGTTAGTATTTTGGCTTCTATCAAATTATTTTGTAAATTAGTTATGATCAATCTGGATCCATTACATAATTTTGTGGGATTTAAATTTCTTAGTAGCATGATTTGCGCTCCTACTTTTATTGCTAGTTTATGGTCTGGTAATCCGGAAAGTTTAATGTAATTCAAGAATTCTATGGGATTATATACAACTTCTTTTCTTTTGTACTCTGTCTATGGACCTATATATTTTCATCTCTCCTGGAAATTTATTTAGTAAATGTTGATTTATTATATATACATTGTCATTTTTAGGTGTTAATATACATCTTTCGCAAAACTAATTTTCATCCAAATAATTGTCTTCTACATTTAATAAATTTTCGTGATGAGTTCATTCATATTTTTCATTATATTTCCGCACGGGATAATATCCATACCATTATTTGTCTGCGTCATTCCATTACCTATATCTAAGAGATGACTCTTGATTGTTTGATAAGAATACTCTCATGTTTTTAGTTAATTTCATTAATCTTATATTTTTCCACATTACTGAAGTTTTCAAACACGAATTTATGTGGTCTGTCTTTGTACCTCTTTTAACTACTGGAAGGATTTGTTTGAAATCTCTGCTAAGTATTAATGTATGTCCTTCCATCGGCTTATCTTTGTTTACTATGTCTCTTACCATTTTATCGACGGCTTCTAATGCTTCTGAGTTATTGTGCATTCATCCCAAACAATAAATATACAGCTTCTAAATAGTTTCCCTGATTTTGATTTATTATTTATGCTGCAAATGTAATCTTCGTTTAACTGTATTGGAATCTTAAAAATGGAATGGACTGTTCTACCGTTCAATATATAGTTGCTGCTATTCCTGATGATGCTACGGCAATATGTTCTTTATTTTCCATCTTCATTTTAGCTAGCAATACATTAATCAAAAAAGTGTGTCCAGTTCCTGCGGGGGCATCCAGGAAAAACAATTTTCCATCTTCGTTATTTACACTTTGTAAGATGTTGTTATAAACTATTCTTTGTTCATCATTCAATTTAATTTCATTTGCTCGAAAATTTTCCGGGCTACGACCCGGCGTTGACCGGGTATAATAGTAACTAATCGTTATCAATGTAGATGTAAACAAAGATTTATTTATAGAAAACAATTTATTTATTTATAACAAAAACACTTAAATTTAAGTGTTTATTGAAAAATTTAAAATTTCTTCGTTAAATATATCGAAAACGTAAACGTCATCACCGTTTATTGCCATTTACGAATGCATTAATTATGGTAAAGTGAATATAATTACATTTGTACGAAACACCTCACATTCGCATACATTTCATGTGTGAAACATTTTTTTCTAAAATCAAAAGATTTCCCTATAGAGGGAAATAGGTCGATAAAGGACAGTTTTATGTAATTATGATCGGTGTAGAGGCGGAAATAAAAAATTCATCCGAACAACCACAATACTTTTTTCGTAGAAAATTAGTAGCAATTTAAATTTTGTAAATCCGTCGAGCCATTTTCTTAAACATCGAACGCATATAAATAAATAAATAAATAAATAAATATTTAAATTAACTTTCTTTTATATGTATAGACTAGCTGGCTACGGCCCGGCGTTGCCCGGGTATTATACTTATAGTGGGAAATGATAAAGTCTGAAATGTTGCCCTGCCTATTTACATGAATATATCCAAATTTGAATGACATTATAATTATTACGAATTTTATTTATATTTTTTATTTATAAAACATATATGTTTCTCATATAAGATTTTCATATATATATGAAAATCTTTGGCCAGTATATATAATTTTTTTTCATTGCGTGCTCTTGAACAGCCTACATATAATTGACCGTAAGCGAAGCATTCGGTTTCAAGATGTAAGCCCACGACTTTAAAAGATTGTCCTTGAGATGTGGTTATTGTCATGTAAAAACAAAGTTTTATTGGAAATTAGTATCTTCTAAAATTAAAGGCATAATCTGATGGTATCAGTGGTATTTTGTGAATCGTGATTTCTTCTCCCTTATATTGACCTGTTAGTATTTTGGCTTCTATCAAATTATTTTGTAAATTAGTTATGATTAATCTGGATCTATTACATAATTTTGGGGGATTTAAATTTCTTAGTAGCATGATTGGCGCTCCTATTTTAGTGCTAGTTTATGGTGTGGTAATCCGGAAAGTTTAATGAAATTCAAAAATTCTATGGGATAATCTATAACTTCTTTTCTTTTGTACTCTGTCTATGGACCTATATACTTTCATCTCTCCTGGACATTTATTTAGTACATTTTATTTATTATATATACATCGTCATTTTTAGGTGTTAATATACATCTTTCGCAAAGCCAATTTCCATCCAAATAATTGTCTTCTACATTTTCATAAATTGTCGTGATGAGTTCATTCTTATTTTCCATTATATTTCCGCACGGGATAATATCCATACCATTATTTTTCTGCGTCATTCCATTACCTATATCTAAGAGATAATTTTCGAATGTGGCTGTATCTTGATTGTTTGATAAGAATACTCTCATGTTTTTAGTTAATTTCATTAATCTTATATTTTTCCACATTACTGAAGTTTTCAAAAACGAATTTATGTGGTCTGTCTTTGTACCTCTTTTAACTACTTGAAGGATTTGTTTGAAATATCTGCTAAGTATTAATGTCTGTCCTCCCATCGGCTTATATTTGTTTACTATGTCTCTTACAATTCTATCAACGGCTTCCAATGCGTGCTTGTGAGTCATTGTGCATTCATCCCAAACAATAATTTTACAACTTCTAAATAATTTCCCTGATTTTGAATTATTCTTTATATTGCAAATGGAATCTTCGTTTAACTGTATTGGAATCTTAAAAATGGAATGGGATGTTCTACAGTTCAATAATAGAGTTGCTGCTATTCCTGATGATGCTACGGTAATATGTTCTTTATTTGCCATCTTAATTTTAGCTAGCAATAAATTAATCAACAAAGTTTTTCCAGTTCCTGCGGGGGCATCTAGGAAAAACAATTTTCTATCTTCATTATTTACACTTAGTAAGATTTTGTTATAAACTATTATTTATTCATCATTCAATTTAATTACATTTGCTTGATAATTTTCCGGGATACATCCCAGCGTTGCCCGGGTATAATAGTATATAAGAGTTATAAACAGAGATGTAAACAAAGATTTAATTTGAGAAAATACTTTATTTATTTATAACAAAAGCACTTAAATTTAATTGTTTATTGAAAAATTTAAAATTTCTTCGTTAAATATATCGAAAACGTAAACGTTATCACCGTTTATTGCCATTTACGAATGCATTAATTATGGTAAAGTGAATATAACTACATTTTTACGAAACGCCTCACATTCGCATAGATTTTATGTGTAAAACATTTTCTTCTAAAATCAAAAGATTTCCTGATATAGGGAAAATAGCTCTAAAAGGACAGTTTTACGTAATTATAATCGGTGTAGAGGCGGAAATCAAAAAATTCATCCGAACAACCACAATACTATTGACCTGGAGAATTAGTAGCAATTTAAATTTTGTAAATCCGTCGAGCCATTTTCTTAAACATCGAACGCATATAAATAAATAAATAAATAAATAAATATTTAAATTAACTTTCTTTTATATGTGTAGACTAGCTGGCTTCGGCCCGGCGTTGCCCGGGTATTATACTTGTAGTGGTAATTATAACGTCTTAAGGGGATCCCGCACATAACACGCAATTTGCCAATTTCGTGTATAAATAGATAGGAAAAATATATGTCCACTAAAAAAAATAGAACTTATATTCTATTCATTCAATTGACATAATTTTTTATGTCATGTATTCATAATATATACATGCATAGGAAAATAGAAAGTTATTTTTAATATTATTATTTATTATATTATATATATCTAAATTAAAAATTAGAAATACTAAAATGATGGTTTTTCTATAGAAATTATCATTTAATACAATGAATTCTATACATTTTATTAAATATCTCTCTATTTTACTATTCATATAATTAAATTCTATATAAAGCACAACAAATTAATATTATAATTATAATATTTTTTATGTTCTATATTTTTGAATGCATATACCTAGCGCGAAATAATTATTCTGAGAAAACAGCGTTTGAAGTTTGACAGCATAACAATGTAATATTGAATAGCATATAATAGCATTATCTTATCGTTAAAAAACACATTTTTATGCAACTTCTAGACTGAATTCATGTCTAATTTTTTTACAGATAATAAAAAACACTACAATAAGTATTATTATGTAATAGAATAAAATATTAAAAAAAATAAATTACCATCACTTTAAATGTGCGGGATCCCCTTAAATGTTGCCCTGCTATTACGAATGACATTATAATTATTACGAATTTTATTTATATTTTCTTATTTATAAAAAATATATGTTTTTCATATAAGATTTTCATATATATTATATAATATATATGAAAATCTTTGGCCAGTATATATAATTTTTTTTCTTTGCGTGCTCTTGAACAGCCTACATTTAATTGACCGTAGGCGAAGCATTCGGTTTCAAGATCTAAGCCAACGACTTTAAAAGATTGTCCTTGAGATGTGTTTATTGTCATGTAAAAACAAAGTTTTATTCGAAATTGGTGTCTTATAAAATTAAAGAGATAATCTGATGGTATCAGTGGTATTTTGGGAAACATGACTTCTTCTCCCTTATATTGACCCGTTAGTATTTTGGCTTCTATCAAATTATTTGTAAATTAGTTATGATCAATCTGGATCCATTACATAATTTTGGGGGATTTAAATTTCTTAGTAGCATGATTGGCGCTCCTACTTTAGTGCTAGTTTATGGTCTGGTAATCCGGAAAGTTTAATGAAATTCAAAAATTCTATGGGATAATTTACAACTTCTTTTCTTTTGTACTCTGTCTATGGACCTATATACTTTAATCTCTCCTGGAAATTTATTTAGTAAATTTTGATTTATTGTATATACATTGTCATTTTTAGGTGTTAATATACATCTTTCGCAAAGCCAATTTTCATCCAAATAATGGTCTTCTACATTTTCATAAATTGTCGTGATGAGTTCATTCTTATTTTCCAATTAATTACCGCACGGGATAATATCCATACCATTATTTTTCTGCGTCATTTCATTACCTATATCTAAGAGATGATTTTCGAATGTGGCTGTATCTTGATTGTTTGATAAGAATACTCTCATTTTTTTAGTTAATCTTATATTTTTCCACATTACTGAAGTTTTCAAACACGAATTTATGTGGTCTGTTTTTGTACCACTTTTAACTAATGGAAGGATTAGTCTGAAATCTCCGCTAAATATTAATGTATGTCCTCCAATCGGCTTATCTTTGTTTACTATGTCTCTTACCATTCTATCGACGGTTTCTAATGCGTGATTGTGAGTCATTGTACATTCATCCCAAACAATAAATCTACAGCCCAGCAAACAGTAAGAGCAGCATAATAGCAGCATAACAGCAAATGCTAGAGCCTCAAATGTTTACATTGTGCTATTATGCTGCTATTAAATGTCTATTATGCTGCTATTATGCTGCTATTAATTTGTAATGATATTATGCTGCTGTTATGCTGCTGTTATGCTGCTATTATGCTGCTCTTACTGTTTGCTGGGAGCTTCTAAATAGTTTACCTGATTTTTAATTATTCTTTATACTGCAAATGGAATCTTCGTTTAACTGCAGTTTAACTGCATACATGTATTGTAATCTTAAAAATGGAATGGGCTGTTCTACAGTTCAATAATAGAGCTGCTGCTATTCCTGATGATGCTACGGCAATATGTTATTTATTTTCCATATCTTCACTTTAGCTAGCAATAAATTAATCAAAAAAGTTTTTCCAGTTCCTTCGGGTGCATCTAGGAAAAGCAATTTTCCATCTTCGTTATTTCCACTTTGTAAGATTTTGTTATAAACTATTCTATTTTTGTTCATCATTTGCTTGACAATTTTCCGGGTTACGTCCCGGCGTTGCCCGGGTATAATAGTAACTAATCGTTATCAACGTAGATTTAGACAAAGATTTATTCATAGAAAACAATTTATTTATTTATAACAAATCACTTAAATTTAAAGTGTTTATTGAAAAATTTAAAATTTCTTTGTTAAATATATCGAAAACGTAAACGTTATCACCGTTTATTGCCCTTTACGAATGCATTAATTATGGTAAAGTGAATATAATTACATTTTTACGAATCGCCTCACATTCGCATACATTTCATGTGTGAAACATTTTCTTCTAAAATCAAAAGATTTCCCGATATAGGGAAAATAGCTCTAAAAGGACAGTTTTACGTAATTATGAGCGGTGTAAAGGTGGAAATAAAAAAATTCATCCGAACAACCACAATACTTTTTTCGTAGAGAATTAGTAGCAATTTAAATTTTGTAAATCCGTCTAGCCGTTTTCTTAAACATCGAACGCCTATATATAAATAAATAAATAAATAAATAAACATTTAAATAGACTTTCTTTTATATGTATAGACAAGCTGGCTTAGGCCCGGCTTCGCTCGGGTGATGGTTTTTCCGTTGTGTCGTTATATGATAACATATGTATTTTATTAATTTTATAATATTTATATTTTTGCTATATATATTACTTAAACACTATTTAATCTCCTCATATCTCACGCTAATATTACTATTCCTCAATCCTCATTATCATCTATATACCCCTACATATTTGTTTAGCTCAATACTCCTTACAATATATAACCCATGAATTTGAAGTCATTCTTCTACTCCCTAATACCAATACTTACTTCAATTGTTCCCATTTAATAATTGCTACTTTTATCGAATACTGTTGGTATTGAGTCACCTATATATCTGTTTATTTGGTACAATGTATTCCTCTCCATATCTTAGAAACCATGCTTATCCTCTTCTAATTACCCTTATTCTCCCTTTATTATAGCTCTGTATAGGTTGAATTTCCTCTTCACTACAATATTTATTTATTTAAATTTATTTCTGATAATTAAATACATGGATATTATTTAAAGACTTTTAATATAATATATTTGTAATAAATATTTACTTTTAAAATAATATATTATGAAGGGTCACTTAGGTATGTAATGCAGATAAAAATAACAAAGAAAGTTAAAAACAAACCAATTAAATCAATAAAACCCTAACCATTATGAATACAAATAATAAATAAAATAGGGCTTCGTCCCGGCTTCGCCCTGGTGATAGTTTTTCCGTTTTTTTCCGTTATATGATAAAACGATTTTTACGTATAGCCATTGACCATGGATTAGTAGAAAGTACACTTTTATATAAATGATGATTTAAAAATATGTATATTTTTTAATAGATCACTTATAGTAAAACACATAACAATTTACTAAAGTACCCTTCCTTACCCTAGTGAATTTATTAATGATATTTTGTAATATCTTGGGAAATGATAATTAATTTTTCAGTTTTAAATAATGTAATAGTTTGTCCGTTGTTTCGTTATCCGATATGTTATAATTGTATTAATTTAATATAATTTAATTTTTATAACTTGATATTTGCTCATTGATATCATTAAAGACATTTAATATAATATATATATGTAAACTATATATATATATATATATATATATATATATATATATATATATATATATGTAATATATATATATATATAAAACTTAACCCAACCTAACCACAACAGTCAAAATCTACTTTTATAGGTTCACTCCGGAAGTAATACAGTTAAAAAAACTTACACAAATTAAAACTTAACCCAACCTAACCACAACAGTGCACATATACTTGTATAGGTTCACTTGGGAAGTAATGCAGCTAAAAAAATCATAAAAAAAATAAAACTTAACCCAACCTAACTACAACAGTAAAACTATACTTGTATAGGTTCACTCTGGAAGTAATGCAACTAAAAAAAACCTACACAAATTAAAACTTAACCCAACCTAACCTAACCACAACAGTGAACATATACTTTTATAGGTTCATCCTGGAAGTAATTCAGCTAAAAAAACCTACACAAATTAAAACTTAACCCAACCTAACCACAACAGTGAAAATATAATTAAATAGATATACTTTTATATATTCACTCGGTAAATTAATAGAGCTACAAAAAACCTACATAATTTAAAACTTAACCCAACCTAACCACAACAGTGAAAATATACTTTTTAGGTTCACTCGGGAAGTAATACAGCTAAAAAAACCTACACAAATTAAAACGTAACCCAACCTAACCACAACAGTGAAAATATACTTTTATAGGTTCACTTGAGAAGTAATGCAGCTAAAAAAAACCTACACAAATTAAAACTTAACCCAACCTAACCATAACAGTGAACATATACTTTTATAGGCTCACTCGGGAAGTAATGCAGCTATAAAATGCAGCTTAACGTACTATCACGTTCCAGTTTAACGTACTATCACGTTCCATCATAACGTACTATCACGTTCCAGCATAACGTACTATCACGTTCCAGCTTCCGTAATATATATATATATATAAATTAAAATGCTACGTCCCGGGTATGATCTTAAAATATACTCGAGCTTTTGTTATACATTATATATACTTAGAAATGAATACTTCAAAAATATAAATTAAATATCTCTCGATTATAGTTATCGATAGTTTAGATGTCCTCTTCAACATTTTACATATTTAATATTTATTTTAATTAATTAATAATAATATTTATTTGTTACCCTTAGTTACAATCGTAAATATAAATGTATGTGTAACCATTGTAAACAAAAAATATAAATATACTGTTTATAATACAATTTGTTATGATTTATTGACCATACTTAAATCTATTTTATTTCTGAAACGTATTTATATTTACTCCATATAATATTATATGATCCTATGTTGACAACATATTATATGAGCACACCCATATATAGTAAAATAACTTTAATATAACATACTGATTATTCTCTTCAAATGATACACGGTAACGTATTGACACACAACATACGAATAATAACTCAATTTTACTCATCCGTGAATTTTTCCCACATAATACGGGTAAGGGTATTTCGATGCAATTATTTTCATTTCGAAATTCCATCCGGAAGTACGATTTCGTAAAAACGTGCAATTTATTCGAAATTAAAGAAATTCATTTTTATAATAATTGTTTTAATAAAACAGTCGGCAAATTAAGTAATTGTTAGCGATCGACCAAAATTAAATCGTTATTTTTTCGTAAAAAGCACACGTTTTACCCAGTAACTAAGCGAGTGTTGGTGATTTTGTAAATTTACAAAAACCATCAAATCCGCCGGATCCGCCAGAATCCGATAACGTTTTCAGTTTCGCTCTCCGATGCACAGTTTTCGAGATCATTCAAATAATACATATAAACAAACAAACAAACATATAAATATACAAGCTGGCTTAGGCCCGGCTTCGCTCGGGTGATGGTTTTTCCGTTGTGTCGTTATATGATAACATATGTATTTTATTAATTTTATAGTATTTATATTTTTACTATATATATATATATATTACTTACACGCTATTTAAACACCTCATATATAAGATTACTGTTCCTCAATCTTCATCAATCTTCCATTATCATCAATATACCCCTATATTGTTGTTTAGCTCAACAATTCTTACAATATATAACCAATGTATTCGAATTCATTATTCTACTCCCTAATACCAACACTTATTTCAATTGTTCCCATTTAACAATTTCTACTTTTATCGCATACTGTTGTTATTTTTCACCTATATATCTGTTTATTTGGTACAATGATATTCCTTTCCATATCTTAGAAAGCTGGCTTCGGCCCGGCTTCGCTCGGGTGATGGTTTTTCCGTTGTGTCGTTATATGATAACATATGTATTTTATTAATTTTATAGTATTTATATTTTTTCTATATATATATATATATATTACTTACACGCTATTTAATCCCCTCATATATAATATTACTGTTCCTCAATCTTCATCAATCTTCCATTATCATCAATATACCCCTATATTGTTGTTTAGCTCAACAATTCTTACAATATATAACCAATGTATTCGAATTCATTATTCTACTCCCTAATACCAACACTTATTTCAATTGTTCCCATTTAACAACACTTATTTGGTACAATGATATTCCTTTCCATATCTTAGAAAGCTGGCTTCGGCCCGGCTTCGCTCGGGTGATGGTTTTTCCGTTGTGTCGTTATATGATAACATACGTATTTTATTAATTTTATAGTATTTATATTTTAGCTACATATATTACTTAAACACTATTTAATCCCCTCATATTTCACGCTAATATTATTGTTACTCAATCCTCATTATCATCTATATACCCCTACATCTTTGTTTAGCTCAATAATCCTTACAATATATAATCTATGTATTCGAATTCATTCTTCTACTCCCTAATACCAATACTTACTTTAATTGTTCCCATTTAATAATTGCTACTTTTATCGAATACTGTTGGTATTGAGTCACCTATATATCTGTTTATTTGGTACAATGTATTCCTCTCCATATCTTAGAAACCATGCTTCTCCTCTTCTCATTACCCTTATTCTCCCTTTATTATAGCTCTGAATAGGTTGAATTTCCTCTTCACTACAATATTTATTTATTTAAATTTATTTCTGATAATTAAATACATGGATATTATTTAAAGACTTTTAATATAATATATTTGTAATAAATATTTACTTTTAAAATAATATATTATGAAGGGTCACTTAGGTATGTAATGCAGATAAAAATAACAAAGAAAGTTAAAAACAAACCAATTAAATCAATAAAACCCTAACCATTATGAATACAAATAATAAATAAAATAGGGCTTCGTCCCGGCTTCGCCCTGGTGATAGTTTTTCCGTTTTTTTTCCGTTATATGATAAAACGATTTTTACGTATAGCCATTGACCATGGATTAGTAGAAAGTACACTTTTATATAAATGATGGTTGTTTAAAAATATGTATATTTTTTAATAGATCACTTATAGTAAAACACATAACAATTGACTAAAGTACGCTTCCTTACCCTAGTGAATTTATTCATGATATTTTTTAATATCTTGGGAAACGATAATTAATTTTTCAGTTTTAAATAATGTAATAGTTTGTCCGTTGTTTCGTTATCCGATATTTTATAATTTTATTAATTTAATATAATTTAATTTTTATAACTTGATATTTGCTCATTGATATCATTAAAGACATTTAATATAATTTATATATGTAAACTATATATATATATATATATATATATATATATATATATATATATATGTAATATATATATATAAAACTTAACCCAACCTAACCACAACAGTCAAAATCTACTTTTATAGGTTCACTCCGGAAGTAATACAGTTAAAAAAACTTACACAAATTAAAACTTAACCCAACCTAACCACAACAGTGCACATATACTTGTATAGGTTCACTTGGGAAGTAATGCAGCTAAAAAAATCATAAAAAAAATAAAACTTAACCCAACCTAACTACAACAGTAAAACTATACTTGTATAGGTTCACTCTGGAAGTAATGCAACTAAAAAAAACCTACACAAATTAAAACTTAACCCAACCTAACCTAACCACAACAGTGAACATATACTTTTTAGGTTCACTCGGGAAGTAATACAGCTAAAAAAACCTACATAAATTAAAACGTAACCCAACCTAACCACAACAGTAAACATATACTTTTATAGGTTCACTCGGGAAGTAATACAACTAAAAAAAACCTACAAATATTAAAACTTAACCCAACCTAACCACAACAGTAAAAATAACAATATAAATAAATATGCTTTTATAGGTTCACTTGGGAAGTAATGCCGCTAAAAAAAACCTACACAAATTAAAACTTAACCCAACCTAACCACAACAGTGAACATATACTTTTATTGGTTCACTTGGGAAGTAATGCAGCTAAAAAAACCTACACAAATTAAAAATTAACCCAACTTAACCACAACAGTGAACATATACTTTTATAGGCTCACTCGGGAAGTAAAGCAGCTAACGAAGTATAATATATACTTAACGTACTATCACATTCCAGTTTAACGTACTATCACGTTCCATCATAACGTACTATCACGTTCCAGCATAACGTACTATCACGTTCCAGCTTCCGTAATATATATATATATATATATATATATAAATTAAAATGATACATCCCGGGTATGACCTTAAAATATACTCGAGCTTTTGTTATACATTATATATACTTAGAAATGAATACTTTAAAAATATAAAATTAAATATCTCTCGATTATAGTTATCGATAGTTTAGATGTCCTCTTCAACATTTTACATATTTAATATTTATTTTAATTAATTAATAATAATATTTATTTGTTACCCTTAGTTACAATCGTAAATATAAATGTATGTGTAACCATTGTAAACAAAAAATATAAATATACTGTTTATAATACAATTTGTTATGATTTATTTACCATACTTAAATCTATTTTTATTTCTTAAACGTATTTATATTTACTCCATATAATATTATATGATCCGATGTTGATAACATATAGTATGAGCACACCCATTTATAGTAAAATGACTATAGTATATATGCTATAGCATACTAATTATTCTCTTTATAGTTTATAAACTATACACGATAACGTATTTACACATAAAATACGAATAATAACTCAATTTTACTCATCCGTGAATTTTTTCCTCATTATACGGGTAAGGAGATTCCGATGCAATTAATTTTATTTCGAAATTCCATCCGGAAGTACGATTTCGTAAAAACGTGCAATTTATTCGAAATTAAAGAAATTCATTTTTATAATAATTGTTTTAATAAAACAGTCGGCAAATTAAGTAATTGTTAGCGATCGACCAAAATTAAATCGTTATTTTTTCGTAAAAAGCACACGTTTTACCCAGTAACTAAGCGAGTGTTGGTCATTTTATTTTAAAATATCATAATCTAGTTTATTATCTAATTAATGATATATAAAATGTGAATATGTATTATTATTATAATTATAATTTGTATATTACATGTATATGAATTTAAGACACATGGATATTATATTAAAGTCTAAATCATATAATACAGTGTATACCTATTTTTTAAATATATATATATATATATATATATATATATATATATATATTGATTAAAATGTATTAATAAGAAGTATATATATATATGTATATGTACTTGACTATGTATATATAATCATATTATTAATAGTTTTGTTTTATATAATTATAAATTATATACATATACCAAAGATTTTCCAAAGAAAAGATATTGCACTTGTGTATATTTGTGTAACCTAGTAATTCGATATGGCCATCTACAGTATTAGTATGATTATAAGAATTTTCTATATTTATTGTAATTTTGAACTGACAGTTTCATAAAATGTCAATATTTTAATAATATTATATATATATTTTAAATTAAAAAATTCGCATAGAAAACTATATCATTATATGTTAAAATATAAGTTGTTATTTGTAATATACTTTAATAATATTATATTCAAAGTTTAAAAGTACAATATTAATTTGAAATGTTCTAAATCTATGAATTATTAACATATTAAATTCAAATTAGAGCTGTGAATATTTCGTAATTATTTGTCATTTTTAATTATACATTATTATAATGATTATATAATATTGTTTATTTAATTAAACACTATATTATACATATATATATATAGTAATGTAATATAATTATTATAATATTTTATATATAATATAATAGTATATTATAAATGATGATATATATTATCAATTATATATATTTAATATTATTATTATTATTAAATTTTATTAAAACACTTTTTAAACGGAAAATAAACGTTAACAAAGGTGTGTACACATGTATAAAAAATATGTGATTAAATGTATTATATAAACGATGGAAAATAAATAAGGGTTAAATGTATCATTCATAAGGTGAGAAAGGGTGAGTTTTTAATTCTCTCTTGAATTCAGTTATTGATGTGGTGCACCGCAGAATATCGGGAAGTTCGTTCCATGCCTTTACTCCATATTCGAAGAATGAGCAAGTATTACTGTATGCTGGAACTTCTATAGCCTTTACTCGGAATATGTGACGAGAACGGAGACTCCTATGTTGCTGAATTACGGATATTAACAGGCATACATAATAGGTGTTCCATAGTGGATAGTAAATATAATATTATAGGTATAGCAATGAGATTTTTTTTTGAAGCTAGAATACAATTATTGATACCATTGGAAAGAGGATGACAAAGTAATATAAGTTTCATATTTTACTGTTATGATATAATTAATAATAAAAAAGTTGTTTCGATAATAACAATTTATTTAATAAAATATCACATGATTTAACATTTCATATACTATTTCGCCATCTAGTGTTAATGTTATTTTTTCATTTTAAATTTACATTTTGAGGTACTAGATATAGATAGGGAGTGCAATATCTTTCCTTTGGACAATTTTTGCATATACTATATATTATATATCTATACATATTATAATACTGTATTATTGATATAGAATAATATATATATATATATATATATATATATATATTTGCTATAATATAATATTGCATACAATTATTGTAACAATACAAGTGGTATTTTTTAATAACTATTTATATTCAATATACATAATATTAGGGATATACTAATCCAGTAATCCAGTTGTAATTTTATAATACTTATTTGTTTATACTTAATTTAATATTTTGATACTATATATATATTATATATTATAATCAATAAGTGATATTAAATGTTCAAAATAATAATGTATTTATTTATTGTTAGGTTTTAAAGATTGTTATTACAATTTTTTTGCTTAGTTTTAATTTTATAACAATGCATAATACATATTTATATAATTTATAACATAATATGACACTTTGATACTATATATATATAATATATAGTATATGTGGTATAATATAGTATACTATTAATATGATTATTTCATAAATTTCAAATAAAATTGAGTAAAAGCTGGATTTTTTTTCGGATATTAATAATCAAGTTGTAATTACTAATTATATATATGACTTGATATTCCCAGTTGTAATATATATGTATTACTACTGGTATATGTATATTACAACTGGCTATATTACTACTTATTAAATTACTACTGCAGTAAACAAATTTATTTTAAATGTATTTAAATTACTACTGGTGTATGTATATTCCAGTAGTAATTTAGCTGATCATAATTACGTAAAACTGTCCTTTATCGACCTATTTTCCCTATATCGGGAAATCTTTTGATTTTAGAAGAAAATGTTTCACACATAAAATCTATGCGAATGTGAGGCGTTTCGTAAAAATGTAATTATATTCACTTTACTTTAATTAATGCATTCGTAAATGGCAATAAACAGTGATAACGTTTACGTTTTCGATATATTTAACGAAGAAATTTTAAATTTTTCAATAAACAATTAAATTTAAGTGCTTTGTTATAAATAAATAAATTGTTTTCTATAATTAACTCTTTGTTTATATCTACGTTACTAACGATCCCACGGGTACAACACGTATAATACCCGGGCAACTCCGGGACGTAGCCAGCTAGTCTCCTATATAAAAGAAGGTCATTTTATATATATATTTAAAAAATAGGTATACACTGTATTATATGATTTAGACTTTAATATAATATCCATGTGTCTTAAATTCATATACATGTAATATAAAAATTATAATTATAATAATAATACATATTCACATTTTATTTTAAAATATCATAATCTAGTTTATTATCTAATTAATGATATATAAAATGTTATTTAAAAGTATATTTAATTAAAATAGTAAACATTTAATATAGTATAATACAATTTTAAACGGCAACTCGTGAACAAATGTATATATGTATTATCAAAGTATATCAATAACATACACAATGTATGTATTATCTTATCGGATAATAGTATTTTCACATAAAATAATGATTTATAAAATATAAAAAATGTTCTACTATATATTAATAGTATATATATATATATATATATATATATATATATATATATATATATCTATAAATTACCTTTTTTGTTTTTAATATAATTATATATTTATATAAAATGATGTGTTGACAATCATAAATACAGTTGGTTAGTAAGATCACACATATAAATATGATTGTGTCATGAGAATTAATTTATATTAATATAAAATTTATAATTTTAGGATAAATAAGATCATCAGTAGTTTTCTTCCTGCTTGGCTAGGTGAATATCTTAATGAATATATTAAAGATCATCTTCGTTATCACCATATATGCCTTTCGTACTTATCATGGATCACCTTCAGTATCGTCAACATGAATTCCATATATATATACACTTGTAAGCCAGCTTCTATTCCGTAAAATGTAATAGCCAAGATGCAAGATTAGAAGTTAGTACACTCAAATACATATGATTGTGTCATGAGAATTGATTTATTGTTATTTATTAATATAAAATTTATAATTTCAGGATAAATAAGATCATCAGTAGTTATCTTCCTGCTTAGCTAAGTGAATATCTCAATGAATATGTTAAAGATCATATCTAGGATCCGGTATCGTCTTCATTAATGTCGTATATATATATATATACATATGGCATTATACACTGTGATCTATAATGAACAGAAACCTCTATATACGCATACTCAATAACATATATATATATGCATATATATACAGATTATAATCAAATATTATCATATATGTATACTTATTTATATTATTATCATTACAAATATACCTTTGCATTCCCAGTTTATTATTATATAAGTAAGTATTTGTGTATATATTTATGGGTACACATATAAGTTCCACTAGATGTTTATTCATGGGTAAAAATGTACGTTCCACTAGGTGTTTATTTATAGTTGAAAATATACGTTCCACTAGGTGCTAATTTATGGGTAAAAATATACGTTCCAATATTTATTTTTTATATGTAAAAGGAAACTGTTTATTTTCTCACAAACTACCTATAATTTTACCATTTACTGAAACATAGTATTTGACATATAATGTTAAATTTCGGCAACCAGTTTCTGGTTGCTTGGGTGACTATGTCCCGGCGTTGCCCGGTATAATAGTAAATAATCATTAGCAACGTAGATGTAAACACATATTTAATTCTAGGAACCAATTTATGTATTTATAATATGCACTTAAATGTAAGTGTTTATATAAATTTAAAATTACTTCGTTAAATATGGAGAAAACGTAAACGTTATCACCGTTTATTGTCATTTACGAATACATTAATTAAAGTAAAGTGAATATAAGTACATTTTTACGAGACACCTTACATTCGCATACATTTAGGTCGAAAATAGCTATAAAAGGACAGATTTATGTGATTATGATAGGTGTAGTGGAAATCAAAAAAAGCATCCGAACAATAACAAAACTACCTAGATAATTAGTAGTCATTTAAATTTTGTAAATCCGTCCAGCCGTTTTCTTAAACATAGAAAGCATATATAAATAAATAAATAATTAAATTAACTGTATGTATAGATTAAATTTAAAATTGAAAAATAAAAATCGATATATTTCAAAATACTTGTTGATAACATTTTAAATTATATATTAACTAATATAAATTATATAATTATTTGTTAAATATGGAAGTTATGTATACAATTTATATATTTACAATAAGTATGTTAATAACATTCGGATTAGAAACTCATAATGAGGTACGTATTATTTATTATATAATATAGACATCATATATATATATATATATATATATATATATGTTGTTATAGTTATTTAATTATTGTTATACTGGTGGAGTCGTTTCATCACATACAGGAACTTAGATGAAGTTTTAATTTATAAGCATATGGACATAATTTCCCTTCGCGCTAGTGCCTGGTAATTACGCACGCACATTCCTTTGAAGCCGTATCGCATGGCCACCTACGTACAGACGGCTGGTTATATATATATATATATATATATATATATATATATATATATATATATAGAACCGCCGCTGTATATAACCAGTCCATTAATTCCCCCAATAAACGTACATGGACATTGGCGCTCTTACATATGAATACAGGAATATATCTTATGCCTATAGGCATAGAAATACATAGAAATAATATATATATACATAGAAATAAATATGATGTAAATGGGATGGTATTCATTAATTAAGTGCCATACTATAATAACGAATAATAGTACTTCTATTTTAGATAACTTCAATACTAATTTGAATACTGGCAGTTTAACTTATAGCATAAATTATGAAATAAAGACAACCAACCTATATTTTTTGATATAAACTAGAAAAACATATATAGAGCAATAGTGGACACATTATTTACAAAAGAACATTACACAAAACTAACATTGATACACTTATAACTTATGTATTGTCTATTTATTGGTATGATTTATATAACTCAGATAATGTCAAATTACGATATGATATATTTGTAAGACCTTTCTTACATAGTTATAATCGCTTCATATATTAAAAAGAGTATAAATATAAAAAAATACAAATTTTCCTAAAGAATAAAATAAATAATAAAAATAAACTTTATACAATATTTTTAAATAATAAAACATACATAAACTAGGAAAGTTATAATTATATTAAAAAACAACAAAAATAACAATACAAAATTAAAAAAACACATTTCACAGTATTATTTAACAAATCAAACAAAATAAACGATAAATGGAAACTTTTAAATATATTTATTAACGCATAATAAAAAAAAATGTAGATAGGGTCAACATATTAATAATAGTTTGGATAACAATTTAATAATAATAATATAAATTCAATATATAATAATGAGACTTCAGATCTAGAAAACATTAATATCATTAACAAAAGTGAACCTAAATGATCCAAAGATCATGATAGTAAAGATGTTAAAGTAATCTATTAAAACCTATACTCCATGTATACTCCACAATTTTCAAAAATTATTGAAAAAAGAATTAAAAAAATAATATAATTTAATTAATTACGTATATCTTAATTTTATGCTTAATATATTTAATAAAAACTAATCAATCCACTAAAAAATAAATGTGAATACAAAATAAATAATTACAACAAGATAAATAAATGTACTTATTGAATACTTCAATATAAAACATACAGTAAATTACACACAATTAACATATATGTTATTAACAATTGGAATAATTTAAACAATCACTGTAAAAATCTAAAATAAAATGTATTTAAAAAATATATAAAACTCTAATATTTAAAAAAATATTAAGTTAATTATTAGTTTATTAATTAGTTGTATTATTACAACTAGTTATTTAAATTGTATTATATATATATCAGCTAACTTATTCTTTATACTTATTTACTAAATTTATTATCTATCATTTTAAATTTTTATTTTTTGTTCGTTTTATTATCGGTAATAACGGATCATTAATTATTTGTTAACAATTTTATATTATTTTATTGGAGAGTGCCCTATTTAATTATTAGATAAACGATATGTATTTATCTGATTAATTAGTTTCAATATTATCTATATATAAATGTATACAATATATCAATGTATCAAACATTATTATTTATTTATCATGCTTATCTATAATGAAACTTATTATATTAATAAATGGGTCATTGTCTTGATAAGAAACACTGGTTCAATAATTACCCTGTCATTGCCTAAAACTTATAATAATAATAACAATCTATAGTGGAAAGTACTCGAATACCGACACCCTAACAATAAATTACCATAACTATATTATTTCTCAATTAAATATTTACAAATGTTGTGTATAGGTATTAAACAGGTATATACATATAATATATATTTAGTTAAAAAAGTGTAATTTGTTTATTAACTATAAGATAACAGGGGTGAATAACGACACAATTACACATAATATTGATACCCTACATATATCTATAATTAGATATACCATATATTATTTAAATTTAATATACAATCATATTTAAATGGGCGTTAACACACGCAATTTATATGTATTCTTAATAAGTAATAATATAGTGTTATTAGTGTTATAACTGTATATATATATATTGCATGGGTATTACCATTGCAAATATGTTATTAATTTGGCTAGTGTAGCTATATGTAGCAATATATATATATATATATATATATATATATATATGTAATACAAATACATATATATATATATATATATATATATATCTATTAATGTAATGAATAGTATCAAAATGCACGCAAATTATAATCAAATAACGCTGATTGGTTATATAATAGAAAGGTTCGATATTACGTGCAATTAGGATGTCGTTATAATTAAAATGTGTGTTGCTTAGGTAAAAATTAATAACTTTGTAACAAATTATGCAAAATACAAAATATTAAAATATAATTAACTCTATTAGATCTAATTTAAATAGTTAAAATACCAACATTTTCAAATGATTGAGAATTGATTACTTCACAAATTTCTTTAATTTAGAGTTAAAATCATTTTTTATTTATAATTAAAAAATATAAATATTTAAAAAAAATGTATACTTTAATTAATTATAATTATATTGATTAATATTACATATATTAATTATATATTGATTGGAATTATATTTTAGGAGATCTCTATGGTGTCGATATTACGCGCATGTCGATATTATAGAATTCTACCCTATATAACCATGTACATTATTAGACTGGAAATAAAATGAAATAATTTCTTTTGTATTCATTATAATATATACCAAAATTACAAAATATAATCCATTATAATCATTATATTGCAGACAAAATTAAGCAATCATCATTTTTGAAAAAATGTGTATTCATTATTTAAATTAAAATTTAGAAATACTGAAAATTGTAGTTTATATTATTCATGTGTATAATATGAGTTAATAATTAATTTTTAACTTAGAAGTTGTTTCAAAAAATATTGAAATAAAAATAACAAAAATTAATAAAACATATATTATATAATTTTTTTAATATCTTATATATACTATATTCATATACATTGTGTACACATTTCTGTTATAATTATATTTACAATATTACAGAATTGTAAGAAAACTGACGTCGTAAATAATTTATTGAAACAGTTTGCTATACCACTAGAAAATACAACTAAATATAAATGTACAAATATGTCTATTACACGACTAAAGCGCAGATCATTTTTAATTAATAATAAAATTAGTTCTTATAAAAACTTGAAAGAGTTATTATTAAGTCATAATAAACTGACGAAATTACATAGTAATCAATTTATCAATTTAACCGAATTAAACTACATTAATTTAAGTAATAACCTTATAAGAGTAATTGGGGAGAATATATTCAAATATAATACTCGATTAATACGTATAAATATTTCTCATAATAAAATCAAAAACTTTAAATTCGATTTAAGTAAATTACCTATGTTAAATAAATTGAACATCGAATATAACAATTTACGCCATTTAATCGAACACGCATTTAGATCATATATTAGCGGTAATGGAAGTGGTAACAATGTATTACGTATTCATAATAATACACTTGAATGTAGGTGTAATATGCACTGGCTTTTAAAATTGGGAGATACATTGAATGCAAAAATACACCATGATAAACTGTGCATTAATATAATAATTAAAAATGTAAGATTACTTTGTTTCTTTAATACAAATACAAACGCGTCATTTCCATGTGAAAATATTCATTTAATGTACTGCGATAATGGTTAGTATATAATTTAAAAATACAATTATATGTATAATGAATATAAATATATATATATTTATATATATATATATATATATATATATATATATATATAGAGTTATAGTTTATTATAAAAACTAAACCATACCTCAATAGTTTCTATTTATACTTTAACATGAGATCATTATAATGGCTTAAGTTTATAAATATGTGTGTTAACATATGCATTTTATGTATTACGATTAAGGCTATACAGCTGGGATTTATTGAATATCTAGGTCAATCTATTATTATTCAGAGTTCTATCATATCTAGTCTAGAATATGAAATTGGTACAACTATAATTCACTGACGTATAATATTCATTGTACAACATCACTTTCATTGTTTAAACGTAAACTGTATATCCATTTTAAATCATTTTAATGTGTTCTATTTTGTTTTTCGTTTTCTTTTTATTTTTGTTTTTGTTTTTATATTATTTAATAACGCCTATAAACACCATGTGTTTTTTAAATCATAATAAACTATATTTTGTATTATTATTTATAAATAATGATATGTTTATATAGTTAATTATTATTAATATAAACTATCATACAACAGTAAACTACGGTATCTATCAATTATTATAGTAAGGGAATTGAGGATGTGTTGATTGATATTGTATAACTTACAATACCATCACATATTTGTCTATGAATGTTTCATAAATCATTAATAATAGTTATTAGTATGTGTTGGTAAATGTATATATTATGAACATTAATATATATTACATTTCGATACATTTTCTTAAAATAGTATATATATATAGATTCCTATATTTAGTACATATTCAGTATTTAAACTATATATATTATTATATGGGATACTAATGAAATGTGTTACACCTACAAATAAAATCATAAAATCATATAACTATGAAACTATTTAATTAATATGAATAATTATAATTGATAATATATAATATAACTATATTTAAAAAAAATTATTAATACAAATAATTATATTTTTAGAGTTCATTTTATTTTTTTACATTTTTATAAGTTTTAGTAGTTACCCTCTTTTTAATATTTAAATCGTTACTATTATACTTAATAATTTTAATATAACACATGTATTATACACTATTATTAGTCAAGGCAGTTAGCGTAAATTAGTATATGATATAATACAATACGGATTGTTAATATTAATGCATAGTTTATAATAAAAAATACATCATAATAATTTATATACAAATATTATACATGGTAACACCTCTAATTATACATCTGTTAAACTCGGTTAGTATTATATATATATAAGTCTAACTCTGGTTTTAATTCAAATTTACATGTACATTATTTATCTTCTCATAACACAAATACTTTTTATCTTACTCCAGTTACAAATTCCGAAATATTTAATATAACAATTCATACGAACAATAAAAATAGTACAGATATTTATAATATAAATATGAGCTTAATAAAACAACTTAATACAGAATTAAGTCCTATATTATGTTCTCTATTTAATAAATCATTCAATGAAGGAGTGTTTCCTGATTGTTTTTAAATTGCTAAGGTTATACCTTTACATAAAAAGGGTAATAAAAATATATTAGATAATTTCAGGCCAATATCTCTTCTCCCTCAATTCTCAAAAATGTATGAAAAATTATTTAAAAAAAGACTTCTTTGTTTCATTAATAAATATAAAATTTTGAATGACAATCAATTTGGGTTCAGACAAAATTATTCAACAGAAGATGCATTACATCACCTATCAGAAACAGTATGTGCTGAGTTAGAAAATACTAATAATTGTGCAGTTTTATCTATTGATCTAAAAAAGGCCTTTGACACTTTAGACCATAATATATTGATAAATAAATTAGATAATATTGGTATCAGAGGTTTACCTAAAGTTCTATTATCTAGTTATTTATCAAACAGATCACAATATGTAAAATTAAATGGGGCTATTTCAGATATGGAACGCATATCATTTGGTGTTCCGCAAGGTTCAGTTTTAGGGCCATTACTTTTTCTAATATATATTAATGATATGCCTAATATATTGAAATATTCTACACCTATAATTTTTGCAGATGATACCAATTTAATTTTCAGTAGTAAATCTTTTGATATTCTGCAAACTAATATACAAGATGACCTTTATAATTTAACTCACTGGCTATTTAGTAATAAATTAACATTAAATGTAAAAAAAACCAAAGTTATGCTCTATAATATTCGAAATTCTAAATCAAAAAAGAAACTAGAATTAAAAGTTTATAATGAAATTATAGAGCAGGTGAATCATTTATCGTTCCTTGGTATAATAATTGATGATAAATGTAACTGGAATTATCATATAAATTATATCAGATCAAAACTAAATAGATCCATTGCTATTATAAATAAAATAAAACATAAACTACCTTTACAAAATCGTATACAAATATATCATAGTATTCTTGAAAGTCATCTAAATTATTGTTCATCTATTTGGGGTAGTACATTTTTGTCTAATATTCAACCAATTATTACATTGCAAAATAGGGTAATAAAAAATTTGTTTTTTTCTTTTAATGTAGATATAGATACAATTTATAAAAAATTCAATCTTTTAAAATTTCAAGATATTATATAGATTAATATCTAAAATATATAAATAGATATATGACTAAATCTTTGCCTATAATTTTACAATATCTTTTTACACAAAATTCAAATATTTATAAGCCTTTATCTAAAAAATTGGTTTTACCCAAAATTAGAACACATAGAAAATCGTTTTGCCTTACTAACAAAGCTCCTGAGATATGGAATGCATTACCAGCTTCTTTTCACAAATTAATGAATACAAAAACTTTTAAAACAAATATTAAATTATTTATTACCTCTTCGTATTAGTTAACTTTTTATATTTTTTATTATGTTTAGTTTCTTTATCTTTTTCTCTTTCATTTTTATATTTTTTACATATTTTATGCATTTATTTCATTTGTGTTATATATTTTTCTTCTTTTAATATACATTTATTTTATTTATATATACTTTTATTATTTATTATATTTTATTTTGTATTTAACTGAAAATGATGACCTCTCCTTGATAACAATATTCAAGTATATTCTTACTTATTTATTCAGCACGATTTTCATTTACACGAATCACATTTACAAATCAAATAAGTTTAATAATATATACAATAGTATATATATATACAAAATTATAGTTCTAATGATATACAAAATTGAAATTTTAAAATAAGTTATTGTCATTTTATAATTTACTAATATTTTTTTTATTTTTTATTCTTGTAATGCTGTTATCAAGTTGAGTGGGAAAATACCTAGTCAAGCTTTGCTTTTGTATTTTCCTGAGTGTTTACACTCTATCTGATTCTGATATATATATATATTAATATATATTTTAATATTTTTAATTACTATTATTGTATATGATTTCATTCCTCTACTTCCTCATACCAACACTTACCTCCATGGTTCACATTTATTAAACGCGTTGCTTATCGAATACTATATATTGTTCATTCCTCAATATACTCTTCAAATTGCTCCTCCTATATTTCGGCTTCTCTAGTACAAAGATATTTCCTTTAATCACTTAGAAACAACTCAGCTCATCTTCTATCTACCCTTATTCTCCATCCCTCAAAAATGAATACTCGGGCACTGAGTTATATTGGTCCTAAGTTATGGAATTCTTGTAAATTTACTGAATTAATTCACTCTCACTTTGTGTTTGATCCATAAAATCGCATAAAACATTCATGAAATATATACAACAATTGATCTCAGGTGGGAACCTGAAATACTAATATTGTTTTTCATTATTATTGTATTTATTCATTTCCGTACGGATTATTCTATTTTATTTTATTATTAATGGTATTTATTATTTACCTACTTTTATTATTTGTTTTCTATATACTTTTGAGAAATCATTTATGATTTATTTAAGTATCTAAATAAACATTCAATTAATCAATCAATATGAGAGTTCAACAACACTCATTATAGAAAACATATATCGTTCATTTGGCGAATTTTCAAATGAATGGATTTTAATTATATCCAATTGAAGTTGCCTAAACATAATAAAAATATTGTAAATACAAAATTGTTTTCAATAATTGGTGATATATCTGATTTGTATATATGTGCATATATATGGCGGCTGATATAAGCGATTTTTATAATTTATATACATGTATTATTGATTTATAATTAAAATACATTATACTTTAATAATATAAAATTAAGTCATTAAATATATTATAATAGTTCTAATTGTATTAATATTTAATATCATAACATAGTGAGTACGACAGAAACTGTAGTAATTATCAATGAATGGAATATACTATCTATAATAGGTTAATAATACATGTCAATGTAATTTATTTATATATTTAATATGTATTACATTTAATATACTTATAAATACATTTACAGGTATTACATTACTTAGTTGTGTATTAGTATATTATATTTCATATACCTTACGATATGTTAAAGATAAAAGGTTATATATGTGTATATTCAATTACTTATATATACGTAATTATATATATATAATATTAATGACATAATATATAGTAGTCCAACTATATAGTGGAAAACTTTTCATTTTAACAAAAAAATATAAGTGAATTTTTATTTATTTAATATTATAAATAATGGTATAATATATAATCATATACAATTGTTCTAATTTATTTATTTAATAATAATACAATTTATTTATATAAGACTAACTAAAATGTAAGTTATAAAAATAAATATATATTATGTTTTAATATGAACTTATTATATATTTTTATATTAACGTATTAATTATAAATAATGTGTTATTTTTTATATTGAATATACAGGATTACTAATATATTTTTATATGTTTCAATGTATATATATATTATCATTTCAGGAATAAATCAGAACATTTTAATTCTAAACATGTCGAAAATAAATGTAGTACTATATTAATGTTAGTACACTTGTATTATACATTATAAAATAAATATACATTTTAGAATGACAATTATTAATAATATTAAGTATATATATATATTGTATATTACTATTTCACAAGTCTTACATATTGAAATTATAGTATATTGAGTACAAATGAGAATATTTCAAAAGTGTATTTCGAAGTTAATATTCGTAATGAATACATGTTTTAATTTAGTAAAATATAATTAAATATTTTATTATTTATGGTCATTAAATATTGTATTATTATATATTATTAAATAAATGAAATGGGATGTATGGATAATATACATAACTATATAATATATTATCAAAAGTCATACTATAATATACAAATATAATTAGATATATATTTTAAATACATAATAAAAATAAAAAATTATGGATTATTATTATATTTAATTAATTCAGTACAAAAATAATAATTATTTAATATATATATATATATATATATATATATATATATATATATATATATATATATATATATATATATATATATATATATATATATATATATATATATATATATATATTCATATTGTCTTATTAATAATTATAATATATTTAGAAAAGAATCAAATGAATCAATTCCAAAGATAATGAATGAATTAGTACAATGTTTTACTGGATTAGATAGTGAAGTACATATAATAGAGGGAGAATTAATGTGATAAATACAATTTAAATATGTGTATTATTTATATAATTATTTATATAATTTAAAATATACATTACTATTATAGTTATTACTTATCATTAAATGTATGTACATATTAAAAATAAATAACCGATAAACATATGAATTATAATATTTATATAAAGACGGAAATTACACCGTGTATGTTTATATAAATGTAGGGTGGAATATCAATAACAAATTAAAATACAAAGATATAATTATTTCAGATATAGTGATAATTTGTCAATTAACGCTATTAATGAATACTCAATAACTGGAAATATTACCATATCAAAATTATGTACAAGATTACTGGCTACCGTAATTAATACTAACAAATTTATTAAAATATAATTTATTTATTAATTTATTTTTATTAAATCATGCTATATTTATGACGTGTTCATATTATTTATTAAATATATGATTATGCAGATAACATTATAATAAACATAATAATATAATTATAATGTTAACACTAAATGAATACGATTTTGTTAATTTTAATAAATTATCATATTTTAAATTATACTATAAGACATTATTATAAAATAATTATCTACAATTATTTATACATTACTAAATAAATAATATTATATTAAATATAGTATTTATATTATTAATAATATGTATATGTATAAGAAATGTTATTATATATAATGATAAGTAAAAAATATTATTATGTATGTAAATTGAACATTCAATAATTTAATAAATGATTTATCTAGTTGACAATATTATGAATTAAAAACTAATAGATTTTATACAATTATCAATCATAAATTTGATATTTATATTATATTATATTAAATTACACAACATTTAAAATAGGTTACGTGAGAATTTTTTAGATTTATATGTTAAATCATGTTTATTGTAGGTTTTTGTTAGGGTTTATACATAGTTATATATATTTGAACATAATAATTAAGCCCACTAATAATTGCAAGAGTATTTAAATGTGATACTCTGACTTGAGTACTCAATATAAAAAGTTTCGAGATTGTATTCATCATCTTAATATTATAACTTGATCGTATGGTATCGTCAGCAAAAAAAGAAAAATTGCATTTATTAGTTATATTAAGTAAATAATTTATGTACATTACAAATAATACTGGTCCCAAAACTGAACTTTGTGGTACACCACATGTAATCGGAAGTATTTTATAATTGGTATTATTATAGCTTACGTATTGATACCTAATATTTATTATAAATTATATTAAAATAGATTAAATACATTTTTTAAAAACTCCTCATAATGTCATTCATTATGTAATAAATAATATATAGCGTAAGACATATAAAATGAAATAACTAAAATAACTAAAATAAAATAATTGTAACAAATAATTAAATAATTAGATAAAAACGTAAATGATAATAATATTTAATGCACTTATTATAGCTGTGACCACACCTATTAGGTACATGTAACAATATAGAACGATAGAAAAGTAAATAAATAAATATAATGAATAAATGAGATAAATAAATAAACATAACAATAAAATAGTAATGTTATATGATTAAAATAAGTAAATATGTTACATTGATTATATGTAGGGTGTGGATGTGTGAAATAAAGGATCAATGTGAATGGATTGATCTAATAAAGGCAGGAATGGAGTTCTATAAAGATGGAACAATATAACTGAATGCGCGTTTATGGTATTTCAGGTATGAAAAATTAGGTCAAATTAGAGAAATATCGGCATTATAACTTAAAGAAGTTAACTGGAATCTTAATATTTGTAGGGAAGTCAAATAAGTAGAAGAAGTACAGAAGGTATTTGAGGTAATATTTTTTGTTAAGGGAACCCGTAGATAGAAGTTGGCGGGAGTCGGTAATTGAATAATCAAACAGATTACTAGATACCTCACGGTGCGCAATGCGCTATCTATAGAGGCATACATTTAATCATTTAAAGGGATAATATAATATTAGGGAGAATATAGAGTAGGTAGGAGCAATATTCGATCCTAGGTAGAATGCTTGCGTATTTATGAGGATATTTGCAAGAGGGTTAATTAGGTCATTACTTATTCGAAAATTTGAAGAGGGTGACAGTTATCTGATTTAGATATATTAATTATATGGGAATCGATGGATATGTTAGCATCCAAAGTAACACCAATATTTAGAATATATAAGGATGAGATGATATGTATACAATGACAGCAGGAGGAAAATAATGATAGTTAGATGGGATATTTATGAGTGCAGATGTTGAATAGTCAAGTAGAATGTTAATTAGAAAAAAAACCATGATTTGATAATTTATGCACATTTAAATAATTGGAAGTTATTTTGTTGTATATTGTATTAGTTAAATGAGAAGGAATAGAGTTGGATATCATCAGCGTATATGTGATAGTGGACATCTGTAAAGTGTCCAATAATATCATATATAATGAGGATATATATTTAGAAGTGGAGGGAAACCAAGATCAGATCCCTTAGTAATACCATAATTAAGAGGACGATATTATGTAGAGAAATTTTAATTATATTTCAGGTGTTTTGAGGTATCACTATGTAATTATTAAAAAGCTATTTGACAAATAGGTATCAATACGTATTTTTGGGTTTATATTCAGATACAAAATTATCATTTAATATACATATTGATAATTTAAATATCAAACTTTCAAAAATAATATACTTATATTAAAAGGTTATCATATTTAAATATTACAATTTTGATTTTATTATATAACGCTTTGTTTTATCTAATTTATCATATGGTATTGAAATATGGTGTAATATTAATAATTATAATTTAAATATATTAAATTTATCACAACAACAAATAATAAGAATGATGAATTAAAAAAATTATCGATGATTCAGAATTACCATTAATAAGATTATCGCATACTTTAATTTCATTTTATAATAGTAACATTTTAAAACTTGATGATCTTTTAACTTTTAGAAATATTTAAATTATATATAATCTTTTAAATAATAAATATGTTAACTATAACTGATTATTTTAAATTTAGTAGAAATAAAATAAAATTTATTTTACCATTAATGAAAACCAATATTTTTCAAAGGACCTATACCTTTTATAATTCAATAATGTTTAATAATATTTTAAAAACTATTAAAATTACTCATACTCTAAAACTGAAGAAATTATTAAAATCATTTTGTATTAAATTGTATTGTAATAATTCATTATTTTATAAATATTAATTATTATAATTTTGGTTATTATTTTTTTTAATCAATTTAAAACATTTACACATTTTTAGTATAAACATAATTACAAAATGTATACATTTTTATTTTAAACAGTATTACAACATTTACATTATAAACAGTAAATAAGCTTATTATTTAATAGTATTATATAGATTTATCTACTTATTTTAATATTATTATTATATCTATATAATAAAAGAATGTTACAATATCGAATACATTATTAATGCTCGTAGTATTTGAAATAAAATGAATTTTTTGTAATTTTTATTTTCATCTGATAAATATGACATTATATGTTTAGTTGAAACACTAAATACGTAAATAAATCCGTACAGATAAATCCTTACGGATTTATCCGAACATTTAAAATTGACTTCACACCTAATATTCTCGGATTTTCTATACGTTCGGGTTATCTGTACCGATTCTTGGTGTGAAGACAGCTTAAGGAAAATGTGAACAATTCAAAATTCTCGATGGCTAGGAAAGTTTATAAACTCGAATTAAATCTCCAAATATATATTTACTATGAACTAAAACTTAATTCTTGTTGCAATGATTCCCATAAAATTTGTAAAATTTTAAATAGTATTGTTGGTACGAATATTAAATCCAAATATACTGCATTACCTGATTCCGTATTGTGTTATTCCTTTGTGAATTGCTTATCTACTAAGATTTCTCGGATTTCAGATAGTATTAGTTCCAAGTTAGTGCCATCATCTCTGACTAGTAATGCCTACATAACATATAACCCCATATCTTGTACATTTTCAAGTTTGTTACCTCCTTCTATATCATAAATCCGTAACTTGATTTTAATTGCTAATTCCTGATGTTAAATTGGGATTGAGTCATACCGAGTTGATGTTTGGAAGTACATTGATAATACTAGAAAATTTATGTTGGAAGAAATTGGCAAACAAGGAACAAAGAACTGAATCAAGTTTGTCAGGAAGATGCTTTGTCTGGGTTTTACCTACTAAGGTGAAAGGTAATTTGTAAGCTTGCTTAGAAGATAGTCCATAACTACCGAGCATATCAGTAACATAAGCTTATTTAGCCCCGCTATCTATTATAATATATATATATATATATATATATATATTGATTGATTGATTGAAAGTTTATTTAAACACATAAATAAATCATACATGATTTCTCAAAAGTGTATATATAGAATACAAATAATAGATTAGGTAAAACAATAAATACCATTAATAATAATAAAATAAAATAGAATAAACCGTACGGAAATTAATAAATAAAATAATAATGACAAACAATATTAGTATTACAGGTTGCCACCTGATATAAATTGTTGAATATATTTCATGAATGTTTTATGATATTTTATGGATATAATATAGGGTGGGATGAATTCCATGGTCTTGGACCAATATAACTCAGTGTCCGAGTATTCATTTTTGAGGGATGGAGAATAGGGGTAGATAGAATATGAGATGCATGGTTTCTAATAGATGTAAGGGAAGATCTTTTTAATAGAGAAGCAGAAATATAAGAGGGGTAATTCGAATAGTATATTGAGTAATGAACAATATATAGTATACGACAAGCAGAGCGTTTGTTGAATGGGAACCATGGAGGTAAGTGTTGGTATGAGGAAGTAGAGGAATGATCTCGAATACGTAGGTTATATGTTATACGGATTGGTGAACGAGTAACTCGATTTAGGGGAGAACTAGAGGATAATGGAAGATTGATAAGGATCGAGGAACAGTAATATATATATATATATATATGATAGGACAATGGAATTAACTAGAGTTTTAGTAAGACATACATTAAATGATTTTCGTATTCTAAATATATGATAATTTGCATATTTAATGATGGCAGTAATATGAGGAATGGAGGAAAGAGTAGAATTAAAAAGTACACCTAAGTTGGATGCAGTAGGAGAAGGAGATATTACAATGTTATCAATAAGAAAAGGAGGGAAGTAAGTTGGTGATGGAGATGTATATATATATATATATATATATAAAGATGTAATGAATAGTGGAACTTTTTATAAGATAATATAGCAATGCAAGCAATATAAATAAAGGTTGGTTAACTTGGCCAATCAAAATATAGATAGATAACACGTGATTATTATATTACAATGTATTCCATGTTAATTGTGTTTAATGTATTGTTTATTTTATATTTATGAATTAAATAAGTGCATTTATTTCTTATATTGTAATATTTCATTTTGTATCGACGTCTATTTAATGTTATGAGTCATTTAATGCTATATCATTGTAATGGGATTTAATAAGAAATTGTATATGTAATTTTAAAATATAATAATTTTTAAAGATAAAACATAAGTATATTAATACTAGTAATACTTTATTTATTAGTTTAATCATTCATTAATAAATGTACCTTAATGAAATAAATATATATATAGGTATATATAACCTATATAAACAAATATGGTGGGTTTTTAAGGTTGCAATTATTACACTATATATTATAATCAATATTTGTATCGGTTATTTATTTTTAATATACTCAAATCTGTAGTACCACTAAGTAATAACAATATATAATAATATTTATTTATTGAAATATCTTATATATATATTTAATACAATAAAAATAACGGATACAAATGAACCCCTCGAGAATTCATTGACGTGTACACTGTACATGTTATAAATAACTGTGAGAGGCCCCGGACAATACACTACAAATAGTAACATTTTTCTTGTATTTTGATTTATCGTTTAAGTTCTTTATAAACACAAGAGAAAATCAAGAACTGCCTGGAGTCGACCCGGGACCTCTGGCTTACTAGCTTTTGGTTGTCCCACTGAGCCATCGACCCCATACTATATATATATATGACTTGACTTACTTGACTTAAATGCGTAGGATTATCGTCCCTTTGCTTTCCACATGAATACATAGTTTTCGAAGGCATCTCGTCGTTTGGCTCGTCTCTCTATATTTTAGGCTCACCGCACTGTTCCCTTATGCCATCAGACCATCTTTTTGGCGGGCGTCCTCTTGGTCTCTTTTTTTTGAAATCTAGCTTATAGCTGGAATTTAGTGTTGACGTATTCCTGACAACATGACCAAACCAGCGAAGTCTTCTTTTAAGAACGATGTCTTCTATCGTCTCGCTTATGTTTAGTTTCTTTCGTATCATGGTGTTTCTGAGTCTGTCAGACCTAGTAATACGGAGTATAGCTCTACGGCATTTCATTTCAAACACTAGTAGCGCATCTATTTCTTTTCGTCTTGTAGTCCATGATTCTGAACCGTATGTGGCAATCGGCAGAATGAGTGCCCCGTAAAGTCTAGTCTTAAGATGTATTGACACGTATTTTTATGACCATATCGTTCTCAGTCGACCGAAAGCTTGTGATGCCATTGATATTCGGTGTTGAACATCTGAGGAGCAGTCTGGAACAAGACTACCCAGAAATTTGAACTTGGAAACTTTGGGAACCACGTTGTTGTCGATTTCAATTTCAGCATTGCTATCTGGTGTCATTATTGCGCATTTAAGAGGATTTATCTTCAAACCCCATTTTTGACAAGCTTGTTCAAGTTCCAATGTAGATAGTTGCAGTTTTTCGAATACAGCAGATATGAGTGTCGTATCGTCTGCGTATCTGATATCAACAGTCATATTTTCGTTTAATTGAAAGTCACGGTTCAAACTTTTAACACCCTTCATTACATATTCCAGGAATATGTTGAATAAACTTGGTGACATAATACAGCCTTGTCTCACGCCAATATTAACTGGGAACCAGTCAGATAGTTCTCCTCCCGCTATTATGGAGCATTCCGTTTTATCATATAGATTTTTTATTATTTCGACAAGTTTATTTGGGATACCTATCTTAAGCAGCATCTTCCAAAGTGCATCTCTCCAAATAGTGTCAAATGCTGCTTTAAAGTCAATAAAATGGAAATGGAGCGGTATTTGGTGCTCATTTGCTTTCTCGATCAACTGCCTTATAATAAATATTGCATCCGTGGTTCCTCTACCAGGCCTAAAATCGAATTGAGAGTCACTCATTGATGATTCAATTATGTGCGAGCATCTGTTCATCAATATTTTGCAGAATATTTTACCTGGTATTGGTAATAGTGCAATGGCTCTATAGTTTGCGGCATTCAGTTTGTCACCTTTTTTGTGGAGTGGTGTTATTATCATCTTAGACCAGTCATTTGGTGGATTCTCTGTCACAATTATTTTATATATTTATATATATATATATATATATATATATATATATATATATCAACTGTCTGTGTGGCTCAGTGGCTAAGGCGTCAGACACACAAGTAGTAGGACACGGGTTCGACCCTCGTCCGGACCATTAATTAATTTTATAAAATGGGTCTTAAAATATTATTTAGAAGTGATCTTATATAATTGTGTATAAATAAATGATCGGCTCTCGTTAAAACCATGGATGCCTTAACATGACAGCGGCTTCGAAGGGACATTAGGGTCATATATGGTTATAAGTGAAAACTTCATCTAAGTTATTGGATGGGATGAAAGGACTCCACCAAATAAAATACCAATAACAACAATAGCAAAATAATAGTAATACATATTTATACTATGTCAATATATATATATATATATATATAAATGGGACATAATAGGACTATCAGAAGTAAGATGGAAAGGAACAGGAGAAGAAGTATCTGACAATGGACATACATTTCTATATAGCGGACAGAACATATTAAAAAGAAATGGTGTTGGATTTCTAATAAGGAAAGAAATCACAGACTCAATACTTTATTTTTCATATGTCTCAGACAGAATAATATCTATAAGAATAGAAGCAAAGCCGAAAAATTTAACTATAATACAGGTATATGCTCCTACTTCTCACTACTCTGAAGTAAGATAATGAAATTGAGGAATTTTATGACAAAATAGATGAAAGCATAAAAACTACACCTAAAAAAGATTTTATTGTAGTCTTAGGTGACTGGAATGCTAAAGCCGGAGAAGATGCATATCCAATATGGCAGAATTCTATAGGACGCTTTGGTCTTGGTAAAACAAACAGTCGCGGAGAAAGACTACTTGAGTTTGCTGAAAAACATAAGTTAGTTATATCCAATACATTATTTAACCACAAATTGTCAAGGAAAACCACATGGCACTCACCAGATGGACACACTCATAACCAGATCGATTATATTCTAACACCACAAAGATTTTAATCTAGTATCATTAAAACTAGTACTAGAACATATCCTGGAGCTACCATATATAGCGACCATGATTTAGTTCTATGCAATATCAAATTTTAAAAACACTAACAAATCCAATAAAAAGGAAAACCATGATAATAGAAGATGAAAACTAAAACAATAAACGTATTGCTGATAATGAATCATTATTAAAAACATGGACAGAATATTGCAATAATCTGTATAATTTTCCAATTAAACCAAATATTAACAAATTAACTAATCGTAATCAAAATAACACTGACATTGAAGAAACACTGCCAATCCTAAAATCGGAAGTTGAAAATGCAATTTCATGCTAAAAAATGATAAAACCCCAGGAAATGACAACATTTCAGCTGAACTAATAAAGCATGGAGGAGAAAGCATAATAAAAATATATACAGCGATATGCCAAAATATATGGAAAACAAAAATATGGCCAGATCAATGGAAAAAATCATTGATAACTCCTATTCCGAAAAAGGTGACACAAAGAAATGCTAAAATTATCGAACACTAAGCCTAATACCACATCCGAGCAAATTATATTAAGAATAATATTAAATAGACTAATACCGCAAGCTGAACAAATGTTAGCTGAAGAGCAAGCAGGGTTCAGAAAATCAAGAAGCACTATTGAACAAATTCTTAACAGTAGAATAATAATGGAGAAGCACATCGAAATTGAGAAAAATGTGTACCATAACTATATTGACTTCAAGAAAGCCTTTGATAGAGTATGGCATAAAGGGCTATGGAGTGTCATGGGTCATTTTGGCATATCTCATGAAATTATAAGAATAATTGAGTCGCTATATGAAAATTCGAATAGTGCTGTAATACTAAATAACAAGACAGGAGACTTCTTCTACACTACAGTTGGAGTAAGACAGGGTTGTCTGCTATCCCCAGTGTTATTCAATATTTTCTTAGAACAAATCATGCAGGAAACACTCCATAACCACAAGTCAACTATATCTGTTAGTGGTAGGATTATAAATAACCTTAGATTTGCTGACGATATCGATCTAATCGCTGGAACCAATTCCGAATTACAAGAGCTTACTAATAGACTTTCTGAAGCTTCTAAAGATTATGGGATGGAAGTAAGCAAAGAGAAAAGCAAGACAATGGTAAATAGTAAAAACGAAAGTGCAAACATAATGATGGACGGAACCCTACTCGAAAATGTCAAAACATTTAAGTATCTTGGTCGACGTTGAAATCAGATGGATCATCAGATAACGAATTACGAATACGATTAGCAACAGCAACCTCATAATAGTAAAACTTGGAACAATATGGCAAAGCAAAAAAATTGCGTTCCATGTAAAATTCAACCTCTATAAATCACTTATATTATCAATACTTCTCTACGGCTGCGAAACTTGGACCTTAATGGAAAAAGAGGAAAAAAGGATACAAGCATTCCAAAATAAATCGCATAGAAGATTACTGTGTATTACATATCGCCAAAGAAAAACAAATGACTATATCCATGAAAAAATGATAAATCTAATAAGCAAATATGAACCACTCTTAAGCACTATAAAACGAAGAAAGCTTAAGTATTATGGTCATATTTGTCGACATGATGGACTGGCTAAAACCATTCTACAAGGAAAAGTAGAAGGCAAGAGGAAAAAAGGCCGACCACGAAATAATTGGATGCACAACATAAATAAATGGACAGATAGAAGTACTAGCGAACTAACACGGATGACGGAAGATAGCGAAAAATGGAAGAAATTTGTTTCAAGAGTCAAGGGAGTAAAAGTAAAGTATATATATATATATATATATATATATATATATATATAATAGTACACATATTTCTGATATATTTATCACATTAATTCTCCTTCTATTATAATTACTTCTTTATCTAATCCAGTTATACATTGTGCACAATTAGCATGCTAATTCATTCATTATCGTTGAAATTGATTCATTTGATTCGTTTCTAAATATAATAATAACTATTAAATAATATAATATTAATATATGGGGGTCGATAAATTATATGACCTTGTAAATAACACATTACTCCAAAATGCCTCAAAGGTTATGATTGAAGGTGATTTCAATTACCACTTTTCAATTCAATTCAATTTATTTTAAAGACACTTTGTTACATAGCAATCAAGCGGCTAAAGTAAAAAAAAAAACAACAATATAACGGAACATAAACGAAAATAAATAATAATAATAAAAATAGTAATACAGAAAGTACTCAAATAATACCTCTACATTAATATAAATTATAAATAAAATTGTAGATATTGGTATAAATAGTGATAAAAAATGGGGTTGATGGAATAACTTCTGAATTGATAAAAGCTGGAGGTGATATTATTACTAAAACACTAACAAACCTATTTAATAATATAATTTTGACAGAGATTTCACCAAAAGACTGGTCTAAAATGATAATAATACTAATCCACAAAAAAGGTGACATACTGAACGCCGCTATAGAGCTATTGCACTATTACCAATAACAGGTAAAATATTCTGCAAAATATTGATGAACAGATGCTCGCACATAATTGAATCATCAATGAGTGACTCTCAATTTGGTTGTAGGCCTGATAGAGGAACCACGGATGCAATATGTATTATAAGGCAGTTGATCGAGAAACCAAAAGAGCACCATATACCGCTCTATTTGCACTTTATTGATTTTATAACAGCATTTGACACTATTTGGAGAGAGGCACTTTGGAAGATGCTGCTTAAGATAGGTATCCCAAATAAACTTGTTGAGATAATCTAAAAATCTATATGATAAAACGGAATATTCCATAATAGCTGGAGGAGAACTAACGGACTGGTTCCCAGTTAATATTGGTGTGAGACAAGGCTGTATTATGTCTCCAAGATTATTCAACATATTCCTATGAAAATGTATAGAGCGAAGAAGATTTGAGAAGTGGCGATGAAAAGATAAAGAACTGTCGAAATAAATACCAAGATATTTAAAATTACCAGAATATAAGATATTATGATTGTTAACCATGATATATGGTGGGACTGTTAATGGGCGTCTGGGAGAAGGTAGGTGAATAAATATAGTTTATATTTTATTGGGATGCAGTGATAGAGAGTTATTTGAAAGCCAAGTATAGATTTAATACAGTTAGACATAATATTTGGAGCAATTGATATCAGAAGTGCATTTTACGTTAAGTTGTATATCATCATCGTATGAGTGAACTGATATATGGGGAAATTTAGGAATTATATAAAAAATAGGAAGTAGATAAATATTTAAAAAAACATCGGTCCTAATACAGAGCCTTGGGGGACTCCGTAAGAAATATTTCTAGGAGATGATATGTGCCCATTGATAAGAATAGAAGAAGTTAGATCAGAAATATATGACGTAAACCATTTAAGTACATACCTGCGATACCAATATTAGCCAGTCGTGATATGAGAAGACTATGGTCAATTGTATCAAATGCTGAGCTAAGATCAAGTAGAACAAGAATTGTTCCATCTGTATTATTAAGGTCACATAAGATATTTGTTGTTACCCTGGTTATTGCTGTTTCAGTAGATTTGTTCGGTATATAAGCACTTTTCAAAGTACAAAGTGTATTATTAGTAGTCAGGAAAGAAGAAAGTTGTTTTGAAACGACTCTTTCTAAGGTTTTAGAAAGTATTGTAAGATTGGAAATAGGTCTATAATTAATAGAGGTCAAAAGAAGGTTTTTTAATGATATGAGTGATAAGAGAATGTTTGAAAATGAGAGGGACAGTAACAGAAGGAAGTGATTCATGGATGATATGAGCAATATTTGATATTATATGAGGAGCTATATCATTTAGTAATTTTAAAGGAATTGGATCAAGAGAAGAAGAGCTGCGAGAATTTTTAAATAAACAAATTAGTTGATCATTAGGAGGTAGAAAAAAGGAAGTTGGTGTATTAGTTGTAGAGGAAAATAGAGATATAGATATAGGTTTGGGTAATAACGAAATAATATTGGTGATTTTTTCATTGTAAAATGAATAAAATAAATTAGGTAATTCATCATTAGTAAAGTCAGGATATGGCGTTTTTTTCTTCTACCAAGTATGCTATTTGCTAACTTAAAAAGTGCCTTGCTATTATGTTGCATAGAAATAAACGTGGCATGCGTAAACATAGCTTTAGCGTTAATAATATGGATACGATGTTTATTTTTCAAATTTGTATATATGGTTAGTGATGATGAAGATTTTTCTTTTTTCCATTTAGATTAAAGCATGCGTAGATATTGTTTTTGATGAGAAAGGTCAATAGTGTACCATGATATATTAGGGCGTAAAATAGTAGTTTTATTAAGTATATGAGCATGGATGTCAAGTGTGTGGAGTAGTGAATTATGAAGATATTGAGCATCATGTGTAAGCAATATGTTTAAGTCAGTTAAGAACTGATATATTGATATATACTTACATGGCGAGTAGAGCGAGAAATTGTAGGACTTTTAGGCTTATTAACTGATATTTGAAATAGTAGGGCGAAATGATCAGAAAAAAGAGGTCAAGCTCTTATCGAATGAACTAAACATGAATCAATAGGGTACATCATGAGATCAAGTGTATTGCCTAATTAATCGGTGGGAAAGTTGAAAAGTTGCGAATAATTTGAAGAGTTGAGTATATTGGTAAGTCTAGTAGAATATTGAGAGAGTAAGTTAGTAGGGATATTAAAGTCTCCTAAAATAATGTTTGAATTATAGGGATGAGTGATGAAATTATTAAATTCATCGAGAAATGGGGGGATGGGATAGCTAGGTGAACGATAAAAGACATAAATATTAAAGAATCGTGAGCAGGGTGAGCTTACCAAACAAGAAAAAGCTTCACAATAATCGTGTCTGTGTTCTATTAGTGGTGAAATATGTAGAGATGACTTGTATAATAATACCAAGTCCACCTCCCCGTATACCTAATGATCGCGGTAAATGAGATAAATAGTATGGATCTTGTAACATATCTTAGATTTAACATCTATGATCTGTGGCTGTCAATCAAACGTTTTGATTAATTCCTGATATTACCTAACTTATTATACACTACTAAATCACTATATATGAATATACTCTCATACTACACATACAAAAGGTTAGCAATATTATATATATATATATATATATATATATATCATTAGTTGCATATATACTATAATACTAAACCGTTACATGATGACATCGCAATTGAAACGAACAAAAATCGATAAAATTATTTAAATAAATATTTTTTTTCTAAATTATTTTTTAAAATAAATATTAAATTAATATATATTCGCCGTACGATATCGAATAAATAAATAATATATATACATAATTTGTATAATAGAGTATAGTATTTTTGTTAGTATAGAGTTTATAATATTTAAATATAATTTTGTTTATATATATATATGTTTTATTTTTGATCGTTTGTTATATTCGCCGTCTGATATCGAATTAGACATAAAAATAATAATATATATTACATTCTAGGTTCATTTTATTTGTTGTTGTATTCGCCGTCTGATATCGAATAGAACATAATAAATAATAATATATTATATTCTAAGTATATGTTATTATATATATAAAGAAATGGCAGGATTAAAGGCTCCTGAAGAATTCCACATAGACGGACAAAATGCCAACCAAAAATGGTCTATATTGAGAAAACAATATGAATTTTATGAATGTGCTACTGAATTGGATGCAAAAAAAAGTAAAATCCAAGTGGCCACATTGCTAACATGTATAGAAGCCGCAGGAAGAAAAGTCTATGAAGCGAGTGGACATAGAGAAAGTATTGACTATGTTTACAACGTATGTAACCCCACTAACAAACATACCATATGAAAGATGTGTTTTGTGCTACTTGTAACATACCAGTACACACATATATGCAATTAACAGGAGACAGTGAACTAAATATTATAAAGATATCCAAAGTAAAGAAGATATATGTCTTTGGAGAAAGAACAAGGCCTGTCTTTGGTGAAATAATTTTGGAAGTAACCAGAAAAAGTATCATATGTTTGATTCGTGGACTAATACTTAAGGGTACACAGTTTCATGCAATACTAGTAAAAAAAAGCATGTCATAAATTAGAATTATTAAAAATATTAGACAACGATGCAATAAATGAGATACAGAAAGAACATGCATACCCAATATCGAGAAAAAAATTAATAAAAGATTTCAGTGAAGTATTTAACGAAAGGGTAGGGATTCTAGAAGGCACTTACAAGATATAATTGAAGGATGACAATAAGCCTGTTAAGCATGCTCAACGAAGAGTTGCTCTACCCATACAAGCAGAAGTAAAAGATAAGCTTGATGAACTCGAAAAAAATATATAATACGAAAAGTGATAACGCCTACACCATGGATATCTTCAATGGTTATAGTAAAGAAGAAATCGGGAAAAATTCGTATATGTTTAGATCCTAAAGATCTAAATGAATCTATAGAACGAGAAAACTCACCATTATCAACGATTGAAGAGATTTCGACAAAGTTAAATAAAGCCAAAGTATTCACTGTCCTGTGGACGTAACAACTGGATTTTGGCATGTCAAATTAGAGGAAGAATCAAGTTACCTCACAACTTTTAATACACCTTTCGGAAAGTATAGGTGGGTAAGAATGCCTTTTGGACTATGTTCAGCACCTGAAGTTTTTCAAAGAAAAATTAATTCATTAATTGAAGGGCTAACAGGAATTGAAGTCATAGCAGATGATTTCCTTATATATGGTTGTGGCAACACCACAAAAGAAGCTATTATAGACCATGATGATAAATTAATAACGTTTCTAAATGTATGTCAACAGAAGAACATACATTTAAATATAGATAAGTTCAAACTAAGAGAAACAAGTATGACATATATTGGACACACATTATCAGGTGAAGGAGTTCAACCAGGACAAGATAAGGTCAAATCAATACTTCAAATGCCAACTCCAAAAGATCCGACAGAAATCAAGAGATTCCTCGGAATGGTACAATATCTAGATAAATTTATAGATAGATTGAGTGCAATAACAGTGCACTTAAGAAAATTATTGCATAAATATATACCATGGAATTGGACAGAGAAAGAAGAAGAAGAACTAAGAGATTTGAAGAAAGCAGTAAAAACAACACCAGTACTTAGATATTATGGAGTGAACAAATAAGTTCTAATTCAATGTGATGACTCAAAATATGGACTGGGAGCAGTAATAATGCAAGAAAACCGACCAGTAGCATATGCCTCAAAAACTTTAACCGAAACGGAAGTTAGATATGCACAGATTGAGAAAGAGATGTTGGCGATATTCTTTGCATGTGAGAAATGTCGTCAATATATATATGGAAAACCACATATATATATATATATTAATACGGATCACAAACCACTTATTAGAATAATCAAGAAACCGATAAATTATATATCGACGAGGTTGCAAAAGATGATACTCTGACTACAACAATACGACATAATACTTAAATATATACCAGGGAAGGATATACCAATATCAGACACTTTATCGAGAGATGCACAAATACAACTAGAAAAAAAGGATCTAATACCTGAAGTAGTGTCAACAATAACACTAGCCATAACAGAGACTAGAAGATATAACATAAAAAAAGAAACAGAGAATGATAGAGTATTTAAGAAAATATTAGAGCTTATGGAATCAGGATGGCCGAAAAAGAACGAAATGCCAGACATGTTTATACCATATTACATAAGGAATATGATAACTCAAACAGAAGGAATACTATTTAAAGACCAACTGGTAATGATCCCGAGTAAGCTAAGTGAAGAGGTGATGCAACAGGCTCATGTAGCTCATAGTGGAATAGGTGCATGTAGAAGACGACTTAAAGACATTATGTATTGGCCTGACATGAACAATATATACAGACAAGTGATTCGTGTATAAAACATACAGAAATACAGAACAAGAGAGAAACGCTTATACAGCATAAACGGGGTGATACGCCTTGGTCAAAAATTGGTATGGATTTGTGTCAGATAAACGACTGCACATTAATTGCGGTCACTGACTACTATTCAAATTTCCTATCAGTTGAAAAACTCGAAAAAACCAATTTTAATGAGGTCATAAGAATATTACTAAAGATGTTCGCCATACACGGAATTCCACAGGAAATTGTAACAGATAATGGGCCACAATTCAGGTCCGGTTTTAAAGATTTCACGAAACAATTAGACATCGCACACATAACCTCTAGTCCATATCACCCTCAAGGAAATGGATAGGACGAAAATGCTGTTAAAACAACGAAAAGAATTTTGAAGAAATGTAAAGGTGCAGAGCCATTGGCAATACTCGAGTTTGATAACACGCCTACAGAAGGACTAGATTTAAGTCCAGCAGAAATCTTATTCGGCAAAGTTCAGAACACGTATGATAATACAAAAAGAAAATCTAATACCAAGACATGATCTAAAAGGAATGGAGAAGAAAAAAGACATTAAACTGAGAAAACAAAAGACATATTACGATAGAAATACAAAAAATAAAAACAAAATACAAGAAGAAAACGATATAATAATGAGAAAGCCTGGAGAGAAAACATGGACTTGTGGTGAGTGTCTCACCGAGGAACGAAATAGATCAATACAAGTAGAAATGGATGGACGGATATATACTAGAAATAGAATAGATCTAAAAGTAGTAAATAAAGAAAATAAAGAAAATGAGAAAAGTAAAGATATTGATCAGGAAACTTAAGTTAGACGTTCAGGTAGTATTATAAAACTACCTGAACGTTTTAAATAATAATAGATGTTTTCTGTTAGGTGGTGGTTTATTTACTTATATTTATTTTCATTATTATTATTAATTTTAGCATCATTACTACTATTATTATTATTATTATTAGTAGTATTATTATTAATATATATATATATTCTCTTGACACTCTAGCTATTGAAATATAATTTACTTATTAAATAATTAAAACACAGAAGCAACTAATGATATATATATATATATATAGTTGCTCCTTAATTAAAGAAAAGTAGATGTAACATATCTTACATTTGACATCTATGATCGGTGGCTGTCAATCAAACGTTTTGATTAATTCCTGATATTACCTAACTTATTATACACTACTAAATTACTATATATGAATATACTCTCTTTCTACACATACAAAAGGTTAGCAACATTATATATGTATATATATATCATTAGTTGCATATATACTATAATACTAAACCGTTACATATCTATATTTAGGGAAGACAGTAATAGGCAATCTTTATGGTATTGCCAAGTCTATGATTATTAATATATAAATGTTAAAGTCATTAAGAAATTCTATAATAATAGGAATCTTGTTACGTATAGAGCTTGAGTTGACAAGTATAGCACGGATATGAGGAGTAAGTATGTATGGTTAGTAAAGTATGTTTCTAGTCAGTTGTTTTTTTGTTTTTCCTTGTTGTAGGAATCCAGTGATTTGTTCCATCTGGAATGTTCTTCATCATTTGGTATATACCGGTAACATTTCAAATCAATATACATATTGGATGCATTTTAACGGTGTTTAAGTGGACGAAGTTCATAAGTTTTTGTTGATTTATTAAAGACACATTTCAACTCGGTTAGAGTGGACTTGTGTACATGAACATAAATTCTACCGGTTTTTATTGTGGCGGGTTCTAAATAAGGGCGGACATACAGATTTTTGAAGGAAGAGTTAATAATAGTGGAACGAGAATTAAGAAGACTATCAGTTATATACGGTGAAGATAGGCTAAGATTTACATAATGAGACCTGGAAGAGTAACTTGTAATGCAATTTGAGTCTAGACTTAGATCTAGAAATAGAGATTTTATATACGAGTTATTTCGATCAGTACTTGAATTTATATTTGATTTATATTTGATATGTTGGATGACTGAGATAATGATGGAGTAGGATATAATGGTGAAGATGGCATATATTTGACAATATTTGCACAAGATTTAGAGGTAGTAGATTTGATGGTATCAGATAAGTTAGTAATAGTATTATATATAGAGTTACGAAGTAAGGAATCACCGGGTTGATTATCCCTGATCAAATTTGCACATTGGTTTGAAAGCGTAGTTAATTGATCTTTAAAAGAGTCTGTCTGACTTGTAATCAATGAGTATATATTATTAATAGACTTAGATTCGATACTAGTGCGTTTAGTATTAATACAATTATCACATGTGAACGATGTTCGGGAGTGAGAGACTAGCTTTAAAATATGTAGGTATATTTTGTGCTCTGCACTCAGTCGACGACATATTAAATAAACATTTGTCATGGATATACTTATTACATAAGATGCATTGCATCGAATCATCAATGGAAAATGTGCTTGGGAATTTAATAAAATTCATAGTAACTACTGAAAGATTGATATTAAATCAATTGATGTACGATATTTAAACTAGTGTGATGTATTACAGTGTAGTAATGCAAACAATAGGACGGTGATCAGTGAATTGATTATGCATGAGGCGATCACATTACATTTAATTCAAATCGATGTTTTCAATTTAGTGGACGTTTGTGTTGACAACGATACGGTCCAGCGATGGCATTAATCTAAAAATATTAATAATACTGAGCATTACTAAATAGAGATTTATGATATAAATTATATAGATAGAATCTATATTTATATATACTCAATAAATGTATATTATAAATTATACAGTATTATTTATTTACTGAGTTATTTTATAATTGTATATTTATTGCATATTGATGATTCAATATGTATAGTCAAGTATATAGTATTACTAAATTTAATGCCACGACGGTTTATACGGGTGACCGACAAACAGAGCAAGCCATGAACGGGATATTCCTCCTGGACAGTGGCCGAGAATAGTATATGAGATATAATTGATCTAAGTAGATATACACGCTAGATATTTAACGAATTGCCGATTGTAAAACAATAGAATGTGATTGTTTCAAATACGTCTATTCAGTATGAGAGATACAAACAGAATGAAACTTTGATTCTTCTTTTCCTCCACACTCCTTATTCAATCAGTTAACTGATTCCTTAGGATACCAACACGTACATTTCCCAGCCATGCTAGTGGTAACCTTATTGATCTCATTTTCACTCTAAGCGACACTCCAATATTTATTTCTTCGTATTCACGCTCTGATCTTTTGACTGATCAATATCTTTTATATACCTATATTCTTCTTGAAAAGCTTTCATCCACCAAGTCACTAATTAATTATAGAAACCTGAAGAATCTGAATTATATAGATCTTGGATCGACAATTTCATATTTGTTATAGAATACTAATATATATTTTGATAACATTAATGAATAGTCTCCCATTAACTCACGTTATTTTACTCCCATCCTTCTTTTCCTTGGTTCACCTCCGAAGCTGGCAATTGTAAAACGATCTATAAATATAATTGAACGTTTGATACACCTGTCCTCTTTTCACAAATCAAAAGTCTTGATTGCTAGAAAAGTATATAAACTCTAATTAAATCAACAACAAACTATTTACTACGAACATAAACTCAATTCTTATGGAAATGACAACATTTGTATATGGTTATTGGTACCAATATTACATCCAAATATACTAAATTAAACTTAAAAATAAAATTAAAATTATATATATATAAGATCAGATAATATATTAAATTAGTTATATTTCTTAATTAATATTGAATCGAGATATGTTATCGTCATATTATTATGAAATACAGTCATTTACTGATGAAATTGATTTTCTATAATAATACTATGATATGTAAGTTTAATTTATACTTGGATATAGCATAGTAGTATTATATGTATTATACATATTATATTTGTTATCGTGTTGTCATGTTCCTATAAAGGGAACGCCGCTCGGCGAGATTGATACGTTATTGGTTCTGAATCTACCGGGTTGGTACATATTGTCATTGTCGTTGTTATTATTATTACTATATTATTATTATTTTTATTTATGTTGTTATACATTTCTTTGTTGTAATAAAGTATACCTACGAGCTTCACTTTGGTACAATTAGCGCTGCGAACAAGAAGGTAAATTGTAACAAAGTGAAGTTCGTTCGTATAACTGTATTATAGATATATATATAAATATAATATTTATTAAATATAAGCATTAGTATGTATATATTCGGATATATTCGGATATAAAACGATTATATGTCACGTATAAAATGACTACAACATATATCCTTCAACTTTATGCACATCATCATTCAGGCCAGTTATACACGTTGTGATAAAGTCCATAATTTGCAATTCAGATCCACTCGGTACAGCACTAAGATAGTAAAGTTTATATATTTTAATTATATATATTTAAATATATATATATAAAAATAAATATTACATAGATCAAATTAAATCAGCTGGAAAAGATACTAAGAAATTATTTAGAATATCGTCAACACTACTAGGAAAACTGACAAAACGAATACTGCCTGATAACCCCCCTTTAACTAATGCGACTAACTTTGACTCTTACTTTTACATAAAAACATCATCAATTATAGATACTCTCCCTCGACCCTGCATCCCACCAATATCAAGCCCAATATACTCATTTTCCATTTTTTATTACCAACCATTATCAATATCAATAATCTTTTATTAACAGTTAAATCTACATATAAACTAGACCCAATTCCATTATGTTTATTACATTCTCTTTCATCCCTTCTTTCTCCATTCTACAAAAAAATTATCGATCGCTCACTAACTGCAGGTATCTTCCCATCCCACATGAAATATGCCCATGTAATTCCCATCCCTAAAAACCAATCCATTGATAGGTCAACTCTTTCTAATTATCGTCCCATATCCAACCTTTCTTTCATATCTAAGACAATTCAAAGAATAATTGCTAAACAACTTAGAACATACATCAATAATAATAACATACTGCATAAATTACAAAGTGCTTATACAACGGACAAGAGCACTGAAACTTCACTACTCCATACTTTAAACAATATACTACTATTTCCAAAAAATACTCCCACCATACTGATTCTACTTGACTTGTCGTCGGCTTTCGATACGTTAGACCATAATATTCTTATTCGAAGATTAGAGAACATTGGTATTAAAGATTCTGTCCTTAGTTGGTTTACATCCTACCTAATTAACAGATCCTTTTCTATATGTATAGATAACGCCATAACAGAACCCCGCCACACAACTCATGGTGTACCCCAAGGTTCTGTTTTAGGTCCAATTCTCTTTAATATATATATTTCCCCTTTACTTTACTTACTTGACGAATACCCCGATATACACTTTCACTCATATGCGGATGACTTACAGCTATACTGTAATTTACCTGACCCAATCAATAACATAAATACTATAAATAAATGCATTAATGACATTAGTAAATGGCTTTCAAATAACTCCCTACTATTGAATAGCCTTAAAACAAAAGCTTTATTAATAAATACATCCCCAGGACATCATTCCATACCACCTATTATTATTAATAATCATATTATAGAATACTCTATCCAAGCTAAAAACCTCGGCCTCACACTTGACCAAAAGCTGTCTTATCTACCACATATAACTAATATATCGAAGTCCATTAATTACACCTTACATACGATCCGACTTATTAGACCTTCTATAACTACTGAACTTGCCAAAATACTAGTTACTTCCTTAATACTGCCCCGACTTGACTACTGTAACTCTACTTTAAATTCACTCCCAGCACATACTATCAAAATGCTCACTAAATTACAATATAGAGCCATCAGAACCATTTTCAGGATAAAAAAATACTCAAGACAACATATCACACCTTATATGAAATCCATTCACTGGCTACCCATCCATTACCGCATACAATACAAATTACTCCTACTGACCCACCATGCCACCCATAATAATAAACCTGACTATCTTACTGAACTACTTACGACCTACAAGTCATCCCGACCACAACGAACAATACATAAATACAAACTAAATATACCAATAACTTTATCACTAAATAAAAAACAGGAATCTTCTTTTTCTATAATATCACCTAAACTATGGAACTCCCTACCTCATTCAATTAGATCTATAGTTTCTGACCACACCTTTAAAGTCAAATTGAAAACACATCTATTTAATATAGCTTATAATAATTAATATATATATAACGTATACGATACACCGCCGAAAACTCATTACTGATGTTGATCGCAGTGTCTAAACAAATTGGTTACAAGGTTGGTTACAAGGTTATATATATATATATATATATATATAAATATTTAATATATTTAATATATACATTGTTTAACATTAACTTATATATATGCAAAACAGCATAATAAGTCATATTAATTACTTATTAACTAATATATAAATTTAAATCTATTGAACATATTAATCTATTATATTTAATGTTAAAACTATTTTAAATAAATTTATACTTATTAACGAAGTATAATTAAACATTTAAATAGTATCAAATAAATTCATACATAATAAACAAATTAAATGAAAGTATATACTTTATATATAATGGTTAAAAATAATTCAAAATCATTATTGTATGTATTACCTTATTTATATAGTATGTTTTTAATAAATATCTATATAATCATGTTTAAGATAAGTATTCATTAGTTAAAGATTGAGGTTCCAGATATTCAAATTCAGGTAATTATTAATTTTCTCTAATTTTTTAATAACATATAAATTAATTAATTAGTACTTTATGTGTTTCAAGGTATACCATACTTTTAGTCAAATTTAAATGTCCTATTTTTACCATGTTAACATACATGTCCGGTTATCAAAATTGAATCGACTATTAAATGTGTTAATGGAATTAATATACACATTCATAGATTTATAATATATGATATGGGAAAACGTTTTTTTAAATGGTGCATTCAAAAATAAATAATTATATATTATTTATTATGATATTATTTTTTTTAATTTTTATAACAATACATTTATTGGATATATATATATATATATATATATATATATATATATATTTATATATATATGTGTGAGTGTAAATGTATACCATTTTTTGTTTGTATAAAATTACATTGCACTATTTTATATAGTTGTTTTGTGTATATTATTTAACATAATTAGTGTATGATTTTTGATTTATATTTAATAAAAGCATAATACATACTACAAATCCATCTATTATTTTGAGTTGTGACTTATCTACTATATTTATTTCGACCACTTATTATTAAATACATACATATATATATATATATATATATATATATATATATATATATATATATATATAGAATAGCAGCATAATAGCAGCATAATATACTTTTAAAATTAATAGTAGCATAATATTAGCATAATGGCATGATAATAGCAGCATAACAGCAGCATAATATACATTTAATAGCAGCATAATGGCAGCATAAATGCACAATGTAAACATGTGAGGCTCTAGCATATGCTGTTATGCTGCTATTATGCTGCTCTTACTGTTAGCTGGGTAACACACTGAGCTAGAGATACAATTTCTCTCTATGATTACTAAATTAATAGTATAAGATTACTAAATAAGTTGTATAATATTAACAAGGCCCAAGATACACGGTCAATGAATATATCACATTTTTTTCACGGTCTAATGATCATTAATCTATTAATCTATTAAGAAACTCCAAATAAAACGCTTAAATCAATATTTTAATATTAATTGAAAATTATTTTCAAATTAAACATTCAAATACAATACTATTAATATAAATTATTTGTATATTTATATGAATTTATATATATATATATATATATATATATATATATATATATAATTATATACTTATATAAGTTTGTGCATAAGTATATTGTAAGTATAATAATATATATATTATTATATAGTGTGAACGTTAGTGAGAGATATTGAGAGTGTTATAGTGAGAGTGAGTGTAAGTGAGTGTAAGTGAGAGAGAGAGAGTGAGAGAGATAGAGAGAGAGAGAGAGAGAGAGAGAGAGAGAGAGAGAGAGAGAGAGAGAGAGAGAGAGAGAGAGAGAGAGAGAGAGAGAGAGAGAGAGAGAGAGAGAGAGAGAGAGAGAGAGAGAGAGAGAGAGAGAGAGAGAGAGAGAGAGAGAGAGAGAGAGAGAGAGAGAGAGAGAGAGAGAGATAGAGAGAGAGAGAGAGAGAGAGAGAGAGAGAGATATAGAGAGAGAGAGAGAGAGAGAGAGAGGGAGGAGAGAGAGAGAGAGAGAGAGAGAGAGAGAGAGAGAGAGAGAGATAGAGAGAGAGAGAGAGAGAGAGAGAGATATTTATATATATTTATATTTATAGACCTACACTCAAAGTTAGCATGAAAATGCTCTGGCAAGTGTTAAACGCGAGAAAGAAAAATATGAACATTATAAACAAAAACAATTTAAATGAATCAGTGCATGAATATATATTTTAACATAATGTTTAAAAGCATCATGAGTAGAAATCATACGGATACTTAGAGGAAGTTTATTCCAGTTTAACGGAGCAGAATATACAAAAGCTCCATTTAGAGTACGCGATAGGCGACATCGGAGGTTAGCAAATATCTATCATCGATCAATATTAGTAGGGTATATTAGTAGGTATATTAGTAGGAATATTAGCCTACTACTAATACTACTACTACTACTATCACAACCACCACATCCACCACCACCACCACTACCGTACAAAATAATAGAAATATAATAGCAGCATAATAGACTTTTAAAATTAATAGTAGCATAATAGTAGCATAATAGACTTTTAATGGCAACATAACAGCAGCATAATAAAATTAAAAATTAATATCAGCATAATATACTTTTAATGGCAACATAATAGCATATTGTTACAAACATGGTACCAATTAAAATATGCTGCCAATGAAATATTCGTAGTCTATTAGCTATAATAAAATATCACCCCCAACAACATATTTCCTGAATCCCTATAGGGATGTGTATACACATTTATATAGCCTATATAATATAGGTATATCTATCTTACATAGGTAATACATATTATATATATATATATATATATATATATATATATATATATACCTACACATACGTACATATATAACAGTATTATATATATATATATATATATATATATATATATATATACATATCGGTCACTGTATCATGCCTGGCTTTCTCTGGTTGTCGGTAACCCGTATTCGAACCGTTGTGACCTTGAGATTAGTGTATACTTTAATTATACCATATGCTACATCATATTCTATGCGCATGATAAACTTATATCTTACATGCCCTATATAATATCAGAGTATACTTTAAATAGTTTTCTATCGATATTGTATCTATAAACTATAAAAGTATAAAACTAGATATAATATCGATAGAAAACTATTTAAAGTATACTTAATGCAGGCTTCAATTCTTTTAGAAAAACCTCCTTATATTAAATTCTTAATATATTATAGAGAGCTTAGAAATCTACTTTATATTGAACTTGATTTTATAATCTTATATAATGTATCGATTACCAACCTATCCCTTGACAGCCTAAATGGATGGTTCTCGTCTTCCCTTAATTCACTGGCTCCTATTAAATCACATTATTTTAATCTCCATCAATCATCCCTTTGGTTTTCTTCCCAGCTTTCACATTTTAAACGATCTTTAAGGAAACTTGAGCCAAGATACACGAGTCTCCCATACATAAATTAAATTTCCTCCTGGCCTGAAAAGGTTATAAGTTATAATTAATCTGCAGAAATGTACTTACTATGAACAGAAACTGAATTATTGCGGCAATAACTCTAGAAAGATTTTAAAAACTGATAATAGTATCCTTGGAAGTAATATTAATCAAAAACTAATGCACTGACTGATTCTTTAATGTGTACTTCATGTATGAAATGCTTATCTTCTAAACTTTCAAGTATTTCTGATTTAATTAAATCCAAGCTAATTCTATCACATATGGTTCTGACTATCAATCGTATTTACCAACCTTTATCTTGCAAATTTACTAGTTTTTCATCTCCCACAATATTTGAAATCCATAACTTGATTATAACAGCCAATTATATCTCTCCAATAGATCCACTTCCCTTGCTTGTTTATAAAATCCTTGTTCACACACTCAAATACTAATAATAAATTAAATTTGTAAATCACTTGATGATGTAATTATGGATAAATCCTTGAAATATGCTATTTTCAAACATATACTGAAGAAAACATCACTCGATCCTCATGTGCTGACAAATTACAGACCGATATCCTAACTTCCGATTATCAGTAAGATTATGGAACGTATTATAATCCGCCAGCTAATATATTATCTTGAAGATAATAATTTGTTTGAACACTTCCAGAGTGCATACAGGAAGTCTGATTCTACTGAAACTGGTCTCTATATGGTATCTACCATATTACTGATATGCTGTACAACTCGCTTGATTCTTCTCATTATGCACAATTACTGTTACTCGACCTCTCGATCGCTTTCTATACACTGAATCACAATATCCTTATTGAGCGCATTAAGGAACTTGACATTGAAGGATCTCCTCTCGGATGGTTAATTTTATTTTTCACCGATGGTTCTTCATCTGTAAATCAATAATTTTATTTCTCCCCTGTAGTAATATGTTATAGGCTGTCACTTTGTAGCTGCCTATTCGGGTATGACGCTAAGCCACACCCATTATATGTATCTTTAGATGATACATACATTCTGGTCCTGGAAACCAACTAGGCTAGTTATACTCATAATAGGCAGTTATTACATGGTGACAGCGGGCTTAATTAAGAACCCTATAACATATATCATATAAATCAGTGTATTTATAACATTTATAACATATTATATATATAAATTAACTATATTAAATATTAATATAAATCAGTGAATTATTATTAATATTATATATTATTACATAGTATTGTGTTATTATTATATACTATATAATATAGTATATTTATATATATATATATATATTATACCTTATATATAGTATACCATATAAAGTGGTAGGAAAAGTAATATATATATATATATAAATATATATATTTAGAGAATAAATTTTAACATATTAAAAGTATAAATATTTAGTATATATATCAGATTTTATAAATCAGTGAATTTATTTATTTCTATAGAAAACCTAGATACTTTATAAATCAGTGAATTTATTTATTTCTATAGAAAACCTAGATATTTTATAAATCAGTGAATTTATTTATTTCTATAAAAAAAAAAAAAAAAAAAAAACTAGATATTTTATAAATTAGTGAATTTATTTATTTCTATAGAAACCTAGATATTTTATAAATTAGTGAATTTATTTAATATATAGAAAATCTAGATATTTTTTAAATAAGTGATTATATTATATATATATGTAGTTTATATTTAGTTATTACATATTATTACATATTCTATAGTATAATATAATATGATTATATTATATTCCTATATAATTATATACGGAGAATATTATTAAAAATTAATATTATAATTATTATATATTATATTGCGAATTATTATAATTATTATATATTATATTGTGATTATTATTGTTAATTATTGTAAGGAGAGATGTCAGAGTACAGAATACCCGAGAAATTAAATACAGATAATACCAGTGCTATAGAATGGAAGAGATGGATTTAAGCCTTTTAAATATATGAATGTGCAGCAGAGCTGGAAGAAAAGAAGGATAAAGTCAAGGTAGCAATATTCCTAAACATTATAGGTCCAGACGGAGTAGAAATATTTAACTCATTTAAAGAAGAAACCTTTGAAAGAACGGAAAATGAAAAAAAGATAACTATAAAAGGCAAAGAAGATCTAGAATGGATCAAGAATAAGTTTGAAAGTTATTTCACACCAAAGAAAAATACAACATACGAGAGATATGTTTTTTACAAAAGAGATCAAACCGAAGGAGAATCAATAGATTTATATTATTCGGAACTGAAGAATTTGGCAAAAACATGCGAATTCCAGGATCTGAAAGATTCCCTCATTAAGGACAGATTAATAATAGGAATGACAGATGAAAATCTAAGGCAAAGATTTTTGCAAGAGGCTGCTCAGTATGAGTTAACCGCAGAAAAGATTGTAGAAACAGTTAAAATAAAAGAAACTAGCATATTACAAGTTAAGGCGATTAATCACGATGCTAAGGAAAGTATAGATTACATCAAAGATAAAACGAGAAAATACAAGAAATTCGAAAATAAAAAGAAAACGCACAACATCGAAACGAAAAATAACAAGAAGTGTGGAAGATGTAATTTAGAGCATCCACCAAAACAATGTAGAGCGTACAATCAAAAATGTATGAAATGTAAGAAAATTGGACATTGGGCAATATGTTGTAAAAACAATTGCAGAGAAACGAATGAAATTATAAAGGAAAACATAAAGTTCCTAGGCGAAATAAAGGAAAGTATAAATCAAAAAGAGGAAGATTGGACAAGAAGAGTAGGACTTCAAATAAGAAGTTACCAAGAACAAGTATCTTTAAAAATAGATACAGGTGCTAGCGTTACAGTGATACCGTTTAGCAAATCTTTACCCCAGATGAGACAATCGACAACAATTCTTAAAGGTCCTAATAATACTCATATAGAAGTTATAGGATGTTTTGATGCGATTGTCACCTATAAAGGAAAATCCATGAAAGAAGATATATTTATACTAGAAAAACAAACCGTATACGGTTTGTTTATAGGGCTATTATCCAGAAGATTATCAGTAGGACTTGGAATAGTAAAACTAATTGATGAAATCGATAATAGACTTTTTGAAGGTTTAGGAAGCTTAGAATATACATATAAGATAGAGATGAACGATAATATTAAACCAACTTCTATATATGTACCAAGAAAACCACCTGATCGATTAATAGAGATTAACTAAGATACGGGAAGAGGGTGGTGGGTATATTATGTATGTGTTGTTCATTATTTAGTTCATTATTATTATTATTATTATTATTTTAGTTAAATATAATCATCAAGGTATTTGAATATTATTAATCTTAAGAAGGGAGATGTAGTAATATGTTATAGGCTGTCACTTTGTAGCTGCCTATTCGGGTATGACGCTAAGCCACACCCATTATATGTATCTTTAGATGATACATACATTCTGGTCCTGGAAACCAACTAGGTTAGTTATACTCATAATAGGCAGTTATTACATCCCCCTAATAATTTATCAAGTGGGGTTCCTCGTAGTTCGGTTCTATGACCTTTATTATTTCTATTTATTTGCCTCCTTTATCCAATATTATTAACAAGTTCTCTAACATTAGTTACCATATACATGCTGATCATCAAACTTCCCATTAATTAGCCTACATCTAATTTGGAACTCATAGAGCAGTGATTCCCAACTTTTTTGTTAAATTGCCCACTTTTATATATAAAAAAGTGTTCGACCCCACCCTATTATAATTAATAAAAATTATTTATAATGTATATATAATATATAATCTAAATAGTATAAATATAATTTATTGTAATAATATGATTTAAAGATTAATGTGATATTTGTGGTTGATGATATCTTAACATTTCTTCTATGTCTGGTTCAATATCTGTTAAGTATAATCTCAAATCTCCTCTATTTATTATATTTAAACGGTTTCGTGATTTTTTTAATATATTCATAATAGCGCGAAAACCTGTAAGTACATAATATTATAATATATTCTTAAAGATAAATATTTCAATACAACTTTTCTACTAAACCCCACTTGATAAATTATTAGGGGGAGAAATAAAATTATTGATTTACAGATGAAGAACCATTGGTGAAAAATAAAATTAACCATCCGAGAGGAGATCCTTCAATGTCAAATTCCTTAATGCGCTCAATAAGGATATTGTGATTCAGTGTATAGAAAGCGCTCGAGAGGTCGAGTAACAGTAATTGTGCATAATGAGAAGAATCAAGCGATTATACAGCGTATCATTAATATGGTAGATACCATATAGAGACCAGTTTCAGTAGAATCAGACTTCCTGTATGCACTCTGGAAGTGTTCAAGCAAATTATTATCTTCAAGATAATATATTAGCTGGCGGCTTATAATACGTTCCATAATTTTACTGATAATCGGAAGTTAGGATATCGGTCTGTAATTTGTCAGCACATGAGGATCGAGTGATGTTTTCTTCAGTATATGTTTGAAAATAGCATATTTCAAGGATTTATCCATAATTACATCATCAAGTGATTTACAAATTTAATTTAATATTTAGTATTTGAGTGTGTGAACAAGGATTTTATAAACAATCAAGGGAAGTGGATCTATTGGAGAGATATAATTGGCTGTCATAATCAAGTTAAGGATTTAAATATTGTGGGAGATGAAAAACTAGTAAATTTGCAAGATAAAGGTTGGTAAATACGATTGATAGTCAGAACCATATGTGATAGAATTAGCTTGGATTTAATTAAATCAGAAATACTTGAAAGTTTAGAAGATAAGCATTTCATACATGAAGTACACATTAAAGAATCAGTCAGTGCATTAGTTTTTGATTAATATTACTTCCAAGGATACTATTATCAGTTTTTAAAATCTTTCTAGAGTTATTGCCGCAATAATTCAGTTTCTGTTCATAGTAAGTACATTTCTGCAAAATTAATTATAACTTATAACCTTTTCAGGCCAGGAGGAAATTTAATTTATGTATGGGAGACTCGTGTATCTTGGCTCAAGTTTCCTTAAAGATCGTTTAAAATGTGAAAGCTGGGAAGAAAACCAAAGGGATGATGGATGGAGATTAAAATAATGTGATTTAATAGAATCCAGTGAATTAAGGGAAGACGAGAACCATCCATTTAGGCTGTCAAGGGATAGGTTGGTAATCGATACATTATATAAGATTATAAAATCAAGTTCAATATAAAGTAGATTTCTAAGCTCTCTATAATATATTAAGAATTTAATATAAGGAGGTTTTTCTAAAAGAATTGAAGCCTGCATTAAGTATACTTTAAATAGTTTTCTATCGATATTATATCTAGTTTTATACTTTTATAGTTTATAGATACAATATCGATAGCAAACTATTTAAAGTATACTCTGATATTATATAGGGCATGTAAGATATAAGTTTATCATACGCATAGAATATGATGTAGCATATGGTATAATTAAAGTATACACTAATCTCAAGGTCACAACGGTTCGAATACGGGTTACCGACAACCAGAGAAAGCCAGGCATGATACAGTGACCGATATGTATATATATATATATATATATAGTTGTGTATCACCATATGTAAAGAAGTATATGATATCAGTATATAAGTGGTACCGAATGAATATGTAGCGTACAATGCATAAGAATGCTTGATCAATGTTTATCAATAGTTAAAAATAGAAAATTAAGTCGATGTAAATACGCCTGTTCACTACGATAATTGAATTAAGAATGATATATATATATATATATCTATCTCGCTCCACGACAAACGGGCCGTGGTGGTGGGGTAGGATTTATGATACGTAATGATTTTTACCTATCTCCATCCATTTCATTCCCCCCCTTTTCATATAGTGATTGTATTTCGCTGACCCTCAAGCTTCCTAACTTAACTCTACATCTTACCGTTATCTATCGTCCCCCAAAACCTGAAACCAGTTTATTCTTTGATGAATTTCATGATTTTATCCATAAACTTCCTTCATCTTCGTCCTATCTACCAATAGTTCTTGGTGACTTAAACTATCACTATAATTCTCCCATCTATCCCCATGGTGACTTTAAACTCCTAACTGAGTCTCTTTCCTTGTGCCAACATATATCATTTCCTACCCATTCTAGTGGCAATACACTTGATATGATATTTACACCCCTATCCAGTCCTCTTATTAGATGTATAAACCCTAACTCCTTTCAAAAAATTGAACTACTAACTGATCATTTTATTATTGAATTCTCTATAAATCTAAAATTCTCAAATATTAAACGAAAACGTATTACATATAGAGATTTTAAGTCTATCGACCTACCAAGATTTGTAAACAATATCAAAACTGAGATCTCTTCTTCAACTTCCCTCTGTCCGGTACTCATAAACTCCACTCTCCTAAATATTATCAATATACATGCACCTACAAAAACTACATTAATTACCGACCGCCCTTTTTCTCCCTGGTTCTCCCACGAACTTTTCATCTTCAAGAAGAGTGTTCGAAAATTTGAGAAGAAATTTCTTAAAAATCCTTCTACTGAAACTAAATTAGCACTATCACTAGCTAGAAAAAATTACAAATCTACTATATATCGTTCAAAATCTATCTATTATAACAAAAAGATAGCATTGATATCCTCCAATCCTCGCAAATTATTTAAAATAGCAAATAAAATTCTCTCTCCTCCAGATGAAAAAATCCTCCCCATTTTACCTAACACGTCAAATGTTCAACTGTGTTCTCTTTTTGAAAAATTCTTTGAACATAAAATTGCAATCATTAATAATATTATTTGCGCATCTACTCAACCCATACTCAATCCTACCATATATATTACCCATCATATTGACTCATTAAGTACATTCACTATTCCTTCACTGTATGAAGTAAATGACCTACTCATGAAATCTCACTGTACCTCCCCCACTGATCCCCTACCTTTATCATTATATCACAAACTTTCACCCTTATTTTCTCCTATTTTCTTGGATATTGTTGCGAACTCACTAAACTCTGGCCAAGTTTCACCCTGTCTCAAGACTGCCATAATATCCCCAATTCTAAAAAAACAAAACTTAGACCCAAACTCATTTAGCAATTATCGCCCGATCTCCCACCTACCCTTATTAAGTAAAATATTAGAAAGAATTGTTTCCAAACAACTCATAGCCCATGTAAGTAAAAATAATCTTTTCGACCCGTTTCAAAGCGCTTTTCGTAAGGGTCATTCAACCGAAACAGCTCTCCTCCGTATTACTGACACTATATTATCTACCTTAAATAGCAACACGTGTTGCCAGCTAATCCTACTTGATCTATCATCTGCTTTTGATACCCTGGACCATAACATATTAATCTCGCGACTTACTTTAATGGGTATATCTGGCTTAGCATTACAATGGTTTACTTCATATCTCACTAACAGGAATATCTCTATTATGATTGACAAATCTTACTCGCCTCTTTCTCCTCTTAACCACGGTATTCCCCAAGGATCTGTTCTAGGTCCATCCCTCTTTTCTATTTATATCCGCCCTATTGCTGATCTAATTAAGAAATTTCCAAATATCCACTACCATATTTTTGCTGATGATATCCAACTGTTTACCTTTTTCCCTATAAATTCTCATAATACCATTAACTCTGAATTAATCGAGTGTGCTAACTCCATAAGATTATGGCTCCTCTCCAATAAACTACTAATTAATTCCTCTAAGACTACTGTACTTAACATATCTACTTCTGAAACTTCCTTTCCAAACTTTACTCTAAATAACATGATTATTTCTCCTTCTCATTCCTCCAAAAACCTAGGATTAGTATTTGATGACAAATTATCATTTAAGAATCACATATCATCCATTACAAAATCATCCAACTTTCATCTCTTCAGAATTAAAAAAATACGGACATCACTTTCCAGAAACCTTACTAAAACTCTAATTAATGCTCTTGTACTTTCACGTATTGACTACTGTTCTTCCCTACTGAATTTACTTCCTGCTAAAGCTACTGCTCCACTTAATCGGATTATCCGTTCCTCAATACGTACTACTTACTGTTTAACTCGACTGGATCACTCTACTACAACATCTCATCAATCATCTCGTATGTGGCTACCCTTCTCCCTCAGGTGTAAATTACGTATACTATCTATAATCCATAAATCAATATATTCTTTTACCCCTAGCTATATCTCTGATCTAATTAAAAAACGTACTATATTATCTTCTCTTCGTTACCAAAATGCTCCTCTACTTATCTCCCAGAACTCTAGTAAAACGTCCCTAAATTCTAGAGCTTTTAAAAATTCCGGTCCAACCCTATGGAATTCCCTCCCTCCTACCATTCGTTCTATTAGATCCCACAAAAGATTCATAAATCTTACTTCTTCTTTTCTCTCTACCCATAATCATTAAATCATCCAACGTATTATTTGTATCCGTGTTATATTAAATTTATATCATTATTAAATTGTTATTGTATTATTATTATCTTATTATTATATAACACTATACTATATCAATGCAGTCTGTAGTATATACAACTACACCATATCAATGCAGACTGTAGTATATAATAGTCCTTTATATTGTTTATTATTGTTTTTCCGTTGTATATTGAATGTATATTATTATCAAAAATATTATCGTATTACTATTATTTTATTATTATTTTCTTCCCGCACGAGCGAAGGGGTCTACATGACCCTATTTTAGTGCTAATAAACTCAATATCATCATCATCATCATCATATATATAATAATATTATATATATATATATATATATATATATATAATACTGTTATATATGTACGTATGTGTAGGTATATATATATATATATATATATATATATATATATATATAATATGTATTACCTATGTAAGATAGATATACCTATATTATATAGGCTATATAAATGTGTATACACATCCCTATAGGGATTCAGGAAATATGTTGTTGGGGGTGATATTTTATTATAGCTAATAGACTACGAATATTTCATTGGCAGCAAATTTTAATTGGTACCATGTTGGTAACAATATGCTATTATGTTGCCATTAAAAGTATATTATGCTGATATTAATTTTTAATTTTATTATGCTGCTGTTATGTTGCCATTAAAAGTCTATTATGCTACTATTATGCTACTATTAATTTTAAAAGTCTATTATGCTGCTATTATATTTCTATTATTTTGTACGGTAGTGGTGGTGGTGGTGGTTGTGGTGGTAGTGATAGTAGTAGTAGTAGTATTAGTAGTAGGCTAATATTCCTACTAATATACCCTACTAATATTGATCGATGATAGATATTTGCTAACCTCCGATGTCGCCTATCGCGTACTCTAAATGGAGCTTTTGTATATTCTGCTCCGTTAAACTGGAATAAACTTCCTCTAAGTATCCGTATGATTTCTACTCATGATGCTTTTAAACATTATGTTAAAATATATATTCATGCACTGATTCATTTAAATTGTTTTTGTTTATAATGTTCATATTTTTCTTTCTCGCGTTTAACACTTGCCAGAGCATTTTCATGCTAACTTTGAGTGTAGGTCTATAAATATAAATATATATAAATATCTCTCTCTCTCTCTCTCTCTCTCTATCTCTCTCTCTCTCTCTCTCTCTCTCTCTCCCTCCCTCTCTCTCTCTCTCTCTCTCTCTCTATATCTCTCTCTCTCTCTCTCTCTCTCTCTCTCTCTCTCTATCTCTCTCTCTCTCTCTCTCTCTCTCTCTCTCTCTCTCTCTCTCTCTATCTCTCTCTCTCTCTCTCTCTCTCTCTCTCTATCTCTCTCTCTCTCTCTCTCTCTCTCTCTCTCTCTCTCTCTCTCTCTCTCTCTCTATCTCTCTCACTCTCTCTCTCTCACTTACACTCACTTACACTCACTCTCACTATAACACTCTCAATATCTCTCACTAACGTTCACACTATATAATAATATATATATTATTATACTTACAATATACTTATGCACAAACTTATATAAGTATATAATTATATATATATATATATATATATATATATATATATATATATATAAATTCATATAAATATACAAATAATTTATATTAATAGTATTGTATTTGAATGTTTAATTTGAAAATAATTTTCAATTAATATTAAAATATTGATTTAAGCGTTTTATTTGGAGTTTCTTAATAGATTAATAGATTAATGATCATTAGACCGTGAAAAAAATGTGATATAATCATTGACCGTGTATCTTGGGCCTTGTTAATATTATACAACTTATTTAGTAATCTTATACGATTAATTTAGTAATCATAGAGAGAAATTTTATCTCTAGCTCAGTGTGTTACCCAGCTAACAGTAAGAGCAGCATAATAGCAGCATAACAGCATATGCTAGAGCCTCACATGTTTACATTGTGCATTTATGCTGCCATTATGCTGCTATTAAATGTATATTATGCTGCTGTTATGCTGCTATTATCATGCCATTATGCTAATATTATGCTACTATTAATTTTAAAAGTATATTATGCTGCTATTATGCTGCTATTCTAATAATAGCAAGACAAATTAATAGCAGCATAATATGCATTTAATAGCAGCATAATAGCATAACGTAAACATTTTAGGCTCTAGCATATGCTGTTATGCTGCTATTATGCTGCTCTTACTGTTAGCTGGGATCACAGACTTTGAGGTTCAAAGTCTGTGGCTGGGATAGACCATTTATTAACCGATTTTAATAATTTAACCATAGACATCTAAGGGGCGAAGCCTATATTAATATATATCGAGCCTGTATTAATATATAACGTCTTTGAATTTAACTGTCAGCTTATAAAGTAAACATCCCATAATATTATGTCCAATCAGCAACAAGTTGCTTCCCTTACTTCCGGCGTTATACATTCGAAAATATGGTAAATATGTCTATTATTAAAATTAATAAATTCGATAAAAAAACTTATTTAAAACAAATCATATTAACCTTAAAATAGTTATAAAAGTTATATCTATAAAAGTTTCCATAAATAAAATATATATACTTTAAAATAACTCCATACCAGTCTGAACTGTTATTTCAACATTGAAAAAAAATAAAATGGTGGAAATCTAGAATTTTCCATTTCATAAGTATTATTATAATACTTGATAAATCATTTATTGACTGCTTATTTACCTAATTAATATTATATAATTATTAATAAATATATATATATATATATAAATATATTATAACATTACATATTCATATATAATACAATTATTATACAAAAATAATTATATACTTACTAAGTAACTTAGTATAATACTATTAATAGTTATTACTTTTTTACTTATAAATATATATAATAACAATTAATATTATACTAACTATACATATATAAGTATTCGTAATAAACGTAATATATTTACTATAATAATACATGTTTAGTGAGCTATAATTAGCTATTAATATTTACATTATAATTTTGCGGGCGTTCAAATCGCGCATCAATCGGGAATATTTTGACAAGTTCCTATATATATATATAAATATATACCTTGAATATTAATAGTAATTTTAATGAATAATATTAACGTTGTTATGCACTTAATACGCCATAATTATATGAGTCATATAATAGGGTAATATAATATGACTAATATATTAGCTATAGTTCATATATTAGTCACTATTAGTAATAGTGAATGATATAGCTATGTGCCCATTTTCAGAGGGAGATAGGCTACCTAAAAGCCTATAAATATTTATAATATAATACACTATATTAAGTATTTAATATTATAAATATGCAACCTTAAATGTACTAACTTAGTTACGAGGTTATAGGCTTAAGGAATTATATGTTAAAATGTATATTATTTAATAAATTTAAATAAAATTAAATAAAATGTATGTAAATACGTATATTATAAATATTGGCGTGTCTTAATAAATCATAAGACAATGAAAACAAAATGTGACATATATTGATTGACCGTATATCTTGTGCTTTGGAATAAGGTAATATCAATAGAAGACAATAACACGTATGATTGTAAACATTCATTTAATACCTACACAATATGCACAAAGATTTTGCGAAGCAAATATATAACACTCCCTATGCATGCAACGTAATTTAGTAATATCCCCTGCCGCTGCTAGCAGTAGTATCGAAATCACTGAAATAGATTTAGGTTCGGCTCTGTTTGCATACAACAATGTTTTCATTGCTCTATTAAATTACATGCAATATAAATTTGCTTTTAATTACTAAATATATACTTATAGCATTTAAAATATACATATCATGTTTGTTTGTTATATATTAGTAATGAACACTTAGTTTTCATCATATAAATATTAATTTAAAGCATATTATTTAACATTTTAAAAGTGTATAGTTAAATAAGAATTTACATTCTAAACAACGCATAGTTCCTAAAAGTAACCCGCTATAGGTGGCACCAGGGTATTTTGTATACAAATTCGAATTACACGATTTCGCATAAGTGTTATATATTTCCTTCGGAAAATCTTTGATATGCATATACTAGAATATGTACATGTAATAAATTACTAATAAATATTATTACAAATAATATACTATAATATAACATACTATATCATCCAGGTCCTCAAGTTTGATATCTCCCGGATAGGAGAACACATGATCATCTGTTGCATCTGAAATGTATCGTACGGATTCTGCCTCTGCTCTCTCGAGCCTACCAACGGTGGCGGTGATAACATCCTCTAGATTATCGTATTCTGAGCACACGCCTACAATACTATAAATAATACCGCCGCTATCTAGGCCGATGTTCTCATATAGCGTTCCGCTGTGGTCGTGAATTAGCTGACCATAATTGTCGAAGCCGTTCTTATCCAGTCCGGAGACGATGCTCGGCATTCCGGTGAAGATGTCTATAGCCTGAATATCACTGGTTGGGGTGACGTCTACGCCTTCGCTATGATTCCCGTCTCGAACTCGAATCACCTCGCCTATGTCTTTCAAATCATAAATTTCACGTTCGTTTAGTTCATTTATGGCGTCTGCAGTAGACACGTTCAATTCGATGAATACGGTAGTTTCGCGAGGTGTATATACACCCAACCAGTGATATTCAGGCTATAGACATCTTCACCGGAATGCCGAGAATGTCTCCGGAGTGGATAAGAACGACTTCGATAATTATGGTCAGCTAATTAACGACCACCGCGGAACGGTATCAGACTCATCTATTTCGCTAGTTCTGGTCTCGTCGTTATCTTCATCACCGGTGCTAGTAGATGTCTCGTCTAAGATGTTAGTAACAGCGACGGTATCGTAGACCCCCAGCAAACACATTAGAGGCAATTACCTCTATTTAGACTCTAAGGATATTAACAACGAGACTCTATTTTTACTCTAATTTGGCTTCTATTTTGACTATTTAGCTTATATTTGTATTAAAATCAATTGATTTTAAACTCTATTTAGTGTATATTTAGCTTATATTTTGATTGTATACTCTATTTAGCTTATATTTAGACTCTATTTTAACTCTATTTAGACCATACTATTTTTTCCTCTATTTAGATTCTATTTTGACTATACTGTTTTTTTAACATTTATCTGAAGTAAAATTCAAATTAATTTCCTCTATTTTAACTCTATTTAGACCATAATATATTTTCTCTCTATTTAGACTCTTTTAGTTTTTTTGACTCTATTTAGACTGTGTGTTTGCTGGGCCGTTAATGATTTCATTAACGTAGGTACCCTCTTCGTAGGTGTATTCTCACACGTAATCATAATATTTATATACGCGTAGAATCGTCCGAAACAATGTACAGCATTCGATGATTGCGCTATCCTCGGAGATAACTATTTCGCTGTTCTCGTACATCGGTCATGTGTTACCCTCGGCCGCGTTCGAGAGGGTGACGGAGGGATTCCAGTACGGCGTCCGGGAGTGGGGTGTTCGTCATCATGCCGGGCTGATCACGTACGTAATGTAATGTAAATATATTTGTGTATTGAGACTAAATAATTATATAAGTTCGTATTTTAATAATAATTATATATACACGTGAATATTACTTGTGATATCGCGGTGATTACATTTTGAAATGCCATAACTGCACCACGTTAAACTATAATATCTCGCATCATCACCTTTAGTCTGAAGTCATGCCTAATACGAGGAAGAAGAAGGCAAACGTTTCTGCGTAACTCGATGTACCATCTCTATCTCACCGACATCTGAATCAGACAGGTTACTATGGCAACACTAATAATGCGTGTTCGTAACCACCAATCAGCTGTATTCTCGGCGAGTGTAAATCAATCATTTATTTATTACGATGATTTTTATATATTTTTGTTTTGTTTTATGATTAACTTTTATACCTCTTAACCCTTTGCATCAGACCTGTTGATTTCTGTTGACCAACTTTTATGATACTACTACATATCATATATTAGTCCATTTTATTATTTAAAGGTATCACAATTATATAGTTAAAAGTTTTCTTTATAATAAGATTTTTTTTAAAAAGTTTCATATCTTAGTTTTCAAGTTAATTAGTATATTATACCCTCATATGAAGTTTTTTTATAAATAAAATTAATCATATAATATATAAAATAGCTTGAATATTTTATTGTTTATAGTAACTAAAGTAAATATCATTGTAATAAATAGTTCTTTCAATTAAAATTATTCAATAATGACTCAATTTATATAATTTCTTCAGTGTATTGTTGGTTTATATATTGTTACCAATTTATAAGACAAATGCATATACAAAATATTAGTACATAATATTATATACATTAATTTATGTTTGAAATATAATTATTTTATTTATAAGAATTAATTATAAGTGTTACTTTTAAATTGATTATAATATTTTTAATAATTCATTTTGTTCCTTATTAATAAACTATGTTATATACTAACCAAAAAATATAACTTGTAATAGAACATTTTTTATATTTATATCCACATTTTTATTTATTAAAAACGTGCATACATTTAAAAAAAAACACATGCTCGTAACTGGGTGACATAATACAATCCTCGGATGCACACGGTTAACGGGCGATGATAATAGAACAAGCTATATTATTTCGAAGCTATTTAGGAGGAACGGACGCATGCATATGAATATTATAAACGGAAAACAATCGCACATTTTCTAATATCGTTATAAGAGTTTAAAACTTCACCCATGTTCCTGGTGATGAAAGTACTCCACCAAATAAAATACTATTTAATCACATACATACTACACAGATGGTAACTTGTTCTTTAGCGTGCCCTTCTGCCCGGCATGACTATGAACGAAGACACGCCCCCTCTAACGTCACGTGACATTCACTAGCACGAGTAGCGGATGAACGGTATACGAGATCACCGAAACAGTAACCATATCGTAGATAGCGCTACACACGAATGTATGAAGATGTTACGATTATAGGTGAGAATACCTACGAATATACATATAGACACCGATGATGTACATAACAACGTCTCTTGTTTACAGTGGATTGATCTTCACCGGAATGCCTAGGAATCTCTCCGCAGACGATAAGATGCCGCTACTAATTTCGGTGACTTCGATACGATGACGGCGGAACAGTTTATGAAAACATCGGCTTAGATAGCCGCGGTAGTATTTACAGAATTGTAGGCGTGTCAGATTCTCTAGCCGCTATGATCTCAGCTACAGTGGACGGGGGGCTTGATGCGAGTGTGAATCCGTACGATATGCTTTAGACATAACCAGTGGCCGGGGGTGTTCTCCTATCCGGGAGATATCGGTATTGAGGAGCCTGATGCTATAGTACGATATGTTTGATGGAACTAGGCGTTTTGCACCTACTCGTTATCTCGGAGATTTGTCTGGTTTTATCAGCAAAACATAACGTTTAATTGTTATTAATATGTTATGTAAATACATACCTTTATATATGCGATATTTTATACATTTAATTTTTATGTATAAGTTTATATGATATTTATATTATATATTTTATTAAATGATCAATTTCAATGATTTATTATATACTAATTCATATTGTGCTATATTTATAATAAAAAAACCTGTATTGATCATTAAATTATAATTACTTGATTGTTTGAGATACTCTATAAATAGCATTGTGATTTTTCTATTTGTTATAATTTATTAGTGCTGTCTTTAGCATGGTCTAAAAGTAATTGACATAGTTTAAACTTTGGCCCGTATGTATTGGTCAATATCTTCACCTGTTTGACAATGGCTCCTACAGCAATGTAATATCTGAATGGACGATAGAATGTGATATAAATGTATTTCCATGCTTACATAAATATGCTAGTGTATTCATATTATATAGGAATTACATGAATATTCTCAAGCATACGTTTTCTGCTATCATTATTTTCTTCTATTGATATTACCTTATACTAAATATTATAAGCTTATTTAGAAGTTTCAATAATAGTTAATCAGCAATAATTTATCTTATAAATCATATAAATTAAATGGAAATAATGTATATAATAGAATATATAGAAAAAAATAGATATATATATAGATAATATTCAAACATGAATATAGAAGCATACAAGAGTAGACGGAGAAGCGCGAATAAAGATATTATTTCAGTTATTAAGGACCAGCAAAATATCGACAGACTCGAAAGAAATATTAAAATAACTACATTTTGTGGTCTTGTATTTACATTCAGAACTATATACATATATAAATAAGTAACATTTTAAAAATAATAAATATTATAATACATATATAATGATTATTACCTGCAGGTATTATATTTTAGATTATTATTTGAAGAGTATCATACTATAAATAAATTATGAAAAGTTTATATAGTTTAATATAGTTCTAAATTTACGGAGATACATAGTTAATTTTAAAAATAGAACATATATATTAGTGTTTTAAATTTATATTTAAAATATTAGTGTTTTAGATTTATATTGAATTTAAAATATGTATAATAAAAGAAAAATATAATACAGTAATGGTAATATAAATAACAATAATATATTGTATAGGGCATTTGGCATTGTACATACCTATATTGCAATGGTGCACAACCAGCACCATAATCCTAGGTAGCTTTTCAGATTTTATCCTGCTAATGTATGCAATCTTATATGTCACTGGTTATTTGTGTTAATATGCATATCATATATCATTTTAAAGGAAATACATTATGTATATATATATATGAACTTATCATAAAACACATGAAATACATATCGTATATCTATTTGGTTTAATTTTAATTTGGAAGATTTAATAATTATAACCTCTATAGAGGTAAGAGAAAAGAATTTATAAATAATTGTAGGATCTAAGTAATTCCCATATATAGTGATAAAAGGAGGTTTTAAACAACAAGTAGAGCAATTAATAATTAAAAATAAGATGATATTTCATGTAAAGGGTCAGATAAAAGGTTTCAACTTAATTAGCAGTAGGAACACATAGGATTAGAACTATAAAAGAAATACCAGTTGTACAACCTTATAGGAGAATAATTAAATCATTAGTAGGAAATGAGTGAATAGAGGAAGGATGTCCATTAGTAATAGCATTTCCTTGGTAATAGTTATAAACCTAGTAGTGGCAAGACCTATAACCTCATGTTATAGGAGGTCTTGGTAGTGGAGAGATTAGATTATAAGAAATTAAACTATGCAATATGTTGTATGTGGTATTAAAATCTACTTTTAGATTATTTAAGCTTTGATTTCTGACATTTAAGTGTATTTATTTTGATATACTTAAGAATTCATGAACACATAATTAATATTTTAATAGATTTCACTATATGCTATATTCCATGTATAAACTATCAAATCACCTACATACTATATCAATAAATAAAAGTAAAACATGTATTCTAACCCAGTTAATATTGTGATATATTCCAATATAACATATATCAAAATCTATACAATAAATAGATTACAATTATAAATAAATACAGTATCTGATCATACTAAAATGTATTCATAATTAATAACAAGAATAGATAAATTAATACAATTCAATTCACTTATCCATAGTGCATACAATATCCACAAAAGGGGTATCCCATTACAAGATTTTCCGGTAACTTGCCAGAAATATTTTAACTTTAAAACTCTTTTCTATCAAGTTGTAACGGGACATCCCCTATAGAGTTATTATATTTCAGGCAAATTGCTAGAAAGTAAAGGGGTTTCCCACTAAAAATGTAGTTAACTTGATAGAAAATGGTTTTAAAGTTAAAATATACATGTAGTAGAATAACTTAACAAAATATCATCGTCTTACATATATTATGAACCACAAAATAAATACCAATTAAGAAATAATGCAAAATATAATAAACCATATAGAAAATCATACTTTTATAACAATATTGTTATATATATATTTGAGTCAGAAATATTAAGACAACCGTGACCACAAATACATATATATATATATGTGCTTTAACTATTTATAGATCTCATGTATTGAACAACAACACTAATAGATATATCATGTGTTTATGTGTTCTAGTTAATTTATTAAAATAATTTCACATGAACATGTTTACTGTGGTATACTAACAGTGAGGTATTTAATTGGAGCTATTTGAGATAATGAATTATATAATAATGACACCAAAACGTTATTCATTTGATAACTTTAAATTCCTTACTAATTCATTCACTTATATTAAATTATTAAATAATATGCATTTCATTTTATTTATACTAATCTAAGTATTACCAAAGCCCAAAGCCCCCAGGGCTTTGGTATTACTAAAAAATAATGTCCCATATATGATAAATATAATCTTAGTAATTCAGTGGGATACAATTTAGAATATATAAAATATTTGTAATACATTTAAAAATAAAATACCATCTAGGGATATATGGAATAAAATTCCTGTAAATATATAAGTTCATTATCTATGAATTCCTCTGTATATATATATAATTACATAATAGTTATGTTATAGATAATAGACATATTATCATTACAAAATCGCAATATATTAATCAACATTTTTGTTTTAATGAAATATTCAACATATTATCTGCAGTTTTATCTTTCCCATCGCTAGTTATACATATGTAATGTTACATCTAACTAAATTATTATTACTTAAGATATACTTAATAACTAAATTATATTCAGAATAGATATAATATATAACTAAATTAGCTTTATGAAATAGCTAACATACCAAATATAGACTTTATCTACAACCCAGTTTAAAATATAGTTGTCTCGATAAGTTCAGTGAACTTCCTCATTTATCCAGGGTCACTCCCTCTCTCTCTCTCTGTTTCTCTTTCTCTCTCTCACTATCACTCTTCTTTTTCTCTCACTATCACTCCTCTGTCTTTCCCCTCCCTCTTTCTCTTTCTCTTTCTACATTTATCCCGGATCACTCTGTTCTATCGTTTATTAGGCTGATTATCACAATTATCACAATTAACGAACGCAACCTGTATATGCATGATATTTATTGGTATCAAGATGTAGTTATAGTATAAAAGGGGCGCGGGGGGTGCGCGTTATCTTCTGCTGGTGTTCAGCATCACGCCCCGGGACTAGACAATGGCTTTGTTGATGGCGGCTTCGTCGATTTCATCTACGGACGTAGTCAAGATCTGACCGTCCAGAGTGGTGGTGTAGAATGTATCGGTGGTGTGGCAGTAGTCTATACAGGTGGGCTGGTGACGGTGACGGCTTTTGTCTACGTAACTGTGGGTATGAGGGTGGGGGTGAGGGGGGGTGGGGTTGAGGGTGTATGTATATATTTGTCATTAGGTATATTTGGGAATATGAGTGTATGTAAATATTGAATGATAGCAGCATTGTAATATATTTGTGATCTTAATCGAATTGTGCCAGTTAAAATTATGAATAAACATTATTATATATATTATATATTAGTATTACTATTATTGATATAAATTGTATATATTTCTATTAATTTAGACTTATATAATTGTTATTTTTAAATGTAGGGGATTAAAAAAAATGTATTTCTACTAAATCAGAATAAGTAAATTTTATCTATGTACACATAAGATTATTTTGTCACATGTTGTAAAATCTTAATAAGTTATATTTTCAAGTTATTTAGTTTCAAAAAATGATAATTTTAATCATACATTTTTTAGAAAAATATTTCAAAATGAATTTTTTAAATTTAAATTTTGTTTATAAATTTATAAAATAAAATAAAGTTAGAATTATAATAAGTATGTGCTAATGTTATTACTGTAACATTTCAGATTTATTCAAGGAGATATAAGAATTATTTTCTAAAAAGTGTTGAGAAAAGTGAGGTTAAAGTTGTTAATATAAATTGTTGTGTATAAATTAACGTATTGCTGATATAAGTAATGTAATCTTGCTTATATGCTTATATTCTCGGTTCTTTGTAATACAAAAAATAAGAATAATTATTTTAAATATTAATAAATATATATATTTTAAAATTATCAAAATATAAAGATCATAAATATCATAATCAGATTAAAAATCAAATGATAACAAATGGGAACAAGATCAATGTAAAAGAATATAAAAAATAGTAGTAAAATTTAAAGAATTAATTTGTTATCAAGAATCCTTCTGTTTATTTTTTCGTACATATCTATTTTCTAATGTCCTTATATTAGGTATATATATATATATATATATATATATATATATATATATATATATATTATTTTACAAAATTTGTATACTTACAATTATTTTGTATACATATATAATAAAATATAGTATTATCCTATAATACAATAGTTTTAAATGGTTAATAGATAATATATATTTTTACTTTGCAATAATGCTTTCATTATAACCATACACTAGTTGATATGATAATTTATAGAAAATATTTAAACTTAATTCATGGAAATGTCGTTTATATATTTATATGTCGATATGTAAATTATATATCAAATAAATCACTATTTTATTAGTTTTTTTAAAAACAAGAAAAGGATTAATACAATTTATTTTTAATGAATATAAATTAATATCTAATAAGCACATAATTAAATAAGGTTGTGTAGATAGTATGAAATGTACCATAAGAACATGTGCATTGTATGACCAGTACATAACATACAAACAATGTTTGTAATGAATGTATAATTTAAAAATATCTATATATATTTAAAATCTATTTTATTAATTTATTGTAAATTTTCTTATTATTCTATTATATTATTATCACTGTTTCAAGAAATTTGCAAATTTATTTTAACTATTTTTCTCGACCCATTTTCAAATAATTAAACTTATTAACTACTACTAAATAGTAATACAATGTATTACGTATAGAATGTTCATTTATAAACATACAAGAAACAAATAATATACATCAATAGAGATATTTTTATTTCATGCTACCCCTCAAGATACACGTGGGAGAGTGTTATTTACATTTAAATTATAGCTTATCTCACGATATTCGTTATATTATATGTCAAATACATATAAGCCTACGCGTGTAAAAGTATAAGTTTTCAATACATTTTATTAGTTTATTTAAAAAAATATTATTCTAAAATAAAATATACGATATCGTTGAAATGGAATCTACGCTATGATTGTATCCAAACTATGCAGAATAGCCTTTTGGAAGTAAGACCACTATAGTAAGTACAAGTAAGCTATGATAGGCTGGGGTTGCGTATTTAAGATGACCATTGTGTTATTGTAAATGAGACAGTATCAGTGGACCATGGTTCAGTGAATGTAATACATAATCGGTAATTTAATCGTAATTAACTATAATTTGATAATTCGCACACGATTTGATTTGAAATTATAACTAATACATTTTTTTAGATAAATATTCAGTAAATTGTAGAATAGTTAAGTATATATATATATATATATATATATATATATTCGTGTAGAATAGGACAGAACAGTATTTATATTAACGTAGAATAGGACAGAATAACTAGTATTACTATTACTATGATATACCAGTGTAGTTTATAATAATAAATATTTATTAGAAGAAAGTTGTACATTTTTTTCGTATGAAGTATTTAAATTAATTATATTGTTATTTCCTCTAAAGGGCTTCAGATAAAGATAAATATCTTTTCTATGCTATATAGTTATAGTATTAACCGTGCTGTGATGGTCTCGCCTGACAGATCAGCGCCGGTGAACACGCAGTCCTCGCTAATGGCGGTCAGGTGACGTCTGTAGGGTAGAGAGAGTGAGGGTAGAGAGAGAGAGGGTAGAGAGAGCGAGGGTAGAGAGCGAGGGTAGAGAGAGCGAGGGTAGAGAGGGCGAGGGTAGAGAGAGCGAGGGTAGAGAGAGAGAGGGTAGAGAGAGTGAGGGTAGAGAGAGCGAGGGTAGAGAGAGCGAGGGTAGAGAGAGCGAGGGTAGAGAGGGCGAGGGTAGAATATAACTCATATAGTTAAAGGAAGTATCTAATGTATTACTTAATTATCAAGGTCGTGTCAAGGTCATGGACATAACTTACCCATCCCTAGAGAAGCACAGCTGTCTGATGGCGCTATTGTGAGGTGATGATGACTCAGACATGATGTCTACACCACAGGAGGAGGTGGAGGTGTCTACACTACTGCTGATCATGCAGGTAGCCGTGTCCATTAGCTTATAGGCTCCTGTCTCACTGCCTATCGCAAACATGTTCGAACTGTATGGGGGAGGTGGTGATGATGGTTGTAGTGATGGTATTTGGTAACTAATGCACACTTTTCAATTGTATTAGTGATGGTAGTGTTATATATATATATATATATATATATTATTTATTGTTATTACTATTATTATCAGAAATGCAGGCAATAACAGGATAATAATATATGTTATATATGTTTATCGAGAAAAGTACGCCTTTATTAAGGGCCGGTGTAACTTTTCCCGGTGGTTACATGTAAAAGATAGGGAAAAATAGCTATGTTTAAACAGGTAATAACTTTTTTATTTATGATTATTTGTTTCTAATTTGTTTCTATTAATCTAGATAATATTCATCTCTAGTTATATAGGTACATCATAAAATAATTAATGTATTATTAAATAAAGAAAAATTAATTATAATATTAAAATTATTTAAAAATAAATGTATTACTATTATTTTAAATTATTTTTCAAATAATTATATTAATAGAATATATTTACGTTAGCTTACATACCTATATAATAATAACAATATATTAGGTATATACTCAGAAAATGTCATAAAGATTCATAAAAAGAGTTCAAAAGTTATTATCATTTAAACAAAATAAATCAACAAAAAGAACAGCAGAGATATAGGCATCTAAAGTTTTACTTTAGTAATTTTTATATTATATTTATATTATATCATTTTTATAGTAGTAAATAAAAAATATTTTATTACATGATAAAAAATAATTAAATAAGAGATTAAATAATTTTAATATTTTAATATAAAAAAAATGTCCCTAAAAAATAAAATCGAAAGTTACGACTGTGTCGTATTGAGATGATACCAACTATCGATATTATACCAAATGAACTTTGACCTCTCTATTATCGCCCATATATTTTTAAATTCACATTTACAGTGTTATAATATTGGATATTAAATAATTAGCATTATATATATTACCATGTTGGTAATGAAAAATGTATTTTAAACGATATAATTAAATTATTTCTTTTGGGGTTTATTTTAGGGTTTATTTATAAATATATTTTCAAATTTAAATTAAATATTTGTTTGAAATAATTAATTTATTATGAATATTTTGAAATAAACGAACGTAATGTATTAACATTATAAGTATTTATATTAATTAAATAAAGTGAATAATATTACATGCAAATACAATAAATTAGTTCAATTCTGAATTCATAGTATATTAAATAACTATATTTATTAACTTTGAAACAATTTTTAAATGAGTTTAATTTTATATAATTCTGAATGTCCGGAACCTATAATTCTATTTATTTTATTAAGTTTATGAATTCAGAATTGAACTAATTTATTGTAACTAGTGGATGGGGTTAAACATCACTAGCAACTAGTACTAGAGGTAGGGTGGGGTTAAACATCATTAGTAACCGGTACTAGAGCTAGGGGTATAAAGTAGGTCCCCACCCCTCTGCGACTAACCTGTCAGGTTGCCAGGCTATGGCTGTGGTGTCGTAGTTGTAGGCACCTGGTGAGATAAACGGGAATTAATAACGTAATCGAGGTTTTTGTGCAGCATTGATGAGTGGTGTTTGGTTACGCGAAATCAATGTTAATACAATGATCAGCGATATTCTTATTGTTATTTGGTGGAGTCCTTTTATCCCATCCAGGAACTTAGATGAATGTTATATCACTTATAACCATATATGGCTCTAATGTGGCTTCGAAGCCGATCTCGTGTTAATATAGGTGGTGATACTATCAGTTTATAAAGATCTCTGTAACTCAGTAATATTACATTATTTACCTAATGTATTCACGTGTTTTGATCGTAACTTTATTGTAATCAAAATTATAAAAACAAATATGACTTGTATTATAGAATTTAATAATATTTCAAATGATATCTATTATGCTACAATAAGAAACATATATAATATATATATATATATATATATTATATAATGTATATACTTATTATTTAGTATTAATATATAGGTAATTATATAAATATATTTAATTTATATTAAAACATTATAATTATTAACTATTAGGATGATAATACATGTAATGTATATTTTATAAAAAAAATATCAATGTTATAAAATAAAAATGTAGGCATTATTATAAAATTATTCATGTAGATTTCAAAATAACTTATAAGCCAACATTATTTATTTTAAAAGTTGCGTTATAAAAGATGCTTTTTTTATGGTATTTTTAGACCGGTTTCAATGATAATATTTTGACAGATACTAAATAACTTATAATAAATTAATAATATTGAATAACAATTATTTTTTGATTTTCGCTGATTTCTCAACTATGGTATGCCCTTCTTAAAAGGCAGTGAAACATTGGTCACTTTACATGTAAAATATAGGGGAAAATGGGTCGATTATAATCGCATCATGTCTTAAGATTTAATTTTTTTTTTATTATGTAGATAATATTTATATATATAAAAGTTAAATAGTGCTGATATATTACAAGTATATAAAATCTCTATATAAATCTCTATATATAGATATTACTATATGTAAACTAGCATAAGTGCATAATAATGAATAATACTGAACAAACAAACTCGTATAATTAAATACCGATGATACATAGGTAATAATAATGAGATATGCATAATGAAGATGTTCTGAAATTTCGTATTTATAAAATTAATTTTATATCGATTATTAAAATTAATTTTATATCACTTATTTGATTTAAAATCTCCTATTTATTTATTATCATATGTATATTGGTTACATGTAATTCGTAATTTCTATATATTTATCTAACATATATTATTTAAAATGTATCTACTTTTATTTTATATTCTAAGTACTATGAATATTTTGTAATTCTATTATATATTTCATTTATTTTGTTCGACTTTTAATTTAAAAATCTAAAATAAATATGTATACTTATGAATTATCATACATAACATGCAATTCAATAACACAGATAAAGATACTAGATAATAAACTAGTCGATGGTAAATCACTAACTGATGAAGGAGGCAGGTTTAGCAGATCTCATGTCCCACAGAATGGTAGTGCCATCCTGAAGTGGGTGTAAACAATGCATTAGTAATGGTATCCAGTGTCATGTAATGGTAGCAGTAATGCTGTTATACATGGGCAGTAGTTACTGATATGTGCAGCGATGCTACTATGATTACCTTAGTAACACCACATCTTATCTGATGATGATGATGGGTTACTACTAATATAACAGCGACTATTTATATTAATGATGTGGACTATTTTATTGCGATGTGTCATTCGGGTTGTATCGTTCCTGTCACATTTTTTCAAACTCAATAAATGTATTATTATATTAGTATATATGTATTTTTTTAATATTATTGATTTAATCAATTAAAAACAGGCATCAGTTATTGATAAATACTAATAGTATAATATCTAAATATACACATTTGTTAATAATCGTATTACTATAAATAACGTAATTTAACTATTATATAAAGTATTCCCTGATTACTTAACTATCGCTATACATTTACTGAACAAGCCACCATACTAGAGCTATACAATAGCAGAACAGTGCAGTGTGTGGTACATAACAACTGTGGGTACATGTGTACTAAGAAACCATGGAACTGGAGAGAAAGATCTGCGGGTCCACGGTATTGTAGGCACAGGCGTACACGGCATCGGAATGTCCTGTGGGGGGCGTGGTGTGTGATGGTGGGGTTAATGTGGTAGTGGAGGGGGGGTGGGTGATGTGTATGTAGGGCAGGGGAGAGTATATGGTGAGAAGGGGTGGAGAGTGACGGTGATAATGTTGCAATTGTAGTAGTGTATAGTATAGTATATATATATATGTAGTGTGATATGTATAATATACATATGGGCGATTTAGATGTAGGGAAGAGGGTAGACAATAATTTCGGAAGATTTATTCAATTTAGCCATTTTATAATATTGAATATAAATCTGATATTAACGTTATCTTAAATTTCTCCTCATTACTTATATACATATATGTATATATATATATATATATATATATATATATATTATATGTGTAATAAATAATTAATAATTGAATTATAAATATTCTAATAATAATAATTGAATAATTATGAAATACAATAATTTTATAAATATTTCGGTATTATTTAAAAATCATCTGACAATGCTTAATTAGCTATCCGACATTATTGGTATTCGTAGTGGTAGTGTTAGATGTGGAGCTGATGCAGGATATAGGTTATTACACTATGAACAACTGAATAGTAAGTATTGTTAAGAACTATTAGGTGAGTATTGAATCACACATACACACACGCGCATACACACACACATACGCTCATATATACATGCATACACACATACGCTCATATATATATATTTTGAAAATTTGTTAAAACAATTTTTTGTAAAAGATGTGAAATATTCAAGCTGAGACTCGTGATAAACAACACAACCCACAATTAATAATAAATATCAGAAACACTGGATTTTATATTTCGCTTACAATATAAATATATATATACATGGATATCAACTAAACTTAATTCTAATATTAAAGACAAGAAAATAAAGACGTTAACAATGTAATAAGAAGAGAAAAACAGTTCCGATGGGGGAACTGTTCTATAGGAAACAACAACAGATAATATAATAGATTATTTTGAAGCCTTTTGTACGTACTATAAACAAAAGTCTTCTAATAAATATTATTATTATTAATGTATGAGGTTATATTAATACCTTCCGAGGAGAATTATATTTCTGAATTACGAAACAAAAGATTAATAAAAACTCAATAAATGTATTCTATCCTATACTATATACAGTAAAACCTCTCTATAAGAAACCTCTTTATAAGAAAAACCTCTTTATAAGAACATTTTTCACACATTTGGTTGGAATTCAACCTTTTCAAAATTAAAAAACCTCTCTATAAGAAAATATTATAAGAAAAATATAAGAAAAACCTCTCTATAAGAAACTAATTGTATAAAAAATAATTATATTTAAATAGAAGTATTGTATATTGATAGAAATTATAGAAATTAATTATTATATAAGATATTTTTTTTTAAATATTATATTATAGCTCGAAATGAATTAATATTAATTAATAAATGTTATTGTATATCCATAAATTTATTAAAATTAATTAATAAATGTTATTATATCCTTAAAATATATTGATGATACAATTTATTAAATTATACAATTAATTGTTAAATAATAGATTATTATAAAATTCATTATATTATATTTATCAATGATGATTCATAATTTATAATTTCTAATGTAAATCTAATAAAATGTCATTATATATTAACATATCTAAGCGCAAACAATACAGTATACATTTATAACAGTATACAAAATAAATATACTATATATATATATAACCTATAGGTTATATAATGCATTTTCAATTATAAATTAATTCTTAAAATCATTGGAAAAGTAAAAACCTCTTTATAAGAAAACCTCTCTATAAGAAAAAAAGTACTGAAAAAAAATAGTTTCTTATAGAGAGGTTTTACTGTATATTATCAAGATCGTCAATCTCGTTGATAAATATATAGGGGAGATTATATTTCACAAGTTGACCAAGTGTTACACTGAATTATTATATCACATCTTATATATCTATTCAAATGATTAGCTTTAGAGATTCCAAGAACAATGTTATCTAGGCAAATAGTTATACTTTATACTTATGACAATATATTTTCTTAAATAAAATATCAACACTACTAAGGAATTCATCGTTTTAGGTAGAGAATATTGCGCTTCATTGGCCGATACCAGTTTCTCGATGGAGCGCAGATCTCAGACTAACTGATTGGCTAGCTGGATCATGCAATCAATATCCTACACACTGCTCTCTCGTTAAACATCCACTCTGTTATATCATAACAATGACAGATACCGAATGCTATCTATTGTAGTAATAATACATCTCATCGTAGTAATGCATGTGTACAAAAAGTAATAAACAAAACACGTTCACTATGACACGCATTGCTATGTATGCATATCAAGGGTAATGAAGTAGTAGAACTAGTGGTGGCGGTGATGGTAGCGGTGCAAAGATGATAGAACGAACCTAAATAGCTGCGAATCACTGTGAGATCTTCGGTGTTCCTGATGCTGATCCTGCGATGGTGTAGGGTTGCATTAAAGTCGGAGTTTGTTTTAATCAGATTTATTAGATTTAAAAGTTATCAATTATAACGGATAGTTAGATATTAATTCACATAATGTACACAGTAATATAGGCACTGTTAACATTAGGGAGGCTGTGTTACTTGTATGTCTGACTATACACATACAGTGTACATGTTATCACAAATACTATTTAGTGTATTAGGCGTACATAAGTAGGAGGGGGGTTAACGGACATGGAATGTAACATAGGTTGAGAGAGTAGGGATATATAGAGGAAGATAATGAATGAGAGATAGGCGGAAGGGAAAGGGAGTGCGAGTAAGTAAAATAAGAGGGAGAGTGAATGAAAAAGAGGGTTATAGATAGATGGGTGGGAAGAGTAAGACGGAAATTAAAGTAATATAGACATAGACCTGAAGAATTATAGGGAAATACCTAATGAAAGAGATATGGGGAGTGATTGATAGATGTGATAAAGGAGAGATATAAAGGAGAAAAAGTGGCACATAACAGAGGGATTGAGAGGGAAAGAATGGCATAGTATGTAGGGATTGAGAAGTAGATAGAGCTAGTTAAACAGGAGAACAGGGAGACGAGTCACAAGATGATGACTAATGTAATGGGGGTGCTTCCGGAACCTTCCGCTCAGTTCTCCGTGAATGCACTTGCTACCATCACAATTAACATCAAATGCTTTAGCTCCGAAGTCCAGCGCTTTAGTGCAGCACTCGTAGGCGAAACTTTCACCCCTTACGTTGTAGATGTATAGACTATCTGTGGTGTGGGTAGTTGTAGTGGTGTGGGTAGTTGTAGTGGTAGTGATGTGGGTAGTTGTAGTGGTGTGGGTAGTGGTGTGGGTGGTAGTGGTGTGGGTGGTAGTAGTGTGGGTGGTGTGGGTAGTGGTAGTTGTGTGGGTAGTGGTGTGGGTGGTAGTAGTGGTGTGGGTAGTGGTGTGGGTGGTAGTAGTGGTGATAGTGGTGTGGGTAGTGGTGTGGGTAGTGATGATGGTAGTGATGATGGTAGTGGTGTGGGTGGTTGTAGTGGTGATGGTAGTGGTTGTGGTGGTAGTAGTATTAGTAGTGGTGATGGTAGTGGTGTGGGTGGTAGTGGTGGTAGTGGTGTGGGTGGATGTAGTAGTAGTAGTAGTGGTGGTATGGAGTATTGTATTGTATCGGACAGTCATATATAAAGCAATTTTTCTACAAATCTGCTTACCTATTGGCATGTAGCCCATTATTTTAGCTTTAAATTATGTTTCAACTAATCTATAGATATTTATTATTATTTTAAGTTAAAATTATTTATTGAAATACTATAATTATCTATTACAAATCAAACTGATCTGTAAATAATATTATATAATATTATCTCACAGCTTACATAACAAACCTAGATAATAATAATAATCAGAGATGGCTCACAGCCTAGATGAATGACAAATTAAAATCGTGTGGCCTTTCACATACTTAATGAAATTACGATAAGTAAAATAAACAACAAATATGAATTTAAATACTAAACGAATAACATTCAAATAGAAAATAATACATAAACTCTCAGGTAAGAATAATTTTTTATATATATATATTAGTGATTCAATCGAACCCTACTATCAGAGTATCGATATAGTATCAGTTCTAAATAATCGAGTATCAGTTTGAGTCCGAAATTTTATAATTATTGAGTATCAGTCCGAAGTTCGATTTCATCACTACTCTCTATATATATAATACTCTATATACATATGCGTATCCAAGTGGACACTCCTAATATATAAACGGATGCTAACCATTAGATATGGCAAACACTCTCTTGGATGTGGACTTGTCGAGGAACTGAACGTGGGTAATCATGCTGTCCATGTTCAGGTAGTATTTCCAGGTTTGTGACTACGTAATAGACATTATTGTTAACTATTATACACATACACATATATATATATATATATTGTTATTGTTATTTTTGTTATTTGGTGGATATCTTTCATCCCATCCAGGAACTTAGATGAAGTTTTCACTTATAACCATATATGGCTCTAATGTCCCTTCGAAGCCGCTGTTAGCTATCTTTTGTTATCACTATCATTTACGAAATGACTTAATATGTTGTGCGATATCTATTGAGTGAATCACTCATAGTGGTAATTAACATTAACTTGATAAATGTATTATTATTATTATTCTATATGTAGATTATTATTAAATAAATATTTACATTATATAAATATATAATTTTCTATAATTTTTTATAAATTTCTATATTATTATTTATCAAATACATAATTTGTCTATAATTTTAATATAATAAATAATATAAAAAGTTACTATTAATTACTTCTAAAGCTTCAAATATGATATATATATATATAATATATCAGGGTTCGAATGATTTAAATCAAATGATTTTAAATCACGATTTAAATCAGCCTAAAAAAATCATATTTTTTTTGATTTAAATCAATATTTCTCAAAGTATATTATATAATTATTAGATCATGATTTTTATAATATAATAATTATACTCATGATGGCCTATATTCATATAGGGATATAGGAGTCTATGTTATATAATTAATATTTAAATAAATAAGAATTATATATATATATCATAAATTATGATTCATAAACATCAAAGGAAAAATATATAATGTTAAATAAATAAGAATTATGTATATCATAGATATTATTGGAGACAAATATAATTTTATTGTTTTCTATATATAATCCAAAAAGATTGGTGCATTAAAAATTAAGATAGACTAGGAGTTAATAAAGCTACAAAGCTTGTTTTTATGGATTTAGACTGACATTGGCCCCCAATATATCACGTGACTAACAGTGTGTTCAAGTAAACAATGCGTGTAGGGCTTATATATTATTTATATGATTATATAATTATATATTTATATACTTATATAGGTCCTCATTTACTTTAATAATGTAGATACTCAACTTAAAACTATTAGTACCTATAGGTACTATATATTATATATAAAGACTTTATAGATTTATGAAAATTTTATAAATTTAGTATATATTATATACTACATATATACAACATATAGGTACTTTATAATAAAGTACCTATATGTTGTATATATGTAGTATATAATATATACTTAATTTATAAAATTGTCATAAATCATATAGATTATTATTAATACTTATTTTTAATATATATTAGGTTCATTTTAGATTTTTTAATAATAAGAATAAATTAGAGCTATATGTTGTGAATATATTATACTAAAAATTAATTAAAAATATTCAATATTCAGTGACCAGTAACTTTTTAAAAGACCACCTATTTCCACCTATCTATTTACATGTAACATTTAAATAAACATGTTGTATGCATGCAAATACAATAAATAACATACATTAAATAAATATAATATTTTTAACTATTATATAATCGAATTAGCAATTCAAATTAAATTAAATATCTCTATAAAAAACTATCTACAGTATTATATAATCGAATTAGCGTTTATAGTATTTTGAATATAGCCAGGCCTATAGTCCCACCTCTTGTGAATTCGCCGGCTACAGTGCAGATCCCCCCCCCATTATTTGCTATCTCTATACATAGAGAGGTGGGCGTCATGTGACATCCCCTTAATAGCATAATTATTTGAATATAATTCTAGTTAATAAAGTAGTCAGTATAATATAAAAACACTAATAATTAAATAATAATTATTTAATGTTGCAACAGCATATAATATAATGTATACATTAATTTAGATAATTCAAGACATACTCAATATCACATTTTTATTATAATATAATTGTATTTATTTATATATCTTTACTTAATTTTATAGAAAATTAATATTTATATAATAATTTTATAAATTTAAAATATACATTAATAGTTATTTAAATTTCTAATAGTCTATTAGCAGTAGAAAAATGATTTATTCACTTTTTATAATTTATTAAACATCTATTTATTATATTATTTTATAATTTAAATATTATTTGCATTAAAATCAAATAAATCGATTTTTTTTAAAAAATCCGATTTTTTTCGAACCCCGATATATATATATATATATATATATATATATCGTCACTATTGTTTGTTGTACATGATCGAGATGGATGGAGAAAATGTATTTAAAAGTCAAGTGTGTTAATTCCCTCTACGATTTCCGAGTCATGAGATTTTTAAGTAAAAGTAAGTAATATTGTTATCACCCAACATCTACGTATATAATAATAATAATAAGATATATATATATATAATATGATACACACACACACATGTGAAACACCTACGTTAACTACACGAGACGATACAGAAACAAGAGACCAACCCTATAGTCTTCCTGCAGGTCATCCTGTACGATAGCATCCCCTGCCTCGGGGGGTGGTGGTACAGACTCCTCCCCCTTCTCCGTCTGGTATTGTCTACCTTCGGTGTAGGGTAGGGTGGACGTGTGTCGTGCTCCCAACCAGCCGTTCCAGTACTGACCACTCACAGCTCCCACCCCTACTACAGCCATACCATCTGACCACGCGAGGGAGAGAGAGAGGGGTGTGTGGTGGTGTTATAGTGTGTTAGCTGACTATGCATGGTATTGTAGAAGTATTAGCGTGTAGTGTTTGTATTATATATTATGGTGACTCACCAATGATGAGTCACCAACAGGCCGTACTAAATACGTGCAAATTGCACGTATGCACGTATTTGCACGTATTGACAATTTTAAAATGCACGTATAAGTGCACATATACGTGCACTTAAGATTTAACTATTATATACAAATATAACCTCAAAACAATGAAAATATAGTTTGATATATTCTAAATAATAAAATTGATTTATTTTTCTGCTATATATATATATTTTTAATATTGCTTCTATTTTAATCCTGGATATTAGTTATTTCTATTATTATTGGATACAAATTTATAAAAATTAATTTTGTAAAAATATTTTTTATTTAATAATTAATATGGCAACAAAGAGAGATTACAGATTTAATATAAAACATTTAATTACATATGGTTTAGTGATTAGCCAGAGATGTAGTAAAACGGAAAATGTAATTGGTGTAGCCTGTAATTTCTGTATATTTTTTGAAAAACAACAAAATGAAGACGGCGAAATTGTTAGAAAAAGGAGCAAAACTAATAAATATTTCACACACCCATTTAGGACAGACAACTATCTTCAACATTTAAAGTTAATACACAAAAACAAATGGTTAGAATATCAAAGTCTATGTACATTATCTAAACAATCCTATTTTACTGAGAAACAGAAAAATCAAATTTCTAATTATTTTATTGAACCTGATAATACAGTAAAAATATTTATTTCAAAAGATATAATTGAATTAATATTCAAGCATTATTTAAGTGAAGAAGAATATGAGCAAGATATTACAAATTTAAAAAAATATTTACCATGTAAAATAGAAAATGATATACTTTATATACATATTACAAATAGATTACAATTTCAATTAATTATAAATCATATCAGCATTGGTAGTTCTTTTAGAAATACAGTAAGAGCGTTAACTTTTACCAAAGAATTAACTGGTATGGTATCAATCGGATGTACACATAGTGATATGGTTAGAAAATATACAAGAAGTGTATGTCTAATCAATTTGGAAAGAATAAAAGAAATGTTATCTAAAGTATGGTGTTTCTCAATTGCCTTAGATATGGCAACATGCCAAAATTCATCTTACCTTGATTTAAGAATACGTTTGTTTTATAATGAAATGGTCAATTTACATATTTTAGCAGTTCCAATGCCTGACCATCATACTGCGGATGCAATATATAAGGTTTATAATCAAAGTATACGTTATATATATATTATATTATATATATATATATATATATATATATAATTATGTTTGTATTACTATAATAATAATTATTATTAGGCATTTACTAACGTCATGGATGTATTATTACCTAATTGGAAAAATAAAATTTTGGGAGTTACCACAGACGGAGAAAGAAAAATGACTGGTAAAATTAAAGGTAGGTTTAATATAATACATTTATAAAGATGCTTGATTAAACTATAAAATATATTTATAGGCGTCGCTACATTATTTGAAAAAGATGCATTGGATGGTTTTTTTAGAGTTTGGTGTGGTGCTCACCAGTTGGATTTAGTTATGCAAAGATATTTTAAATCTTTGACAGATAACTTTTATTTGATATTGACCAAATTAATAAGTTTCTTGAGAAGACAGTATAATCTAATTTCTCAAATGAAAACTAAAGCTCCAATGGTTTGAAAACATGTATAGACAATTTGTATTACAATAAATTGATACCTAAATATTTCAATAGTAATTTATCATTATTATTAACAATATATTTATAATAAAGGATTAAATATATGAATCTAATAGGAATACTATTTGTAGTTATCTTCAACACGATGGTTGTCAATGGGAAATGTAACCAAATGGTTCAAAGAACATAGAGTTCAGATAAGAGAATATTTAATGGAAAAAAATGTAAACGATATGGCCCCAAACTCGTGGTGGATTCAACTAATGATAGTTGAAAATATATCATTTGAATCTTCAGAATCTAGTAAATTATTACAAAGCAGGGACATAATAATATGTGAACAAGAAAACATTTTAAATGAATTAGTGAACACTTACTTAGAATTTATACAAGTTGAAAAATATGATTTAGAAACCATTGGCAATGAGGTTAGTTTCTTCGATATATTTATCAAACTGAATAATATTTGTATTATAAATAGGAAAATGTATTAAGTTTATGTAGAAAATTCAGTGCAAAGAGTATTCATATAAAAGCATATATTATGGTATGTATATTACTAAGCGAATATGAATATGAATATGAATTATATAAATAATTTTTTTAGGATCGAGGTTCTTTTATAACAAATTTATATAATAATTTGACAATTGAAGAAAAAGATGATTTACTAAAGTTTACTGGTATAAATATGTTGAACTTAATTTCAAATTTATCGAAAATTAAATCCCTTCGAGACTCTTCAAATGAAGCATCCATAGTTGAATTCCCAACAATACTACCATGTGAATTAGTAAATTTACCAATTAACGAGTTTACTAAGATTATACATAGACAACAGAGAAGATTGTTAAATACATTCACTCTATCAGATATTGATATAATAGAGCAAGAATTTTTAAATTTAAAACGTGAATTTAAAAAAAATATTAATTTATTTGATGAAAATACTATGATATTTAATACTTGGAATGGTTTAAATTATCCATTATTAAAAATGTACTGTGGTGGGTTGTCGACAGTTTTCCCGGGAACAGCCAACGTTGAAAGTGACTTCAGTATAGTGAATTTTGAAAAGTCAGATTATCGAACAAGTCTGTCAGATTTTTCATTGGAAGGAATACTACTTTGTAAACAGTATGATCAGTTGAATACGTATTGGAATAATATAATTAAAGAGGTTTGAATTTGATATTACATTAATTAATTATTAACAGCATTTTATTTAATAGGACGGTACTGAGATGCTGATCTTGTAGCAATGTTTTATGGAATAATATATTATTATATTAAAAAAACTGGGGAGTTGGGGGGAGTAGTGGTGAATCACATTCTTTGCCTACTGCTGCCTTCTATTCATAATAAGGGTTAGGTACAGAATGCACCATTTTCTCTTCCAACTATCTTTGTCGGCTCCTCGTGCCACTCCCTGGAAACCACTTCAGCAAGTGGGCTAAGACAAATGATGGGAGAATACCTGCACTGTATTCGAGCGGAAGAGTTACTAGTTAACCAACGGTTAAGAGCGGATGAAGATTTAATATCTCAACGGTCAAGTGCACATCGTATAGCCAATCTATCATAAACCATAGTTACGCTGATACGAATAGTCTGGAGAGGAGACAGGCACCGCTAGACTCTTAATGCCTGGAGTAAGAACACATGACAATTACAAATATAAAACATTCAATGCCGGATCGGCCGAGCCCCGGAATAACAACGCCCGCGCATCCCATCGGTAAATCCCAGGATGGATGTGATAAATCGACTACTGGATTGAATAATATATTAACAACACAACATAAAACAACACAACGAACGACAAAGCCAATTAATAAACGAAGAATACAACTAGCAACGAATATTACAACGATAGGAACATGGAATGTTCGTACGCTTAACGGAGTAGGAAAAATCCAAGAACCAACGAGAGAACTTGATCGCTATAGATGGGATATTATTGGACTTGCTGAGACACGATGGAAAAACTCTGGTGAAGTAATAACAGACGAAGGTCATAAAATTGTCTATAGTGGACAAGAAAAATACCATCAACAAGGAGTAGCTTTTATCGTTAGAAAAGAGCTTACCACATCGATCCTCAATTACAGCACAGTTTCCAGCAGAATTATATCAATAAGATTAGCTTCACAGCCAGTAAATATGACTATCATTCAGATTTATGCTCCTACAAGCGATTATAATGACGAAGATATCGAAGTTTTTTATGAAGATATAGAACAAACAATGGCAGCGGTACATAAAAAAGACTTACTGATTATACAAGGTGATTGGAACGCAATAGTAGGTGATGCAAATAAAGATTGGAGTAATGCTGTAGGAAAATTTGCGCTCGGGAAAACAAACCCAAGAGGCATCAGACTTCTCGAATTTGCTACCAAACATAATTTTACACTTTCTAACACACTTCACCCGCAAAAAGATTCAAGAAAAGCTACGTGGCACTCGCCAAATGGTCGTACCCATAACCAAATTGATTATATTCTAGCACCATTGAGATTCAAATCAAGTATACACATGTCCTCAACTAGAACATACCCTGGAGCTGTAATAAACAGTGACCACGACCTTGTTCTCTGTAACATGAGACTGAAACTACGATCACAAAAAATGAAGAAAAGCAATAGAATACGATATGATCTAGAAAAATTGAATAATGCAACTATAAGCCTACAGTACAAAGAAGATTTGAAATCGAAGCTATCAGACATCAATATTAATGAAATATCAACTGACAATGCATATACGCAAATTTCACAGTCATTAACAAGTACAGCAGAAAATGTTCTAGGAAAATACAGAATAAAAAAGCAACCTTGGATAACTGATGAGATTTTAACGCTATGTGATAAAAGAAGAAGTCTAAAATCAACCAAACATCAGAGTACTGAACATGCAGAAGAATATAAACGAGTCCACAACCTTATTAGAAGAAGTATGAAAGAGAAAAAAGAAGATTGGCTTAAATCCCAATGTAATTCAATTGACCACGACCTAAAAAGAGGTGTTCATAGCAAGAGAGCGTATAACACGATAAAAGCAATCACTAACTCTATAGACAGGAAAATGTCAAATATTGAAGATGCTAACGGAGTACCAATAGAAGATGATAGTGCAAGATTAGAAAGATGGACGGAATATTGCAGAGATTTATATAACTACCCAATTAAAACTGATCAATCTAAGTTACATAATACTCGAGAAGAAAATGAAGAACAACCATTACCCATATTAAAAGAAGAAGTAATCAATGCCATAAGAACCTTGAAAAATGGTAAGTCACCAGGTATTGATAATGTGCCAGGTGAACTTATCAAAGGAGGAGGTGAGGCACTATACGATATACTTACCAAGCTATGTCAGAAAATCTGGTCTACAAACCAATGGCCTGAAGCATGGACGACTTCTTTAATTATACCTATTCCAAAGAAAGGCGATCTCAAAAAATGTTCAAACTATCGTACTATAAGTCTGATCAGTCACACGAGCAAAATTTTATTACGGATCATACTGAATCGCTTAACACCACAAGCAGAAGATATTCTGGCTGATGAACAAGCAGGTTTTAGAAAGGATCGCAGTACAACAGAACAAATTTTGAATTGCAGAATATTAATGGAAAAACATATGGATCATCAACGACAAGTCTACCACAATTTCATCGATTTCAAGAAAGCCTTCGATAGAGTGTGATGGTTTGTGGAATGTGATGTCTGAATTTGGGATAGACAACGACTTGGTAAAAATCATAAAGTCACTCTACGAATCAGCAAAAAGCGCAGTACTATTGAACAACCAGATAGGAACTAAGTTCGATACGACAGTAGGAGTTAGACAAGGCTGCTTACTATCGCCAGTTCTATTCAATATATTTCTAGAAAAAATAATGCAAGACTCTCTAGTAGATCAATCGTCAAGTATAGCAATAGGAGGAAGAAAAATCAACAACTTAAGATTCGCTGATGATATAGATCTCATCGCTGGTTCAGAAAGTGAGTTGCAATCCCTCACAGATTCTCTAGAAAAAGCTTCGACATCATACGGTATGGAAATTAACCATGAAAAAAGTAAAATTCTTGTAAATGGAGATCATTCAACACCACCTGTGATCACTATGTACGGCAAACAACTTGAAAATGTTCAAAATTTCAAATATCTGGGAGCAATGCTAACCGACACCGGAAATTCAAAGAAAGAAATCCAAATAAGACTAGCGACAGCAGTTACAGCCCTTGTGAAATTGGAGAAGATCTGGCGTAGTGGAGAAATTGATTTCAAACTTAAATACAGACTCTACATCTCTCTAGTTATTTCAACATTGTTGTACGGATGCGAAAGCTGGACCTTACTAGAAGAATCTAAAAAGAAGATACGTAGTTTCGAATCAAAAGCACACAGACGACTTTTAAATATTAGCTATAAACAAAGAAAAACTAATATATTTGTAAGCAATGAAATTAATAAAAAAGTCGGCCCATATGTACCACTTCTGGATATTATCATGAGAAGAAAAATGACCAAATTCGGACATATAACTCGTCACGATTCGTTAGCTAATACTATTCTTCATGGATATGTCGAAGGTGAGAGGAAAAGAGGAAGACCTAAAAGAAATTGGATGAATGATATATTCGAATTTTCCCATCTTTCTCATAGGCAATTTTAGATATTGCAAAAGATCGTTCGAAATGGAGAAAGTTGTGCTATTCATTATCATGTGTTCCCCCTACGATGGCGACGTCACGGGACTAAGTAACTAAGTAAGTATATTAAAAATTATATCCTGTTTTATATTATTTCAATAAAATTATGTCATCAATTCCTTTAATTTTATTGACTATTCTTTAATATTATGCTAATAATATAATATAATATATTGTCTATTAATAATTGTTTAAATATCATTAAACAATAATGTAATTATAAGTTAGTATATCAGTAAAATTAAATTGTATCATTAATGCACGTATTTGCACGTATTGAAATCTCAAAAGTGCACGTATTTAAGCTAAATACGTGCAAATCGGGTTTGCACATATTTAGGAAGGTCTGGTCACCAATGATGAGATATATTCTTAACTTACACTATTGAATCATTTGAGGTATTGATTATGTATAAGGGTACATGTTATAGTGTGTGCTGTCTTATGTGCTAGCTTACCTGCCACACTTTACCTGATCATGTAGCATAAGTTTAATTATGCAGTTCTTATCAAGTATAGATAAGATAATGATATATTGTTTTGTTTGATCTTCCTTTAACAGAATTAACAATATTGACGTGCAAGTTGTGAGTAATACGCATTTGAAATATATATAATATAATTTTATTGATTACTCTTTATTTATATTTTAGTACAAATATATTCGAAAATATTAATTTAAAATATTTTCGAACAATAATGGTTATAGATATAAACTATGAATAAAATGACATTAATGAAACAAATAATATAAAGGTTAAACAGGTACCGAAAATAAATGAAAAATATAAAATATAATACATTATTCGATAAATGAGAGAATCATATTTGGAAAATTCAATCGCAACTTTTAATAAATTGATACTTTTAATTTCGAAGTTCTACGGTATAACAAAAAAATGGAATATATTTATAATTTATATAATATACATAAATATATATATAATATGTATTATAAATCATAATCTGTTAAATTAGCAGTAGATCAATACTTTTGTATATATAGTTAACCTACGTTATCTCTCTATATGTGCCATTATAACATATATAATAGTTATAACATATATAATTCATTATAGTATGTTAGGATTGCATGAAGAAGTGTTCAGAGGTGTTAAACACCTAACTATTCAGTGAACATAGGTTTATTATTACCAAGTAGCTTATGAAGAGTCCTTATACAACTTTTGGATAGAAGATTAACGGACTTTTAATTAATAAAATAACTGTATATGTATATTATATAATTTATATATATATTAATATATTAATATAAATTATACTAAAATTGTACATGGTAATTTAATAAATAGATTTAGAAGACGAATGAAGGAATATAATTTAAGGTTACGATCGAGAATATTGTTCTGTGATCCGCAACATAAAATTTCTAAAATGTATGTCATAAATACATCCTATATATCATATAACTTTAAAGTAGATATGTATTGATCTGGCATTCCCCGATCTAACGGCGTAACTAATAGTACTAGTGGTATGAATTGTACTGACTTACTGTATCTATTGGGGACCAGTAAACTCGGCTCACTTTTATGTTTTACCAGATTTATGTTTTTAAAAAGTAGGTCGAACATTCTTAAAAAGTGATACGAGTTTACCTGGTCCGAACTTTCTGGTATTCTATCAATTTAGGGGATAGTATAGATTAAATTATAACACTTAGAAAGAGGTGATTATTTTTTAATAATACGCTTGAAATAACGCAATGAAATAAGTTATGTGAAACAACGATAACATTTTTCTTACTATATTCAATTAATTTATGAGAATGCTTATGAAAATTGTATTTATTATATACAAAAATAGAAATAGATGTATAAAGTAGCTTATAAAGGGAAACCTCATTTATTTATATAATAAAATTATAATAAATTAGAAGATTAAAAATAGATATAACAATAATTTTTTAAATTATAAATAACTATACAAATATAATTATATCTAATATCCTTATAACATTTGAATTATTGTAAAACTAGATGTAATTGTAAACAATTAAATGTAATACATAATTATGATAAAACAATTAAAAATATAATTAATAATATATCAGTTAATATATGGAATTCATTAAATAATTATATAATAAAATATGTATCAGTTTGATCTTTTAAAAATAAAATCAACAAAATCTGTTTTGACAAATAACTTTTTTTTAACATAAATTTATAATTTTATATTGATTTATGTTTCATTTTGTATCTTTATTATTGCATTATCTCTTCAGGGTTTTTTCTTTTTAGAGTATTAATATTAATATAAATAACTTAGTTCCATTCTGATAAATGTAGGTAGTCTTTATATTTTACATACATATTTATGATTATTTATTACATTATTAATACATATATATTATTGACTTATATAATATATTATATAGTGGCAATAATAGGCATATGTTTTAGCTAATATGTTATAAATATATATATAAAAATCCTAATATATATAATATATAATTGCCACGCTTACCTATATATTCTATAATTAATATAAATGATTGGTGACAAATCTATTTTTATAAATGTTTATAGTAGGAATTCGGTATTTTCTTAAATGGAATGTAGATACATCAAAATATGGTAAATATACGGCACTTTATTATTATGATATTGTTATTGTTATTTTGGTGGAGTCCTTTCATCCCGTCCAGGAACTTAGATGACGATTTTACTTATAACCATATATGGCTCTAATGTCCCTTCGAAGCCGCTCTCAGGTATCCATGGTTTTAATGAAATCCGATCTTTTATTAACAATTGTATAAGATCACTTCTAAATATTATTTTAAGACCTATTTTAATGGTCCGTACGAGGCTTGAACCCGCGTTCTTTTGCATTTGACTTTATTATGATAATATTTGTTAAGGTGAAGCCTGTTGATTGGCTAAAAATATTATATAATGCTTATCAGCAATATCACAAATCTATCACTACACTAGAATATTTGCCCATATTGATTTGAAATATGTGCAGCATTATTTACATTTAACCGTAGAGATAGTTTTATGTGGATATATATGAATGTGTCGAATTCTCTGGGTACTACATATACCCATTAATCTATCTGTTCAATACATATATGAAATATTATAAATACTCTATATGCATATAGCAGTGTTGTTAAAAAACGCGTTTTTTATTAATGTTTGTTTAAAACATTTTTTTAACGGTTTTTTTCGATTTTAATTCGTTATATTTTGTTACAAAAAATAAAATTATTTAAATAAAGTAGATATGTTGTTAAATAATAAAATAATAATAAAGTAAGTATATATTATATGAATGATCAGTAATAATTAAAATAATATATTATCTGTAATATTAGCATCATTAAATCATATTGTCAAACTATACATTAGTATGACAATTATAATAATTATAATATTTATTTTGTTACAATATAACACTGAGTATTTCTGTATTATTTAATGTTATAGACATGGAGATTGTATCACAATCTATAGATATGTGTACATTATATAATTAATATTATAAAAGCTGTATGAACTTTCATATTTATTTTATAATAAATTATTATAAATAATAAAGTAAAATTAGATTTCTTTTATGTTCTGATATAATAAATTATATAATAATATATATTATGAACTTTCATATTTATTTATATATTAACATATTATTATTAAAAAATATGAAAATTCATACTATTTTTTTATATAATATTAAACATAATATATATTATTATACAATTATTATATCAAAACATAAAAGAAATATAATTTAACTTTATTATTATAATAATAATATTATATTTTTATACATTTATTAAATAATCATTCATTTTTCAATTATTATACAATATATTATATCAAAAAAAGATCAGAAATTATTATTTGTCAAATTAAATTTAAATTTAAATATTAATAATTAAATAAATATATGTATACATTTATGTTTCTTGGTTTTTTATGTTATGTTTAAAACGCGTTTAACACATCTGTTTAAAACGTGTTTTTTATTAACTGACAACACTATTTATGCATATATATATGTATTCAATTAATTCAAAATTAAGAGGGATTGTCATAATCTGATCTAAATATAAGACATGAGGGTAAAGTACGCTGTGTATATATTCTTATCAGTTAAGAATTATACTAGTATATAATTATAATTATACTTATACTTATATAATTAATTTCAAATGAAATGAATTAATTTCAAATAAATTAATTAAAATCAATTAAAATGAAATAATAAATTGTATTCAAATGAAATGAATAAATAAAACTCAATTCAAATTAATTAACCAATTCAAATGAATTAAACAAATTCAAATTAATTAACAACTATTAAAATGAAATAATAAATATATATTTAGATATTATAGTTAGTTATTATACATTTTTCATATAAAATATTAATGTTTAATCATAATATATATGAAATACTAAATATATATATATATATATATATATATATATAATTGAACTGCATGAAACTAGGCACAACATATTTATTAAAGGGGGTTCACACTAACTCGAACACAATTAATAACTCTAATTATTAGAGGTTAAAGTTTAACTATATTATTTAAATCTCCGTAAAAGGGGTTTTACACCTAATAATATTAGGCTAATATATTAGAGATAATAATTTGGTTCTAGTCTACAATATTTTTGCGGATTGATATATTGGATGTGTTTGATTTATTTGGTTTGGTTTTATTATTTTGTTTTTATTTAGCTGCATTATATCCTGAAGAGAGCCTATTAAATAAAGTTATTAGTACACGATTTGTACGTCATTGAATATGATGTGATTAGTTTAGTGTGAACTCTATGTTGACTCAGTCGTATTCTATATATAAATTAATATATATATATATATATATATAATGTATACTATATTATACTATGTGATTTGTATGTATTATATATATAACATACACACCACATATACAGTATATGATATACACATGTATAACACATGTATACATGACATATAACTACGTATACACGTATGGGATACGTGTACATAGGCATGGTAAACATACTGTAACGTATGCGTGTATCCCATACTCTATCTATAGATAACTACGGGCAATCATTAACTACGGCTAGATTGCCATTTGTTATTCAGTAATCATCGTCGCGTGAGGAGTTAACAATTATGTTAACAATAATATTTTATATAATAGTTTATATATATATATATATATATTTTGTATTGATATTTGTGGGTTATTTAGTTTAGTTCTACTTGATTTTTATACTGCATTACCAGCGTTGGCAAAAACCCCAAAAATCTAAGAAATATGTAAGAGGTTTTTGGGTTATTGGGTTTTTGGTGGGTTTTTCAGAGGTTTTTGGGGTTTTTCTTTATCTTAAATTTAAAAATAAAAAAATTAAGAAAAAATATTAAAAAAAAATATATATATTATAAAATATAATAGTGTTGTAATATATATTAATATAATACTACAAAGGTTAATGACATTTTAAATTGTAAAATGGCAAGTATTCTAATAAATGATTTATATAATTATAAATAAATATAAATAATTTATATATATTTGAAATATAATTATATTTATACACTTAAATTAATTAATAATAATATTTATTTGTTAAATCACATATAATAATAGCAGATATAAATATACTCACCAGTATAAATATATATATAGATATTGATTGATTGATTGAAAGTTTATTTAAACACTTAAATAAATCATAAATGATTTCTCAAAAGTGTATATATATATAGAATACAAATAATAGATTAGGTAAAACAATAAATACCATATATAATAATAAAATAAAATAGAATAAACCGTACGTAAATTAATAATTAAATAATAATGTCAAACAATATTAGTATTACAGGTTTCCACCTGATATAAATTGTTGTATATATTTCATGAATGTTTTATGCGATTTTATAGATCTAATATAGGGTGGGAGTGAATTCCATAGCTTTGGACCGATATAACTCAGTGCCTGAGTATTCATTTTTGAGAGATGGAGAATTAGGGTAGATAGAACATGATATTCATGGTTTCTAAGAAATGGAAGGGAAGATCTTTGTACTAGAGAAGCAGAAATATAGGAGGGGCAATTCGAAGAGTAGGAATATATTGGTATATTCTATATTGATATATTCTATCCTATATTGAGGAATGAACAATAGATAGTATGAGATAAGCAGAGAGTTTGTTAAATGGGAACCATGGAGGTAAGTGTTGGTATGAGGAAGTAGAGGTATGATCTCGAATACGTATACGTATAGGTTGTACGGATTGATGAATGAATAACTCGATTTAGGAACAGTAATCTATAAGTGAGAGGATAAGGGAATTAACTAACGTTTTAGTAAGAGATATATTAATTGATTTTCGTATTTTTCTAATTCTAAATAGATGATAATTTACAGATTTAGTGATGGCATTAATATGAGGAATGAAGGAAAGAGTAGAATCAAAAAGTACATATATGTATATATATATATATATATATATATATATATATATATCATTATTAAATTACTTGTAAAATAATTGAAATGTGATAATTAAATAATAATAATTAATTATATATTAAAACCCAGAAATAATAATGCAAACAAAAATGAAAAACCCCCAAAAAACCCAAAAACCCCAAAAACCCCTAAAATTATCAAAAGGTTTAAACCCAAAAACCCAATAACCCAAAAACCCCTACTTCTGCCAACCCTGTGCATTACATCTCAAAGTGAGCCTATAAAAACTGGATACACTCAATCTTGGCTGCCGAGTTCAAGTTGGGCGTGACTAAATATATATATATGCTTTTATAAGATTACTCGGAATGTAATTCAGCTAACAAAATGCAAATATTAAAACTAAAACCAACCAAACCAAACCAGTGAAAATAATTATTTTAACTAAAACCCACAATATTAATAAGCACGCCCAACTTGAACTTTGAAATATATCGGCGGCCAAGATGAGCATTCACGTACAAACTCAAACGCGTTTTTTTAATTGTAATCCCCAATATTATGAGTCATATGGGAATCTTAGCATACACACTTACTTAATTACGTAATTGTAACGACTCCTGCGGAGGTGGTTATTGAATAAAAATATCAAATATAATGCATATCCATATGTAATGCATAACCATAAAATCAACGTATCTAATACTATTAGATTCTAATAGACAATTTATTAGATATAAGTTATATCATATAACTTTTAATTCGTCACTAATATGAATATACAGGCAGCGTACTTTCATCGCACGCCTCATATTTCGATCCAGCAAACTGGTTATGACCCATAACCGAAATTAATTATATATTTAAGAACTAAGTAAAGTCGAATACATTACTAGACTAAGTTTAAATATTGTAAATAATATATATTTTTAATTTATGTATTATCGCCTCTATAATTTTTCACTTTTAACTATTAAATAATAATTAAAGGCGATATTCAACTAACCATCACTAATACTGATTGATTGGTAATTATGTAGATTGTAGCATGCAGTCGAAGACATCTTAATATATTAGTTTATTATGATAGAGTATAAATTGTTTAAAATTTATTTTTAAAATAATAAAATATTTTTAAAAATATTATTAATATATTAATAATATAAATACTCAATAGGTGGTCTACTAGTAATGGATTTAAATAATTCAAATCCTATATTCAATTCAAATATTATATTTTTAGTTTTATGTTTATATAGTAATCTATAACTTAAATTGCTTATTTTTGGTAATACTATTTTAATTATTATACTCCCTATTAAACGTTATCAAATTTTGTGATTTATCAATACATAGCTATTATGCGAGTTCAATAATATTTAATATTAAATACATATTATTGAAATATACATAATTTGCCGAGCATAATTTCATGATCAGCTCGTGATATATATAATACAACAGATTATTTTCTTATACTAAACATTCCTCTCAGTAAATGTATCTATATATTATATATAGTTAACATAACACAAATAACACATATATTTATATTTAATAAATATACGATTAACACCAGGATTAATACTACAACATTCTAGTATTAAATCTGACAATATAACAACTGAGGATTATAAGAATACGTTAAAAACCGTTTAAATAGTTAGTATATAATATAATATTTAATTTAGTAACTATATTATGATATACTATATTTGTTATAATTGTGTATTATATTAATTTTTTATTAAATAAGTGTTTATTTATAGATATTATATACTATTTTTTGAATCTGTAATCTGAATTTTGAATTTATAATAAATATATAATCATTATTATAATGAATATAATAATTAATAGACACGTATATATATAACGTATATAATAATATATTAGTATACTACTTAATATATTCAATATATTGTAATATTAATTCATATAAAATATATTATATACAGTTATATATATATTTTATAACTATACATATTATATATATTTTATCTTTATTTTTATATTCATATATATGTATATATATATATATATATAAAGAATTATAATAGAGTAATATTATTTATCAGTAATATCACATTATAGATTTAAATAATGTATTACATATATTATTAATATACATTAATATGCAATAATTATAAAAATTAAAAATACTTATAATTACAAAATAAAATAATTATTCTATATATATATATATATATATATATATATATATATATATATATATATATATATATATATATATACATATAAATCTATCTGTCAGGAATGCTTATTTAACAAATAATCATGCCCTTATAAGGAGGATTAATATGAAATTATTAAAAGCATCACTCTTATAAACTATATTGCAACAGCACCAATTAATCCTATAATTTCATAAATGTTCAACTATGTGTGACTATATGCGTAGGTAATTTATTAATTATAATCAAGTAGGTGATATTTTGTATTCATATAATTAAATATTAAAGATATTATCTTGTTAATGTAGTTATATATGGTAATAAAAACTCCATGATGTACATTGGATGTACATCAATACTCCTAAAAGAACTTTCAATAATTATACTTCTAGAGTTTATTTTCGTTAATATTTACTAATATTTTATTATTATTAATGATCTTTACGTATCCTTACATGTCAATGATATATCTTATAAATTCACTAATGGATTGACACGAAACTATTCGAATATGTACATTCATAAATCAAAAAGTTACTCCAAGTATAGAAAGCAATGTAGAACAAATTATTCAACTAACATAACTTTTTATTTATAATAATAATAATAATATAATAATAATATTTATTAGAAGAATTATAATTTTGTTTTCTATTAATTTATAATGATATTTATATAATGTTTTCTTCTAAAGTGTTTCAAAATAATATGTGTTTATTTAAATTGTGTTTTAAAACTACTAATAGGCATATCTAGTTGGCATCTTTAGAAAATTGTTATAATATTTAAATGTATTACTATTACGTAAGCAGACATATATCCTATCCATATGGTATGTTCTGTTTTTGATATATATATATATATATATATATATATATATATATATATATATATAGATAGAGAAGTTACATTACGTATATTTGTATAGAGAAATATTATTGATTTAATGATTCGTATTTAGAAACATGATCGCATTTATAAAGCTGACTATCTGTTAACTATAACCAAGGACAACCTGTCCTTGCTATAACGTTAACTAAATAAAAGAGTGTCCGTAAATATGCTAACCTGATTACAAATATATTATTTAAGAACAGCAGTTTTGGATTATTACATTACAGATATAGATTACTTCAAATAAATAGAGGTAACATTATTGTAACTGTAAAATGTTTTAATTTCTTTAATTTTACAATTTCGTATTATAATTTGTTTATTTAGATAATGCGTGTTATCGTTAGCAAGCATATTTATACTTTATACTTTTGATAAAATATTTTGATTATATATTTGCTGAAATAAAGTATCAATTAATAGCCCATACTATTCGAATAATCATGTATACATGTAATAAACTATATATATATATATATATATATATCATTTTTGGATGACTGCAATACAAATTATTTACATATTTATTTAAATCTATTTAGAAGAAAAAACAAGTATGGATATAAACAGTATCATTGTAATTATTACTTTAAATCGTGTTAATAGATACACATATATATATTGTAGGGTATTAACCAAGTCAATTCGTATCACTAACTAAATCAATTGATACCATATATGAGTCAAATTGATTTTTTTGTGTGGTACTAAATGTCTGGTATGAATTTACTTTATATAAAATGACTGTATACGAATTGACTTGGTTTGAAACAACTTGTATTCATACAATACAATGGAACCTATTTACCCTTTACAGATTTTAAATAAATATTATTTTAATCATATTATAGTATTTAATATATAGAATATAATAGAATAGTTAATATTTAGTTTAAAATTGTCATCGTTTCTATCATTTTCATCATTTGCATAACTCAAGCGTTTTCAAATTAAGAATGAAATATTGTCCTCGTTGTTAACTTCTATATAATAGTAATAGTATTTATTTATTGAGATCATGATATGAATATATATATATAAACTATATATATAATAAAAATAGCGGGAATAATGGAACCCAATAGAAATGTTAGACTTATACATATTATATATAACTGCTTGGGTTTTAAGACCATAACATACAAATGATATATTTATTTTCTTCGTTCTATATATATATATATAGTATATAATTTATATATACAGAATAAATATGATCTTGTAATGTAATATACAACAATAATATTTACTTGAATTTCTTTAACAAATATTTTAAATCCTATTAGACAATAGGAAATTATTGTTTGCATACATATATTGAGTTTCCTAGAGTGTGATTCATGCTGTGATTCATGCTGTGATTCATGATATGATTCATGCTGTGGTTGAAATGATACATTATGTAGGGAATGCTAGCTTACCTATGCTGAGTGGGTGCATAGTAATCAGGTAAATATTCAGCTTAGGGTAACTCCCCAGGGAAGAAGCTTATCTAGATAATGACCCTCTTATTAATGTACACAATTTTCCAAGTTAATAAATAATATAATAAAATAAAACTATAATGTAATATTAAGGTAGATTCATTATTTGTGACATATCATTTATTATCCATTGATTGATTTGTATTTTATATTTATGATTATTATATTGATAAAATTATCATTATAATAATAATTAATATCTGATATTAAATTAAATATTCATAAATATAATGTGTATAGTATATGTATACATGTATAATGAACAAATATAACAATAGTATATCATTTAAAAATACATTTATATGTATATATCAATATATACAATAGAAAATGGAAATATTCCCTACTTTTTGTATATAATATATTGTCTAGTAAAATAATATATACACTATGTATATATATAATAGATAAATACACACAAACATATATTTATATGTATATATATATATATATATATATATATATATAGATGTATACATATATATATATATATATATATATATACAAGATAGTTTTATTGTTATTAGTTGTATCCCCTGAATGGCCAGTTATCCTCACAACTGTATACAATGTATCTATTGAATAGGTTGTATTCCATCCTCCTCCGGCTCTGTATATATGTCTGTTTGTCTTGCCATGTTTACTTTGTTTATGACCTATGATAAATCTCTGCAAACGATTCTACCTCTACCATTACACACACACACTCACACTCACACACACCAACACAGATACATACGTAGAGATTATAATTATAAATACCCAAATATAGTGTATATGCATTTACATACACACAAAAATACGCATAAACACCATCGATATAAATAAAGTTTCTTTATATCGATAGTAATACACACACGTTTAGCGTAGGTAGTTATTATTGATCTCGAGTTTAGTCACATGACTGTATAGAGTCACATGACTGTATAGAGTCACGTGCTCCTAATCACTGATTACGACTTTAATCTATAATCTATGCGCGCGTATATATATATATATATATATATATAACCTTTACATATACGCTGATCATCATTACCTTCACCACAACATTGATTAAAACCACATTCCATCATCAGTAATCTACTTATTCACATCGTTATTGACGTATGCATGCATATAGCTTACCTGTTTATACGAATAATAGTAATACTGATAATAGTCAACTTCAACCTTTAATATATATATATATATATATATATATATATATATATATATATATATATATATATATATACGTACTAATAGAAGTATTGTTATTGCGTATTGTATATTACAGTGTATTCATAACACCAAGGACATGCCCGCTGGACAATGTCCTTGACCATACCATTGCAACTAAAGCCACTGATACAATAGTACAGTTAACTACGCGAACATCACCTATATACATATATCAAAGATTTTACGAAGGATTAATGTTGCTTCGCAAAATCTGTGTATATATATATATATATAATACACAGGCTATATATAGAACAGCGAAGAGCTATAGTCACACGTGAGATAATGTTATTGTTCTACGTTTTGTTATCATTTTGTAGACACTAGAATGACGACACCTAATTCTATTGTCTACGGTCGTTATCTCTATTGTTATTTGTATTGTTATTGTTATTTCGTTGGAGTCCTTCATCCAGTGACTCGGATGAGGTTTTTATCTATAAACAAACGACTCTAATGTCCCAGCGAAGCCGCTCTCGTGGTATTGTATCCAGGTTTTAACCAGAACCATTTAATTATATTATATTATACGAACTGTCATATATATATATATATATATATATATTCTATCATATATGATCAAATATAAATAATGTTTTAATAACTATTTTATCGGTCCGGTGGACGCAGTGCACCATGGGTAGGGCTTGAACCCGCGTCCTTCAAGCCCAATAAAAGCCTATAATGCTTGTGTATACACATATATAGACGCCTTAACCAACTAACTGAGCCACATAGGAAGTATATATATATATACTGTATACAGTGGTATGTGTATATACATTATAAGTATATACACTAGCCTATAGGCAATTCGAATTACTATGATGATACTATCACTGATCGTCGAGCACGTGTTATCGTCGAGTTGTGGGCGATAATAACGTGTGCACGAGGGGAGGAGGGTAGGCGGAAGTGAACATCGCGTCATCATTATCAGTGATGCATGTAAAGTGAATCCGTATCGATGTCACCACGTGTCCGACGATAGGAGTAGAAGTCCATACCGGTGTGACCTTGACCGTACCACCAATGTCGTGTCCTCGATACATGTCCTTGTTACGATAGTATACTATACGTATACGATATGGTATACTAGTTTGCTAGTTGTGCGTGTTCTCCTAGTGTTATCAACTTCCTCTTTTTAAATACATTACTATACCGAGTATTTACATCATATTACATATATATATATATTATAGTATTATACCCCTACTATAGTAGATTTATTAACGTCGATATGTTACATAACAACCGTGTTATATTTCAACACTGCTGTGTTATATAAGAGCTAACACGTGTTGCCTCGTTTACAGTAATTCATATTTACTAACTATAGTTTATATACGTATATAATTATATAACAAATATGTAACTTATAGTGTATACACGAAAATAGGCGTCGCACATGATCTATAGATCATGTATATATATATATATATATATATATATATATATATATTGTTATTGTTATTTGGTGGAGTCCTTTCATCCCATCCAGGAACTTAGATGAAGTTTTCACTTATAACCATATATGGCTCTAATGTCCCTTCGAAGCCGCTCCCATGTTAAGGCATCCATGGTTTTAACGAGAGGCGATCATTTATTTATACACAATTATATAAGATCACTTTTAAATAATATTTTAAGACCCATTTTATAAAATTAATTAATTGTCCGGACGAGGCTCGAACCCGTGTCCTACTGCTTGTGTGTCTGACGCATTAGTCACTGAGCCACACAGGCAGTTTTAAATATATAAATATACATATACATATATATATATACATATACATATACATATACATATATATATATACATATATATATATAAATATTCATATATATATATATATATACAATTAACGTGTGTATATTATGTGTAGAAGATATATATATATATATATATATATATATATATATGCTGTATACATACTAGTATATATACTAGATGTACTATAGTACAATAGAGATGTAGTTATAACATATATGCATATTTACACACGAGGAATTCATTGTAAGTTATAATTTATAAGTTATAAGTTATAACCGAATATATATACATAATTAATTGCCTAATTAAATAACCGTGAAAATATTATTACAATGAATTTAATCTATTTGTTTAATTTTTATATATATATATATATATATATATATATATATATATATATATAATGAAGTACATATACATTTGGTGATATTATTATTTTGTATTTCCTATTTATATTTATATTTTTATTTCATTTCTGAAGTGTATTTTATTCTTTGGGGAAAAATTATCATTGAAATTACATCAAAGTATAACAAAATACCAAAGCCCTTTGGTAATACCAATAACATGACTTAATCTCGGCAATGGTCCATTTACTCCGAAATATAGTTATATAACTATATATATATACTTTTCAGTGGTATATTTAATTACATTTCAATGATTTCAATATTGTAATCGATTTAATTAATTTGATAAAATATATTTATTTATTTTTCAAATTAAAATATATCCATATTACGAATTTATGTATAAATAAGTTCTAATTGAACGATTTTTTTTTATATTATTTATATCGATATTTCATATAATATAACATATAGGAATATAACGTGTATTAAATTATATTATGAATTAAATATGATCATATTGGTATAATTTAGTGAAAACAAGTTTTTGCAATGATTTTTGTATCAAATTCAAATTTATATTGAACTCCGTGATAAGGACCCAGATACGATCATCGATGGACGCAATACAATAAAATCACTCAAGCGGAAAATAAATATTTCACAAAATATTCGTTAGCAGGCGTAATGTCCTTGATATATATATATATATATATATATATATATATAGAGTATACCATATATGGTAACATAGTACCACCAAAGCCCAGGGCTTTGGTAGCACCATTGATGTATAATTATAAATTAGTGTCACATTATTCACCGACATAATTAAATACCGATGCTATTATAGTAAAGTATGTATATATATACTGTACCATGACCTATATAGGGTGGCGCATGAGTATACTCAGTTAACGTGTAAAGGTAATTCATTGTACAATGTACATGGACATTATATACATAAAAATATAACTAAATAAATTCACCGATATTCCCTATAGTGTAAATCACATATATATATATATATATATATATATATATATATATATATATATATATATATATATATTAACACGTGACGATTACTAGCGTGTACACATATGCACGCTATAGTGTGAATGTATGCATACACACCATTAATATATCAACACTGTGTGCGGCGCACAGTGTGCGAGTGTGTGCGTGAGATAGTGCGCACTCATTATAATGTTTCAACCCTGCAGGCCGCCATTACCACGTGTGTGTATATACAACACGTGCTATATCCATCGATGTAAATAAAAGTTTACTAAAATACTTTTATTTACATTGATGGCTATAGCTAGTGATATAGGTACCACCACCATCACCGCCACCACCACCGCTACCACCACTACCACTATAGACATATGGGGCCAAATCATAGAGATAGAGAGACATTTTTCTCTCTAGCTCTGTGGGCCAAATATATATATATATATATATATATATATATATCACTATATATATATATATCACTATATATATATATATATATATATATATATATATATGAGTGTAGGCTATGGTGCATATATCGATACATTTGTTTAGTAATACGATATCCTGCTACCACATCGCTACTGTACAGCGATTACTTATTCCTCATCCTCCTCTTCCTCCATCTCACCCCAGTTTCCGTATTTATATACGTGGTTATATATGTATAATCTATAGAGTATATGTATAGTATAATATATATATATATATTATATATATTTTACAATTATAAACCTTTTATATAGGATATTATTTATAAATCTATAAATAGTTCAATATATGTATCGGCTCGAATAACATGCACCGAATTCTATTCAGTAAATATTATATATATACACTAATGTACGCTACATTAGAGTTTATACACTGTATATAAAGTTTATATTATAAACTATACATAATAACAGTAAATACTCAAAATTATCCACCATTTAAATTATGAAATATGTTCAAGTATATTTGAATTGAGCTATAACTGATACATATGTTGTATACTATTATTGTATTTGGAAAATTCATATATAATTATATAGTTAATAAAGTTAACTTTGTATATATATATATATATATATATATATATATATATATATATATATATATATAGGTATGTATATATAGGTATGTATAATATACATACTAATAAATATACATCTAGGTATTTGAAGACAAAAAAACCGTGATTTATTATTATAATGTATGATATCTGTCATGCGCATTAAATTCATTTTAATTGGAACAATTATAGTCGGCTCGAATTCTTTCACGCCACCAATATAATAAGTAAGGTTCTGATTGATCTGATTTAATATCATTATATATAATAGACTATATATTATATATATATAATATAGTCTGGAATATATCTTCAACTTATTCAGTTATATAGGTGTGGTCGGTTGTTCTAAGAAATTAAATATCCTGCGATTATCCTAAGACAATCCTTATCTATCTACGCAATGTTAAAAGGTGATCATATGACAACTGTTGTTATAAAACAACCATCCCCTATACAATAGTTGGATACAACTATAGTTGTATACAACTATAGTTGTATACTATACAATAGTATAGTTATTATACAACGTTAATACGCTGGAATATTGTATAATAACTATATATATATATATAGTTGTTCTGATAAAATAAAATAGCCTAGGCAAATACTTAGCTATCTCCGTATTGTCCCCCAATAATCCCAGGACAATGTATGTTATCAGACCAACCTGTCCCTGTATACATTAGCCGTGTACGTTGACATGTGCGGATACACCACCACCACCAGCATGCATGGTGTAACAACTGGGCGTTTTACGTAAACAATATCCACTGTCGAGGATGAATGATGTTCAAATTATACGGAAACTATACATGAAACACTTAATGATGACTAATCTATCGCGTTGCTAGGGTAAACAATTCAGAAGTACACTATACGATAACATTTACGTAGGGACTTTACTAGTTACCACTTTCACTATAGTTATAATATATTATATATTATCATATATGATAGAAATAACAGAAGTAAAAGTAACTTATACAGTAAACTCCCGATAAGGCGGACTCGCAATGGACCGGGAAAAGTGTCCGACTTACGAGATGTCCGACTTATCCGAGATTCGGAATATCATCCAAATCCTAATAATACATGAAATGTGCAGCGCGAGTTAAATTGTTATCGAAATATGGAATTATGTAACAATCAACAACATAAAATGTTGTATTCAATAATATTACTTACTAAAATTATAATATTCATTATTTAAAGTAAACATTTCTGACAATTTATAAAAAGTCTGACATATCCAGTATAAAAATCATAAAAATGACTATAATATGTGTCCGACTTATAGAAAAGTCCGACTTATCCAATCCAACTTATCCGACTCATCCGATTAATTTAACATGGAACTAGTTACAAATCCAACCAAACCAACTAAATGTGTCCGACTTATCCGTAGTCCGACTTATCCGTAGTCCGACTTACCGAGAGTTGACTGTATATAAAAAAATAAATATTCATATATATGTATTATTATTATTATTTATATAGTTAATACAAAATTATACTTGCATATATGCATATATGCTAGTATATATGCATATATTCTATAGAACACATTTATTATTATTATTATTATTATTTATTTTAATCGGAGATTGAATTATTATAATAATAAAACTATAGTGTTCATTTATATATAAATATAAAGTAATATTACATTATATATATATATATATATATATATATATATATATATATATATATATATATATATATATATATATATATATATATATGGATACAAATGACATTTATAGTAAGTAGAATATGTTCATTTTCACTCAAATGTGTGAACTCAATAATGAATTATTAAATTTCACATATTTATATTTTGAGGAATTCATTTAATTTAAACATTTCATAAATATATTAAATAACAACAGTACAATAATGTTTAGTTGGCAAAAGTATGTAAATGATGGTTTTATTTAGTGCCAAGTACTTAAATGTAAAATGTACATGGCGTGATTTATTCTATAAACAACCTATATAAACAATTCTATTATAACAAAGTGTGTATTAAATAATACATGATTCAGAAATTATTATAAAATTACATAGTATACATGTTATATATTATCAAAATAACAACATAATTCACAATATATGTATATATATATATATATATATTATGACAAATATTTATTCAGTATTATATTTGTATTTATATATTATATTAACATAAATCCATTCTATAGATATGTTGATATAAAAGATATTTTATATATAACATGGCAATGTTGTTTATTGGATAATAATTTCATATTTCATTTTAATTAAAATTTAAATATTATTGATTTTATTTAAAATTAAATTGTATTTTATTTAAACTCTAATCAATTGATTTGAAAGTATATCCTATAATATATTTCAAATAAAATAAAGTATTGAAATTAATGTATTTAGGGGAAAGTCCCCGATTACCGACCCCCTCCTAATACCGACCCCTCTCGTATCTCAGTAAATATAAGAGTTATCAAAAAATTATATATATATGAACTGTTAGTAATTTAATGATAAATATGAATAAGTATTTTGTTAAAAAAAATATTTAATCCTACAATTGTTATTTGATCAAATATAATATTCTGTTTTTACTTTTTAAATATTTAAATAATAACTTTTTTTAAATCATTGTAAATACTTCATTAATTAAAAGAAAACTTGATTTTATGCATAATACTGTAGAACAATAAAATGTTTATAACTATTATAAAAATAATTGAATTTGAATAACTATTAACCAATATATCTTACTTATAGCAACCCATATTATTTTCCTATTGCCGACCCCCTAAATTACCCTAATACCGACCCCATGTGATTTATAATATCCAATCAAAATAGATTCGTATTTTACTTTAAAATATGTCGTAAGTTGTTTATGTATCATTGATATATATATATATATATATATATATATATATATTTAGGATTCATAGTTCCAGTTGATTATATACATACTGATTAATAAATAAATATTAAATAATAATATACACTATTTTAATATAATTACTATAAAGTTTAAATTTAAATGTATTATTACTATTAAAACATAAATTCAATAACAAATAAATTACGTCATGCTATAATTAATTATAGTTATGTATATCTGCTATTTTTAGTGGATATTATAATACTACAATTATTTATACCACGATTATTTTAGGGGGTCGGTAATAGTGGAAGGGGGTCGGTATTAGGCACATGTATCCGATTACCGACCCCCTGTTTATTCTTGTAAATATAATGATATCAAAAATTTAAAATAGCCACATTATTCATTGCTATAATTTTACTCAAATTACAAAATCTCAAATAAATATATTTAAGATTGAATACGTTATTACAACTAATCATTTAGGTCGGTAATCGGAGACTTTCCCCTATGTGAAATTACAAATAAATTTATTAAACACCATATATAGTAATTAAATATAATATAATTATAAGTAATACCTATAGTACTATATATAGTATACCTATAGGTATACTATAGTACTATAATATACTATTATATATTAACGTATATTGATTTCTATTCCAAATTAAATATAAATTAAATTTAAATCTACACTAATAACACTTATAAGTGTATATAAAAAAAAAAATATATATATATATATAGATTATTTGTATACTCATTTTTTAATTATTTTGATTATATTGACTTTAGTAATATTTGTTTATTTATATAAAATCAGAGATATGAAAATCATGCATATATCGAAAATATATATATATATACGCAATAACACAATTAATATTATTTATAGTAACCTCGCTGTTTAAATTATACAATCAATTGTTTATAACTCTACACTCTATAAAGTATTCCGCGTAGTTGATTTTGATAATTAGTCAATTGTGTTTATGTTTATATTACACCAGCTATATATCAACCAACCCGCTTACACCGACATTGTACAGTGCATAACAGTCATTTATTAGTGGGATATTCTATTAGTATACCCGATATCTGGTTATTTCTACTATAGTATATATTATATTATTAGTGTACTTATATTTTAATTGATTCGAATTCAATTTATATTTAATTTAGAATAAAATCAATATAATTGTATATATAATAGTAGGTATACCTACTATAGTACCTACTAGGTACTAATTATAATTAGTATTATAATTACCATATATGGTATTTAATAAATGTATCTGTAATTCATAGATTTCGAGTACCATATAATTTGATACTCTAAATCTATACTGTAATTGCACATAAAATCATTATTTTGTATATATATATATATAAACCATAATTTGTAACCATAAATGTATTCAATGTGAATATCACGAATATCAACTGACACCACTATTGACACGTATACTGACACGTATACTGGCACTATAACACTACGTAGTGTACTATGTCTACACCTATAGGTTTAGTTACATTCATAGTGTATAGTGGTTGTTTACATACTCGCAAACAAACACACACACGAACACCCACACACACACACACACACGCGCGCACACACACACATATATATATATATATATATATATTATGTAACATTATATATAATCGTGAATTTATCTACACTAACACTGTAGTATATAATATATACTATATATATATATATATATATGTATATATATATATATATATATATATATATATATATATTATAGTGTTGTATACGATATACGTAATCACATGTATATATATATACTTTTTTTAGTTTAATCGTAAAGTTAACATCATCGATATAAAGACATTTATTTATATCGACGGCTACAGACTATATAATACACAGACTATATAAACATATTAGGTGACGGTATATATATATATATATATATAGGAATATAGTATACTATATCGGGTTTATAAACCCGATTATATCGACACCCTATAGGGTGTATACAGGTAAGAAGGCTCTTCCCCGTATACAGGGAATAGCTAAACAGTGATTATATAAATAGTTAATTAGGTTGTTGTGATAAGTGGGTCACCCCATGGGGAGTGTATACGTCTACTGTGGAAAGTACACTTACCTATAGGTAAGGTAAGGTAAGGTAAGGTAAGGTAAGGTAATGTAAGGTAAGGTAAGGTAAGGTAAGGTAATTATTTATTTAGACACTCGTTATATTTTAAAATCTCACAAGTGTTGAGAATATATAAAAATAAATAATTAAATTAATAAATTAATTAAATAGTTAACAACAAAATTCGCAATTTCTTCTTGAATTCGGTGTGACTCCTTGTACATCGTAATGCCTTGGGAAGAGAATTCCACATGGAAGGAGCAGCCCAGCCCAGCCTAGGTAGTACATAAGGTAGTACCAGTATAGTGTAGTACAATAGTGTAATAACAATTATGAGTACATATTTTTATTCGTTTTTACTTTTTTATAAACATATTAGATTATGTAATGTATTATATATATATATATATATATATATATATATATATATATATATTATATAGTTATATATAGTACAATCTTTACGCTCGTGTATTTTAGTAGTTAATTAATACAACACACATTCATATAAATGGGAGATATTACGTATAGCATAATACACTCGATATGATACCGTTCCCTCAACTTTATGACTCATACAGTATGAATCATAGTAGTCTATGACTCATAGATCAAACAAAGAAGCCGCGCACTTTTCTTGGTAGAAATCTAATTTTAGCTAGCTAACGTTCAAAGTATCGTTAAAGATACATTATAATCTATTCATATGCGTATATCGTATATAACGACGCAGTTTGTTTCATATCGAAACTATTTCTATAACAATGCATATAATATAAAGTTGTATATATCCGTATACGCATGGAATAATGTATAATGCTGACTAATCATTTATAAAGTATACTTTATGAATTGATATATATATATATATATGTGTACGATTCATATTTGATAATTTTATAAATATTCCTATAGGTTTGATAAACATTCCTATAGGTTTGATACACGTCAACATGTTCGTTATATTCGACATAAATATCCTAATTTCATTATATAGATAGTATACTATCTATATAATGAAATTAGGATATTTATGTCGCACATGATATATCGTTAATTACGATTGTCGTTATGTTAGATTGCATTTACATATAAATATATGTGTAAATTCAACAACAGCATCTGATAATTGTCGTTGAATGCAATATGTTGTTGAATGTAATATATTACATAGATATATCTATAGAATATGTATACATAAGCGATGTTTACTGTATATATATATATATAAATATTACTAAAGTGTGATATTTACAAAGAAGATTATGTCCATATTAGTTTTGTTCAAATACCAGTATACTTTATACAAATAAACTGTATATATATACAAGGTATAATCATTATATTATAATGTTAGTTAACATCATAAGCTAATCAAACATGTTCACCACACACATATATTATAGATTCTATACCATGGTGCACCATAAAAGTATGTTTTATAACCATAGTGAATTATTTACACTTTTTAGCAACTAATAATAGTCCAATAACAAAATAATGGGTTTTGCTTTTTGAGGCGGTTATTACAAAGATGTTCCGAAGGTTTCGTAGTTAAGTTGGTTATTATAGTAATTGTAATTAAGTTGATACCTTATATGGGTTTAGAATTATATATATATATATATATATATATATATATATCTATATATATCTATATATATATATATATATATCTATATATTAACTGCCTGTGTGGCACAGTGGCTAAGGCGTCAGACACACTAGCAGTAGGACACGGGTTCGACCCTCGTCCGGACCATTAATTAATTTTATAAAATGGGTCTTAAAATATTATTTAGAAGTGATCTTATATAATTGTGTATAAATAAATGATCGGCTCTCGTTAAAACCATGGATGCCTTAACATGAGTGCGGCTTCGAAGGGACATTAGAGCCATATATGGTTATAAGTGAAAACTTCATCTAAGTTCCTGGATGGGATGAAAGGACTCCACCAAATAAAAATAACAAAATAACAATATATATATATATATTATATGTGTGTATGTATACACGTGTGCGAATGTTTGTGTGTGTGTGCGTGAGTGTTTTCCCATAACTCCATTACAATGTTGCATAGTTGTGTTCCTGAAACCTATATTGATGTTTCGTGTACACATTTCACATGTGACATGTCATACATACACTGAAGTGTGTATACTACAATGTATACAATACATATATTGTCTACATACCCACGCAGTTAAAGCAATACCATCTAGTTGTATGCGTATATACGACTTATAATTGTTGTTTATTATTAAGGATGCCATTACCGTTGTATACTAATAATATAGTATATTATATATATATATATATATATATATATATATATATATATATATATATATAATATTTACATTTATATAATATAGAATAAAAACATAACTTATAATGTTATATATGTGTATACACACTATAGAGTATATATATAAACTAATTATACCTAATAAACTAATTATTTTAGTGTACATTATATATATATCGATGATTAAACAACCTAACCACCACATATATATACCCTATTAGTATACTAATTATATATAATTATGTATACATACTAAATTAAGTATATTTAACACACATGCGCCGCGCATGTCATGCGGCGCGTATAATTAAACATACATCACCTGACACATCAGTCACAATTGTGGCTTTTTTAAAAAAGCCTAACACACCCTATTACTGGAAACGGATATCGTACTACAGAATATAACACATACACACACACACACACGCGTACATTGTATGACGTATGTGTGTATGTGTATTATATGCTGTCCTGCATTCACAAATACATACATATAATACATACAATCACGCACATATATACACACACAAATACACATGTATGCATACAAACACACACGCATACACACAAACAAACACCCATACATATATACACACATACTTACATAAATACACACACATATATACACACAAACACACACGCATACACACAAAAATACACACACGCATACACACAAACACACACACACATACACACGCAAACACACAAGCAAATACACACACACACATACACACACACACACACATACACGCGCGCGCGCATACACACTACAGTGTCTGTCTGTCATAAAGTTGAAGCCTCGATCGTCGATGATTTATACGCGAGCCTGTTAATATTCCTACAACTTGTTTAAATTCCAACAATACTCAGTACCGATATCAGATATGTTCACATAAACAAACACACACACGAATACATGTACACATATGTACACTGAAAGTCATACACACCCGCTTGTGTGTGTATACAAACAACATAACGTAGCATTTTACACCATATTTGATAATATGAACAATTATTATATCCACTTTTAAACAAATATATATATATATATAAATGTATATGATATATCATATAAATTTACATATATGTAAATATCATACAATGAATAGATGAATGTATGAGATTGTATTTATTTATTTAAAAAATATATAATATCATATCATATTATACGATTAAATATATATTATCGATTCTGTCATTGTTATCTGGTATAGTCTATAGACTCAGATATAATATGTAGACAGTCTCCACGAATATAGGAAGTGCACACATGAATATCACACACACACACATACACACACACACACACGCAAACACACACACACACATACATGTATGCCCATGTCTTCACAAACTGTAGACTCTGATTTGATTAGTGTCGCTATATTTATGTATCAATTGTCTAATTATCGCCCATATGATAACATTATTATCTATATATTTAATCTTCGTTAAAATAGTTATATATATATAGAAAATATTGGAGATATCGACCAAATAAAGCCTAGGATGTTACTGATCCTCCATAGATGTATGACATATATGTGTACAATGACTACAGTATGTCATATGTTAATATATTAACATATGACATACTGTAGTCATTGTACACATATATGTCATACATCTATGGAGGATCAGTAACATCCTAGGCTTTATTTGGTCGATATCTCCAATATTTTCTATATATATACTGATGTATACACTGATGTCATGCATATATATATATATGTGTGTGTGTGTGTTTGTGTGTGTATTTGTGTATGTGTATGTGTGCGTGTATGTATGTATATAGTATATTATAAACTGACAAATATCTTTAAAGCGTATGATTATAATCTGATACACATCAATATCGTAAGTAAGTTAGTTCTCGTATTATGTTACTATTCGTAGTAATAATTCGATATATCGGCACCTCGCTAAATCCGTAGTACTTACTATTTACATACGCTTCTTTAACCGTATTCGTTATGTACGATACCGATATCTCGCGAGAGATTAATGAATATTAGCAAAGATTTTTCTAAGGATGTTTCAAAAAATCGTTGATATTAGTGTGTTACAAATACACACACACACACACACACACACACATATATATATATATATATATATATATATATATATATATATATATATATATATATATATATATATATATATATATATATATATATGTGTGTGTGCATATACTTGTTTTTCATTAGAATTCGTTATTACATAATTATCAATTTTACCACCGAAAAAGAAATAGTACCCCCAAAGAACTTTCTAAGAAGTTGGTTCACAGAATATTTGGTACGGTTATAAAGTATAGAAACTATAACTGGGTTGTCAATCCCAATTCTATCCCAATTCTATCCCAATTCTGTTTATATAGATAGATAATATTGTAGTGAATAGATTCAGAACGATTGGTAACAATAAATAATAATGACAATAATATATAAAGAATAGCAAACAAATATAAATAAATTGTGATTTACACTCACCGAAAGTAAATAAGGTAGTAATGAAAGCAATATTTGAGATGTTGATCAAACGAGCTTTTATAACGACTTATAACGACTAATTATAATTAGTACGTCGTTATAGCAAAGATTTTCCGAAGGAAAGATATAACACTTACGCGAAATCGTGTAATTCGAATTTGTATACAAAATACCCCGGTGCCACCTATAGCGGGTTACTAATTTATATTGCATGTAATTTAATAGATCAATGAAAACATTGTTGCATGCAAACAGAGCCGAACCTAAATCTATTTCAGTGATTTCGATACTACTGCTAGCAGCGGTTGGGTATATTACTAAATTACGTTGCATGCATAGGGAGTGTTATATCTTTGCTTCGCAAAATCTTTGGTTATAGTATAGAGTAGTCTATAGTATAGTCTATAGACATTATCTAGATAGTTATCTGTTATAGATAAGCGTCGTTCCCATACCTATTCGAGCGGTATCCCTCGGTAATACACTGGGAGTGGGCGGGGCATGATGCGTTAAGGGGGCGGGGCTTGGATATAAGGGGAGGGGCGAACACCTGACGCCTACTTCATATTTAGCGGCCTACTTCCATCCGCCCCTATTGCATCTGTTGTCTGATTTGCACTATGAATCGTTATACATCCGAATGCACACATATATATACACTGTATAAATAACCATACATATTGTATATAATATATAAAAAACTAGTATATATATGCTAGCTATATTATCAATGATAATGTATCATATATATATATACTATTACTAGGTATATTATCAATTATAATATATCATACATAACATAGAGATAGAGAGAATGTTCTCTCTAGCTCTATATTATATACTTATTGTTTACACATATATACATATTGTATATAGTATATACCTTGGCTATATACACCGGGTATATGTACTGTTTAAACATACACATATATTATTTATAGTATATACAACTATTTTCTGAAGCAAACCTTAGAAAAATATTTGGTAAATATACACATTGTATTAGCATTGCACATATTATATATATATATATACACATTGTAAAAACACACATACATATGAATAATAAATGGGATATACACTTTGTATTACCGTTGAGTATACTATACACATACTGTATAAACATATAGTATAAACTTATACACCTTGTATATATATTTATATATATATATATATTCTATAGAGTAAATGGAAAGATTTTTCTAAGGTTTCTTCACAAAACCTTTGATATATGTATAGTATACATTGTATACCCAGTGTGTATACAAGGTGTATATAATACATACACATTGTATATAAGAATATACACACATTAATTACTGGCAATAGTCACACCACAGACATGTTGATGTATGACCTTAATTAGCATGCTTAACACTGCACACACACCCACACACACCCACACACACACACCCACACACACCCACACACACCCACACACATACACACACACACCTCTATATACACATACCTATACCACATACATATACCTCCTACATATAAATACCCCCATACAATAACACTATCCATGTGGTACTTTGAGAGTTTTCTATTTAACATAAATTATAAATAGTGTCTGCGACGTAAGTATTATATAATCATGTAGAAATAATAGATTTGTATAATCATAGCTTACAATGTAGCTACAACTTATGCATATATGTGCATGTATTAGTGATTATATTGTAATTATATACTAGTATAATATTATACATTACGCTAAACTCCAAGTAACTATTTATATTTAATTACGTGCGCATAGTTTTGAGGAAAATAATAGTTATTGATTGATTGGTTGATTGATTTATTTTGTAAACAACTATATAGTCAAAAGTATATAGTTGATATATTTACTAATGATAGGAAGAATGATAGGAAGAATAGGAAATATAGACAAACAATAATAGGAAATTAACGAGTAAAGAATGTAAAACGTTTTACAGTTACCGTTCCTAACCGAATGTCTACATTAGTGAACGTCTACATTCGTGAACGTGTTGTCTACATAAATCATGTTAAGACTGGCACTCCGATGCGAGCTAACACGTGGTCAATGAGTCATACCGTATGACTCATGCACCACGTGTAAAGTAGCATCTGGTGTGTCACGCGGTGTCAAACACCAGTTTCCCTATAGAGTTATAGTTTACCGCGAGACTCTAAATACAAACCTATAGATTATGCCACTCATACGCTGTTGACATATCGCTATACCACAGACGTTATGTAACACATATGTATTCTGCCCTTAGATGTCTATGAGCTATACGCTGGTTTCGTACAACAACTATAGAACATGCTGTAATGTTTTATTTACCGTGCGTACGAAATACAGGACATCTGTATTCTATTGTCCGATTATTTCGTGATTACTTTAAGGCAATTTTCACGCAGTAAAATTTTACTACGGCAGGTATTTTACAGATCGCATGAACAGTGTTCATTGAACACCCTATAAAGGTCGAATATATTATATTAGTATAGTATAGTATATATATATATATATATATATATATATATATATATATATATATATATGTATAAGGTATAGGTTTAATTATAACGTTATCCTAGTCTCAAACTATGTCAGCATACCTATAAATGAGGAATTGTAAAGTATATGTATATTAATGATATGATGATGATATTGATGATGATGATGATGATATTACTATATAATTGCAATCTAAATTAATGTGTCGCTCACTCCCCACCGCATAAGGTCTAAGAACAACTGCGATAGAGGGACAGCGATAGTGATTAAAGAGAATATTGAAGTAAACAATCACAAGCCAGCCAATCACAAGCCAGCCTCACAAGTGGACATGTTATGTAATAACTGAGTTACATAATCACCATGTACCAGGTTACTACAGTTCATAGTGTTGGGTAGCTATACTTGCACTAGAACTCTATCTAAGTAGCACTCGCAGTGTATATAAGTAGAACTTGCACTCTATATAGTATATACCATTTAATTATATTAACACAATTTCAGGTGCATTTATTTCAGCACATTATCATTACAATTTGTCACATTAAAATCAACTAATACTATCAATAACATCACTACCTATATAGTGCTGGCAAACTATACAACAATGATTACATAATACAACAATTATTACGTAATCTGTACATGCTAACATGTACAGAGGGAGACTATCAAACATGACGATTTGAGGGTTATATGTTACATTTGAAATACAAGTTAATAGTATTTGAGTTATTAATTTGTATTGAAATGGTGGGTTATTTGGTTTAATTAGTATAATTTTATCCTTCTTTAATTTATTAGCCTCATTACATTCCAAAGTGAGAATATACACATTTATTTCACATTTAAAATATAACCTTTGCAACTCAACTCGTGCTTTTCGATCGTAACCCTGTACATATAATAGCTATTATCAGTGTTGTTATCTAATCTTTTACGTTTGGGTTTAAACAACATCCGTCGGGGTTATAGATAGCTAATCTCCAGAATGCAACAGCTCGCCAGAAACCCTATCGGCATCGTAATCTAGAGTTATGTCACCGGTGAGGGGTGATTGCATAACATCGCAGTATGATCATTACATTGTAATTAATGCAGTAAATTCAATAATTACAGTTTAATATAAGCAGAATATATTATGTATTACCTGTTTTGAGATGTATATATATACATCTTAATAAACTGCCTGTGTGGCTCAGTGGCTAAGGCATCAGACACACAAGCAATAGGACACGGATTCGAGCCTCGTCTGGACCATTAATATTATACAATATTTCCATAAATAATATTCGGAAATTTTTGCTAGAAAGCGATTTTCTAGCAAGTTGTAGTAAGATACCCCCTTTAAAGTTATTATATTTCCGGCCTATATTTCCACTACAACTTGCTAGAAAATCACTTTATAAAAATTTCCAGAAATAATGGATAGTGTGATAGGGGATAGGGTATAGGGGAAAGTCTCCGATTACCGACCCCTAAATGATTATTTGTAATAAATTATTCAATATTAAGTATTTTATTTGACATTTTGTAATTAGGGTAATATTAGGGCATTGAATAATGTGGCTAATTTAAATGTTTGATATAATTATATTTACAAGAATAAACAGGGGGTCGGTAATCGGATACATGTGCCTAATACCGACCCCATTCTCCTATTACCGATCCTATAAAATAATCGTGGTATAAATAATTTTAGTATTATAATATCCAATAAAAATAGTAGATATACTTAAATATAATTTTACTTTAAATATAATTAATTAAACATGCACGCAATTTATTTATTATTGAATTTATGTTTTAATAGTAATACTTTATAGTAATTATATTAAAATAGTGTATATTATTATTTAATATTTATACATGGTATATATTTATATATGATATATATCAATGATACACAAACAACTTACGACATAATTTAAAGTAAAATACGTATCTATTTCGATTGGATATTATAAATCACATGGGGTTGGTATTAGGGTAATTTAGGGGGTCGGAAATAGGAAAATCATATGGGTTGCTATAATTAAGATATATTGGTTAATAGTTATTCAAATTAAATTAGGGGGGATTAATCGAAGACTTTCCCCTACCCCCTTTATAGCTCTTTATCCTTTTTACCTCTCTTTATAACTCTAGAAACTCTGAAGTTTATTTAATAGACTGGGTAATATATGTTCAGTAATAGGGATGCGATTAATTGAATAGATTACTTATGTCGGTTTATACAGAGAATGGTGTGAATTTGAGAGCCAATGAGAAATCATTGTTTTCGAACCAATCATAATCATGCCGTTCAGTGAACACTAGGATAAAATATACTGGCATTATTATCAACCTGTCAGATAGATCTGTGTATCCACACAGAGCAATGCTTATAAATAACAATACTAATATACATTTCAGAAATGGACGTCTCTGGTCAAGTTACATTATTTAATTTAAATAAAATAATTTTAATTTAAATAAAATAATATTAATTTAGATAAAATAATTTTAATTTAAATAAAATAATTTTAATTTAAATAAAATAATTTTAATTTAAATAAAATAATTTTAATTTAAATAAAATAATTTTAATTTAAATAAAATAATTTTAATTTAAATAAAATAATTTTAATTTAAATAAAATAATTTTAATTTAAATAAAATAATTTTAATTTAAATAAAATAATTTTAATTATATTACAATTATTTTAATTTAAATAAAATAATTTTAATTTAAATAAAATAATTTTAATTATATTACAATTATTTTAATTTAAATAAAATAATTTTAATTTAAATAAAATAATTTTAATTATATTACAATTATTTTAATTTAAATAAAATAATTTTAATTTAAATAAAATAATTTTAATTATATTACAATTATTTTAATTTAAATAAAATAATTTTAATTTAAATAAAATAATTTTAATTTAAATAAAATAATTTTAATAAAAATAAAAATGTTAATATAAATAAAATAATTTTAATAACAATTAAAATCTAATATATTTAGAATATAAATTTAAATTAATGAACATATTCCAATAATAATTGCTAGTATAATATGCAACTAACTGCTTGTAATACAGAATTGAATTGAATATATATGTAATGAAATGTATATAATTATTATTAAAATAGACAATTTTGTAATAATGACAATACTAATAAAAATATTAATCACGTATATTTCCAATTGGCTATATACATATAACAATACCCACCACTGAAACCATTATTCACCATTGTTACAATGTAGTTACAGTAAAAGCACTATCCTCCAGCTATTGATAGTTGTCACACTTTATATAGTTTTAGATTGATATTACATTACTAGATTACTTTGAGTGCGTTCCCATAATTAGATAATATGTTTGTTATTTTATGGTCAGTGCATTTACTAAAATATTATTACTATACAATTATAAACATTATATAACATCCCTTTTCTAAGGTTTTAATACCCACCCACCCCTATAACCCCCATCAATCACCGTTAACCCACAGATGAGATGGGGACCCACCGCCGCCGCTGCATTGTTTTGTGTGTTATGCAGCCTCCTACACCCTAATGTGGTGGCGTTGGACAACGGCCTAGTTCTAGTGTCACTAGAGGTCACCGGCAGTAGAGGGGTCGCGATCTCATTCCAGGACTGCGAATGTATCGCCGTGATGAGACTTACCTGTCTGGATAGCAATCAGTTAGTGTAGGGGTTTAGGGTAGGGTAGGGGTTTAGTGGAGAGGATAGGGATGGGGGTTAGGAGAGGGGAGTGTAGTTGGGGTACAGGTGAGTGACATAATGAGGAGATAGAAGGGTACGAGGAGAAGAGGATAATCCGATCAGTAAGTCGTCGATCTTCATCGGTGAAGTAGGAATTGCTGAGGGGAAGTGTCGGAGAGAGAGAGAGATTCCATTATGTTAATCTGTGAGGGTAGAGAGGGAGAGGGGAGGGAAGGGGATAGATAAAGTAAAAAGGAGAAGTATAAGACAAAGAGGTTTAATCAGTTATCTATAATTGTCTCGATAAGCAACACTGCTTCTATAATTATCCTGGCATTGCCTAAATCTGATAATAATAATAATAATAATAATATCGGAAATAGAGAACATTTTTAATTGATACGAAGGGTAGGTTCGTAACAAGTTTGTTCGTACTTTTACAGATAGCTTTAGAGTGATGCGTCGGTTTTATTTACGTAACTAGGGTACCTAGGGTAACTTACGTACCTATAGCGGAAATATATAAAATTGAACTACGATTGCTAATAATAAGACACTTTATTGAAATGCGTAGATAATCAAAATTATATATATATATATAAAGAATGTAAAACGTTTTACAGTTACCGTAAGTGACGATGTAATGAATAAATTAATACTATTTATGTATGCGATTAAATTATCACTTTTTTGTAGATTAGAATTTCGAATATAATCAAACTCAAAACCTGCATTTATTTACATATTTATCTTTTATTAATCTATAGATAAGCATTTAATTTAATGAGAAATGACATATTATAATACATCTAAATATATCAATTTATCATTACATTATCGTGATTATCATATAGAGATTATAATATTAATTAATATTACATTATATACGAGTATATCATAGAAATAATGATTGACACATTGCTAATTAGGACGATAATAGAAGAAATGACCACAAGGGAGACTCAGGACAATGCAACAATCACCGGTTAACTATCATAATGAACCAGTGATCAGTGTTTTATTATTAATAATTATAATAATAATAATAGTAATAATAATAATAATATTAAGAGTATAATAATAATATTATATATTAGAAAACATTGTTTAGCACATCCCACATAGTTATAGAGTATATAACTGTGAACTACGCTATATTTCAATAGTGAAGCAAACGTGTTCACATGTGCCCAACTCATACCGTTACTAAACTCTTTCACATCGCTGATGAAGTAATTATGATATTTAAAAATTATCCCATGAAATGGATATAAAGATAATAAAATATCCTACATTTATAACAATTATTAAATTACTGTAGTTTTTTATAACAAATATTGTGTATAATCAAAACTTCTCTAATGAGTTTCGAGCCCACGACACAGCATACAGGACGCTAGATAGCAATAGCCCCCATGCCATAGTTATACTTATTCTTGATACATCTAGTCTACTACTACTACTACTACAACCCGACTACTACTACTACTACTACTACTACTACTACTACTACTACTACTACTACTACTACTACTACTACTACTACTACTACTACTACTACTACTACTACTACTACTACTACTACTACTACTACTACTACTACTACTACTACTACTACTACTACTACTACTACTACTACTACTACTACTACTACTACTACTACTACTACTACTACTACTACTACTACTACTACTACTACTACTACTACTACTACTACTACTACTACTACTACTACT
>OZ025245.1:28212448-28252448 GCA_964019155.1 Osedax fenrisi | reverse complement strand
TCACTCACTCATCATTCACTCACTCTCACTCTCTCACTCACTCATCATTCACTCTCACTCTCACTCTCTCACTCACTCATCATTCACTCATTCTCACTCACTCTCTCTCTCACTCATCATTCACTCTCACTCTCACTCTCTCACTCACTCTCTCACTCACTCATCATTCACTCACTTTCACTCACTCATCATTCACTCACTCTCACTCTCTCACTCACTCATCATTCACTCTCACTCTCACTCTCTCACTCACTCATCATTCACTCATTCTCACTCACTCTCTCTCTCACTCATCATTCACTCTCACTCTCACTCTCTCACTCACTCTCTCACTCACTCATCATTCACTCACTTTCACTCACTCATCATTCACTCACTCTCACTCTCTCACTCACTCATCATTCACTCACTCTCACTCTCACTCACTCATCCATCATTCACTCTCACTCTCACTCTCTCACTCACTCATCATTCACTCATTCTCACTCTCTCACTCATCCATCATTCACTCACTCTCACTCTCTCTCTCACTCATCATTCACTCTCACTCTCACTCTCTCACTCATCCATCATTCACTCTCACTCTCACTCTCTCACTCACTCATCATTCACTCATTCTCACTCTCTCACTCATCCATCATTCACTCACTCTCACTCTCTCTCTCACTCATCATTCACTCTCACTCTCACTCTCTCACTCATCCATCATTCACTCATTCTCACTCACTCACTCACTCATCATTCACTCATTCTCACTCACTCACTCATCCATCATTCACTCATTCTCAATCACTCTCACTCTCTCACTCACTCATCATTCACTCTCACTCTCACTCTCTCACTCACTCATCATTCACTCATCATTCACTCATCATTCTCACTCACTCACTCATCCATCATTCACTCATTCTCACTCACTCACTCATCCATCATTCACTCATTCTCACTCACTCACTCATCCATCATTCACTCAATCTCACTCACTCACTCACTCACTCATTCACTCATTCTCAATCACTCATCCATCCATCATTCACACTCATTCTCCGAATTACTCGTTCAATTACTCACTCGGTTACTCACTCCTGAAATTTTCGTGTCTTCTCAGTTTTAAATAATCACCCGGGCGATATATAGAGTATGGATGTACGCTTTTCTCATTGAAAACTCTAGACAAGGCAGTTACTACAGCGCATAGAATAATTAGTTTTGATCGAAAACTTGCGTATAAGCTACAGCCACGTTCACCACTATTAAGGAATACAATCGTGAGTTTTACAGATCAGTGGTATCGAGCATGTAGGAAATTTACGAATATTCTCGATTTTTCGAATGAATATTCTCCCGAAGCTGCTCATAGCTTCCTCAGTTTAACTATTATGTTCGCTGAACAACGGAACACTATTACTATAGTAGTATACCCGCGTGTCTTGGAGACAACCCTAGAAAATGGTAACGGATCTTATTTCGGAGCAAGTTAAGGGTGGGTTAAGAGGCGCGAGTTAAAATATGATTAATATTTTTATTTTAACAAAAAAAAATTATTATTTATTATCCATGTTTAATCTTATTTATATATTTGTAAATTTTCTTTACTTATTTTTGAGTATTTATATGAAGTTTATGAATATAAAGTGTTTTTATAAGCGTAATCGATATAATAATTATTTGAAATTGACAGGATTTTTTGTAAATACTTGTCACATTTAATTGTATATTTCAATATCGTATACAAATATTCTACTAAACAAATATATATTTTTACAATAAGCATAGATTATAGATATATTCTATATAATTAACAAATATATCACTTATGTGTATAACAAGATATCATTGGTTGAAAAGATACCCTTTCAAACAGACAATTTTGAAATGTTCTTTCTATAATTAGTCTGTCTAGTCAATACGTTATATTATTGTATTTATTTAAAATTATTCATTATTTATTTTTTATAATACTTTATAACTATTATTAAACTATTACTATAAAAATAAATTTATATTTTTCTATTTAATAACTTAATATTTATTTGTATATCTAATTAGAATATATATTTGAGTACTACTCAATAATAGTACTAATTATTATTGTTTCAGTGTTGTTTTTATACCATTATATTTTACTTGTCATTTATATATATATAAACGTATTATATATATATATATATTTTATAATATTTTTTGAATATTTGTTTAACAAAACTTTGAACGTCATTTTCTCAAGTTTCTACTTTTTCTACTTTAGTAACCTCATGTAAATGCCTACTACTTTTTTAATTTTTATTATTTTTATCTGAAATTTTTACTATAAATATAAAAAATGTACATCTATAGGAATCCTGTTGGATTTATTATTATATCTTATATTAATTAAATAAATTATGATAAACTTGCATTTTAAAATTAAAAATAAATATTTAATTAATTGAGACTATTTTTTACAATATTTTAAATTAAATACATTTATAAAAAGACAGATCCTATATGACGAAGGAAAGTATCTGTTGAATACAAACAAAATTATGTAATTATCTCAATTAGTTATTTATCCTTAGCGTTTTTAGATAGATCTAAATTAGCATTGTTTAGATGACCGAGCGCCTCCCCCGTTCATGCATTCACGAGTTCATGCGTTCATTTTATTGTCCATCTGAACAACTGACTGTCCATCTGAACAACTGACTGTCCATCTGAACAACCGACTGTCCATCTGAACAACTGACTGTCCATCTGAACATCTGACTGTCCATCTGAACAACTAACTATCCATCTGAGCAACTGACTGTCCATCTGAACAACCGACTGTCCATCTGAACAACCGACTGTTCATCTGAACAACTGACTGTTCATCTGACCAGCTAACTGTCCATCTGAGCAACTGATTGTCCATCTGAACAACTGACTGTCCATCTGAACAACTGACTGTCCATCTGAACAACTGACTGTCCATCTGAACAACTGACTGTCCATCTGAATAACTGACTGTCCATCTGAACAACTGACTGTCCATCTGAACAACTATCCTTCTACAAAAATCACCCCTAGAATATATAGTTAGAACTCTAATAATCTCGTGCTAATTCTATATTTCACATAGCTCCCAGTGCTCCGGAGAACCTGTCGCTCGTGAAACTGACGCCTCATACGGTCCTCGTCCAATGGAATAGCGTTAGCGAGTCATGTGATCTAATCGATGTAAACGTCATAGGTTAGTGGTTTTCAAAATCGATCCGTTCTTACTTTTATTTCACGAGCATATATTACCATTTCATCTCGTATTACCGCGTTATTATAAACACTTTTGTTGATTATCGTTTAAAAAGTGTATAAACTTAAATAAATAATAATAATAATACAATTATTTAAATATTATAGTGATATCCTAATAAATGTACATTATAAGAAATATGAATATTATTTAATACAATTTAACATGTATGTCATATAATATCAGCCACATAAAGTCAATTCCTCTAATGAACTTATTAATATTGGAGAAGCTCAAAAAAATATGTCCTATAATTATTTATTTATATATAAATAATTTTGAATTTATTTTCTATTTCGTAAATAATAATCGTTCATTATAATATATTTCCTCTATACATAAAGGCCGATTATAATTATATAACTGTAGTATATGTAAGTAGATAGATTATCATGGCCTCGTATTAAATCAAACACTGGGCGATAACAACGTAAAAGATTAAAGTATTATGTTGAAATCAGTGTAGAAGTAGTAACAAAAGAGCATATTTGTATTCATACGAATGTTATCATAAACAACAACTAAATGACATCTAATAAATAATAAGTATTACTATATAGTCTAAATATCACTATTATTATTTATTATAATTATTATTTATTATATTATTATTTATTATAATTATTATTTACTATAATTATTATTTATTATAATAATTATTTATTATATTATTATTTATTATATTATTATTTATTATAATTATTATTTATTATAATTATTATTTATTATATTTTTATTTATTATAAATATTATCATAAATCATTCAGACGCTATGAATGGAAACATTGTCTCCAATGAATCGCTGGAATGCAACATAACACAGCTCACCATACTTGGTTAGTACTAGCGGTGTACCATGGCCTACTTTAGTTCAGTGCAGCCTAAGGAGGCCATCGATGTACACGAAGTCGAAGTACGAATTTAGTCTATTAGTTTTAACCAGATTCGAAGTTTTAAAATTATATATTATGTATCGTAAGTTATGATACATAACATATATATATTATAAAATGAAAAGCGAATACAAATAGAATGTAGTCAATAACCATGGTTACAGAGACGAATCCGATTAAGGTGGAGATATTCGTATTAACATTTGTTACACTAACTTAGTACCCTCTCTCTCTCTAATCTAACTACTGGTCTATTATCGGTCAGATGGTGGCTATTTAGGCGACCAGTGACATTCGTTCTATAAATATATTTTAAAATTTGGAATGCGTTTTAAAAACCGGGTGGTATGTGGAATGTTATTGTGAACACTTCATTGAAGTTACTGCATGAAAGGCGACTACCAAAACGTAGAACATAATTTAATGAAGTGCCACACTTTATATATTAGTATGTCCAGCCTACACATATATATATATATATATATATATGTATATATATGCACATATACATGTATATAAGTTTATTATACATAAGTTGGAAGTATAGAATAGTTAGTGTATTACATCAGGTAGAATGAAGTACTATAGTTAATTACTTCATTTTATTCTCTTTTTTTAGCGAAAATTAAAATAAAATTCTTAAGATAGGAAACCTTGTCGTATGTGTATCGTACAATACAAATAGTAACATTTTTTTTCTTGTGTTTGTTTTTAATTTTTATTAAGTTCTCGATAAACACAAGATAAAAACAAGAACTACCTGGAGTCGAACCCTGGACCTCTCGCTTATAAGCTAGTATACTAGCTTTTTACTCTTCCACCTTGCCATAGACCCCAGACCCGTGTAGTTATTCTAGTACAAAACAATGCTAACAATACGAACGATAATAATAATAGACCCGGATGACAATCACAGACTACCGATGTTTTACACGCATGATTACATCGGTAGACTATTAGAGTGTAACCTATTTCCGATGAGTGCACATATATACAGCGAATGGTGTGTAAGCGCGAGTGCATGCGTACCCGTATCGTAGCTACGATCAGACATCTCATTTGTATGTGTCCACCTGGTTGATCTAACCCTCTATTAATAACCTTCATACTAGATCGTATTATATATAATGAATATATTGCACCTACTTGTATGTATGTGTGTACGTATAACTATAGCTAACCACATCAAATCTAGTAGATATCACCCCTAAATCTACCTCATCTACCTGATACACATAACCCCTAAACCTTTCTGTCTAACCTGGTATATGATATAACCCCTAAACCTAACCTTGAACAGATCTGCAAGATAACACGGCCTACTTTGTTCAGGCTAGCGTAATCTACGCGAATATCTCCAGTGCTGCCACCCAGTTACGGATTCAGACCCGTTAGTCCAATAGTTGTTATTGACCCTTTAGTCCAGTATTGTAAGACCAGTTAGTTCAGTAGTTATTTACCATAGTACAGGAATATAAGATTAAATTTAAATTTAAATAAATTTAAATAAATTACGATTTATTAATAATACGACAAGTTCAAATTAATGTATTCCAATATTAGTCTATAAACTCAATATCGATATCAATATATTAATTATAATAATAGTCTGTCTTACTACATTTATAATGTTTTATTTAATATTATTTACATATAACTAGAATTAATTAATATTGTTTTATATATATATCTTGTCATTTCTATTCCAGGTTGATTGTTTCGATTGTCATTTTCTTCAACAATAGCCATCGAATCGATTTATCATTTATCAATAATAATAATAATAATAATAATAATAATAAATTATTTTATAAATAATAATTATTATTAATACTAAATGTATAGTATATGTACAAATTTAAAATTGTTCATTTTATTAATTTCGTATAATTCTTTGATTATTACAATAACATATGTTATCGTTAGCAAATATTTATTCTTTGTACTTTCGATGATATATTTCAACTATGTATTTGCTTAAATAAATTATCAATCAATAATAATAATAATAATAATAATAATAATAATAATAATAATAATAATAATAATAATCATAATAACAACAATGACTATAAGTGAGATGATTTCTCTGAACACATTTCAGTGTCCTCCGACATCACTGAACTGAATGTGGCGTTGACCTCTGCAGGGGTCGTGCGCTTAACGTGGGCACCTAGCCCTCGCACGAATGTCTACCTAGGCAGACTACTGACCAATAAGAACGCTTCGTGTATTCTCGGCCTCATACTGGTTAGATGTATACATGAGCGATGTTGTGTGTGTACGTCTACATATGTATGTGCGCGTTTCATCGATGTAGTGAGAAAGTGGATAAGCAATTGACGCACGCAATGCATGTAAAAGATAGATATGCGAATGTACTTTTATCGATAAATTAACAAAATGGTATCAGTGGTTTTGATTGGATATTAGTTGTATTATATATGTAAAATATTAAAACAGTAGACTTTTCGTCGAAATAGATTCAAGTGACTTCTATCTATATCAATGGATTTAGATTATAAATATCAATAAAATAGTATGATATCTTCATTTTAAATACATAAAATTACGAGGAATGTTGATATGATGTATTTTAAATATATAATTTTATTTTTAGTATAGATAGTACATTAAAATTGGTAGTAATTATCAATATATATGTATAAATAAATAATATTACTTTAAAATTTAGTTGGTATTTAGTATTGGGCTGCAACTACAGCGCCTCTATCGCAAATTACCATACACTACATTCAATTGCACAGGTCCACTTTCTTACTATGGTATACGTATGTGTTTATATGCTTTGTATATATAAATATTTATCAATAATATCGATCATATTTATTTACTAAAACTCACTTTACATATATATATATATATATATATATAATTTATAATTTACTTCATATAAAATAAGTTGCGGATAAAAATGAACCCTTCTAAAGTTTATTAAACTCGTAGCTATTATAAATAACTGCGGGCACTAATAATAAACGAATAGGAATATTTTTAAATTCTTAAAAAATGATTAAGTTGGAGTTATATATATATTTTACATAATAATGTGATTTATATATCATTTTAAAGATAATATATTATATTTATAAAATATCAAATAATTTTGAATATGTAACCGATTAAATTAAGAATAATCTAATCAAATAAACTGCTCTACAAATCATCATTTCATCAACGTTTACCTCTATAAAATGCCACCTAATTACACAGACAAAAGAAACGAACAAATCCACTCCCGCCGTTAACAACACAATCGTTGGGAACGCGTTGAACGACTGCGAATCTATCATCAGTGTTCCCGTTATCGAACTGGAATCTCTCTGTTGGTGCTGATTACATATTCGTTATGTATTGTTTAATACAAGCAGACTATAATCTATATATATATTCGTCTAAACATACTTTAATTAGGTGGTGCGCGGCGGGCTCGTACGCCGAGGCCGCAGGCCGAGCCGTCCCCACCTCGACGTTAACGGATAGGAAAATAATTTTTTTAAATCGAGGTGTGATTTTTTTTCAAAATTTTTCAAAATCTCTTTCCCATAAAAGTCTTTTTCCGTCAAAAATCTCAACAAAGTGTATACTTAAATTCAAATAATGCTCGATTTTAAATTTTTTTTTGCCAACTATATACATATGAGGTTAGCTACTCGAAATATATTTAGGAATACATAGTATGCGCACACTCATTTTTATCTACGGGCAATATTTCTGGTAGTATTTTGGGTTTTTATCGTTAAAATTTAATATTTAATATTTTGTATAAATTCAAATAATTAAAATTCGCCGTAAGGAAAACGCAAGGAAAACGTCGGGAGATAAAGTGGGGCAGCATGAATGATTTACTTTTTCGAAAATGTATTCACGCGATACCAATAATCGTTAAATAGTGTCATTTTTTGATCGATTTACGTAATCGAAAAATTTAAATTCGACGCAAATTTTTAATAACAAACATTATCGTGGAGAATTTTATCGTAAATAATTTCGTAAAAATGAGTTTCTTTAATTTCGAATACATTACGTAGATTTACGAAATGGTACTTCCGGTTTGAATATCGAAATAACAATTGGTAAATCGGAATTTATTTACCCGTATTATTGAGAAAAAGTTTACGAACGAGTAAAATCTAATTAATATTTTTTACGTTACGAGTTTATATTAATTATTTCCTATCTACGCCATTGTAAACATAAATTATTAAACATAGGTGATGTAAAAAATCAAAATCTACAATAATTATTCGATTTCAATAATTTTAACTTTATTAAATAGTTAATTAAAATAGAATATACTTTGATAAATTGTGACTTCTTATGTTTAATATTCTTCGAGCTACTGCCGAAAAAGTGAAAAATACATGATTTTAGAATAGTCTATTTGACCGACTTCCGGTAAATTTTTCGTATAAATTATGAATTCATCAGATTAGGAGTACGAAATTACATGTAATAAAATCAGAAAATTCATGAAAATATGAATAATAGGGTTTACATCTCTGTTTTAATATTTCGCCAAATGTCATCAATATGGTCAAAGAAAAAAATATAGATTTATAAAAAATATTTTTTCTAAAATATATTCTATAATTATATATGCATTAAATACCGAGTGAGTCTATATATATATATATATATATATATATATATATATATTGATATTTTTAGTTATATTTATTGTCACTTTTGTGTTTAGGTTGGGTTAAGTTTTAATATTGGTAGATTTTTTTTAGCTGCATTACTTCCCGTGTGAGCCTATAAATCATATTCATTTATATTGTTATTTTCACAGTTGTGGTTAGGTTGGGTTAAGTTTTAATTTGTATAGGTTTTTTTTAGCTGCATTACTTCCCGATTGAGCCTATACAAGGATATTTTCACAGTTGTGGTTAGGTTGGGTTAAGTTTTAATTTGTGTAGGTTTTTTTAGCTGCATTACTTCCCGAGTGAGCCTATAAAAGCATATTCATTTATATTGTTATTTTCACAGTTGTGGTAAGGTTGGGTTAAGTTTTAATTTGTGTAGGTTTTTTTTAGATGCATTACTTTCCGAATGAGCCTATACAAGGATATTTTCACAGTTGTGGTTAGGTTGGGTTAAGTTTTAATTTGTGTAGGTTTTTTTTAACTGCACTACTTCCCGAATGAGCCTATAAAAGCATATTTATTTATATTGTTATTTTCATAGTTGTGGTTAGGTTGGGTTAAGTTATAATTTGTGTAGGTTTTTTTTAGCTGCATTACTTCCCGAGAGAGCCTGTTATTTTCACAGTTGTGGTTAGGTTGGTGTTAAGTTTAAATATTGGTAGTTTTTTTTTAGCTGCATTACTTCCCGAGTGAACCTATAAAAGTATATTTTCACAGTTGTGGTTAGGTTGGGTTAAATAATTTTACTCATTTGTAATATTAGACCAAAGTAGTTAAAGTTTTGTTTTAATAAATACATTATGACATTATCATTGTTTTTTTTCATTAAAATAAAAAAAAAATAAATAACGGCCCACTGACTGCTAGAAAACATTATATAAAAATCTAAAAAAGACCCAATGGTCTCAACTAACCCATTACGCCCACACCTAAAATAGTCTCATTCACGGGCAACGCCGGCCACCCACCCTAGTATATATATATATATATATATATATATATGTGTGTGTGTATGTGTGTGTGTTTTCTTTTGTTAATATTTATATATCGAATGTACTTCTATTACTTTTACTAGCCACTATAATCATATGCATATTTACCTATGGGTTACTATATATAGTTTATCTCTTTATCGCTTTATGTATTTTTTAATTAATATTAATAATTACTGTACACGAATTCTTAATAATTTCTTAAATATCTTTAATTAAAGTAGAATTATCATTACTAAGCACCTCACTAATTGTGGTTCACATTCGTTAGTTATTATTTAATTATCGAATGATAGCATTTCTCTTTATTTACACTATTTAATTATAACATAATCATTAAAATAGAATATATAATTAAATTAGAATTACAGACAATCATTATGAATAACAATAGAATTATAATATTATCAACGCGTACACAAATGTCCCCTCACACAAGATACTAATCATACTTTATTCGTGTCGTCCAGCGACAGCTGAATTCGTGAAGCGTGACGAAGATTGTCTATCCGTCCACTGGATGACCTTGATAGCTTACAACGATGAGCTGATACCATACACCCGAGACAGTCAAGCCATCTTACAAGGTTACCGCCATGACTTCATTATATTTTTAATAAATTATAAATTATAAGTCATAAATTGTATATATCAATAATAGTTCAATTTAAAACATACATATATAAATATATATATATATATTAATATTGTTATTAGATTTATGATTTATACGCGGGTGATTGTAGAAACACTAGTTTATCGAGACAATTACTCTTAATTATAAAACAAGTCTAAATAAATTATATAAATAAATAAATGATAATAAAATATTATTTGAATTCCCGTTTACATAGATTGAAATACAACGAATAAACTAGAAAATAACAAATATTGTATAATCGCTATCTTACTATGAATACCGTTTATTTTATAGTTTTGTGAATAAATATATACTACTACTACTTCTACTGATAATAACTTGTTACGTAGTTATTCAAATCTTGATAAGTTTAATAATAAATATCTCCTGCTCAGTACGGCTAATGTTGACCATATAAAACGGGAGTTCTATTTATATAGTGCATAGAGAGCTAGTGCATAGATAGCTATTGCGAGTGTAGTTTAGCTTAGAGAGCTAGCTAACATAGTACAGATACAATCTAATAACAATCATCATTTTAAATCATAGAGATATTATTCTCATGAATATGTAGTATTAAAATAAGGTCAGCGGTTGATAAGTTAGTCGGCATTGTCGTATCTAGTTCTATATCGTCTATAATTTGTATGTATTTGTGCTATACTCAAATATGTATGATATATATATATATATAATATGTAAAACTACCTGTGTGGCTCAGTTGGCTATGGTATCACATACGCAGGTAGTATGATGCGGGATTAAGCCCTTTCCGGACCAATAAAATAGGTCTTAAAATGATATTTAGAAGTCATCTTATATAATTATGAATAATTATCAACTCTCATTAAAACTATGGATACTTTACTACAAGAGCGGCTTCGAAGGGGCATTAAAGCCATCGGGTATATGTAGAACTTAATTTATGTTTCTGGATGGGATAAAAATGACAAAATATCAAACCATGTATATTTTATTTATTATATTGTATATTAGTGATTATATTCTCTTGTATTGTTACTCTGTGTCCGTAAAACGTTTTACATCAATCATTACAACATCGTATATTTCGTTATCGTCGGGTGAATAACATAAACTCTATACGCTTTCGACTTCTACATTCGATTACATAATCGTTCGACAGCGATAGTTTGCGTAATATTAAGCGTTATAATTATATAAATTGCTTTAGGCTTTAGTTTTTTCATACGAGTATAACATCTAAAATATTACATTTTTCGAATAAATTTATATTTTAAATATTGTGTTACTGTTATTCCAATACTCGCGTAAACCCTCGATAACGCCAGCCCTCTCAACTCCGCTAGAAAGCGACCTCGACTTCAACATCTCCGCCTCGGTGACCAATCGTACCACGTTGCAACTGAGCTGGTCGCCTACCCAGGCTTGCAGCGACGCTACAACCTACACTGTCACTCTGGAGTATCGAGATTGTAACGACACACTCATTCAGGTTAGCTGGGAGGTGATGGTGGAGGAGTTGGAAGGAAGAGATGAGAGGAGGTGGGAAAGAGTAGGAAAGGAAGGAAGATAAGGATGAGGAGGAGGAGGAGGGTGGGGAATATAATGGGGAGGATGAGGGGAGAAAGAGGAATAGAAGGATGAGGAGGAGGGTAAGGTGGAGGTGGAGAGGGAGGATGAGGATAGATTTATATCATCAATCATCTATATTCAGCTATATTATTACTCCGTTACTTACTTTTACTTTTACTCCCTTGACTCTTGAATCGTAGGGGGAATCATCAGACAAGTATCAACAACAAATTTCTTCCATTTTCCGCGATCTTCCGTCATCCGTGTTAGTTCGCTAGTACTTCTATCTGTCCATTTATTTATGTTGTGCATCCAATTATTTTGTGGCCGGCCTTTTTTCCTCTTGCCTTCTACTTTTCCTTGTAGAATGGTTTTGGCCAGTCCATCGTGTCGACAAATATGACCATAATACTTAAGCTTTCTTCGTTTTATAGTGCTTAAGAGTGGTTCATATTTGCCTATTAGACTTATCATTTTTTCATGGATATAGTCATTTGTTTTTCTTTGGCGATATGTAATACACAGTAATCTTCTATGCGATTTATTTTGGAATGCTTGTATCCTTTTTTCCTCTTTTTCCATTAAGGTCCAAGTTTCGCAGCCGTAGAGAAGTATTGATAATATAAGTGATTTATAGAGGTTGTATTTTACATGGAACGCAATTTTTTTGCTTTGCCATATTGTTCCAAGTTTTACCATTGCTGAGGTTGCTGTTGCTAATCTTATTCGTAATTCGTTTTCTGATGATCCATCTGATTTCAATGTCGATCCAAGATACTTAAATGTTTTGACATTTTCGAGTAGGGTTCCGTCCATCATTATGTTTGCACTTTCATTTTTACTATTTACCATAGTCTTGCTTTTCTCTTTGCTTACTTCCATCCCATAATCTTTAGAAGCTTCAGAAAGTCTATTAGTAAGCTCTTGTAATTCGGAATTGGTTCCAGCGATTAGATCGATATCGTCAGCAAATCTAAGGTTATTTATAATCCTACCACCAACAGATATAGTTGACTTGTGGTTATGGAGTGTTTCCTGCATGATTTGTTCTAAGAAAATATTGAATAACACTGGGGATAACAGACAACCCTGTCTTACTCCAACTGTAGTGTGGAAGAAGTCTCCTGTCTTGTTATTTAGTATTACAGCACTATTCGAATTTTCATATAGCTACTCAATTATTCTTATAATTTCATGAGATATGCCAAAATGACCCATGACACTCCATAGCCCTTTATGCCATACTCTATCAAAGTCTTTCTTGAAGTCAATATAGTTATGGTACACATTTTTCTCAATTTCGATATGCTTCTCCATTATTATTATACTGTTAAGAATTTGTTCAATAGTGCTTCTTGATTTTCTGAACCCTGCTTGCTCTTCAGCTAAAATTTGTTCAGCTTGCGGTATTAGTCTATTTAATATTATTCTTAATAGAATTTTGCTCGGATGTGGTATTAGGCTTAGTGTTCGATAATTTGAGCATTTCTTTGTGTCACCTTTTTTCGGAATAGGAATTATCAATGATTTTGTCCATTGATCTGGCCATATTTTTGTTTTCCATATATTTTGGCATATCTCTGTATATATTTTGATTATGCTTTCTCTTCCATGCTTTATTAGTTCAGCTGAAATGTTGTCATTTCCTGGGGTTTTATCATTTTTTAGCATATAAATTGCATTTTCAACTTCCGATTTTAGTATTGGCAGTGTTTCTTCAATGTCAGTGTTATTTTGATTACGATTAGTTAGTTTGTTAATATTTGGTTTAATTGGATAATTATACAGATTATTGCAATATTATACTCCGTTAATAAAGTTAAATAAGCTATTGAATTATATATATGGGAATTTGTACCATTATATGTTAACAATCACTAGCAAACATGATTATTCTACAGCCGACACTACCTAGTGAATATTCGCTCTCAACAGCATTCGTATATATATATATATATATATATATTCATACATATAAATATATATAATATAAATATTCACAAACATCTTACGCGCTCGATCCTTAACAATCGTGGCGCAATTCTTATCCACGTCCTACCATTCCATCATAACACACACACACACACCCACATATACACACACACACATACAGACGCATCAACAGTCGCAGTCCACCGAACTCGACATCCGCGGCCTCGAACCGTCGACCCGCTACGAGGCTTCTGTAACGGTGAACCGCGTATCCACGAAGGTCGGCTTCAAAACCTCGACAAGAAGTAAGCTCGCCTGCTTAGGAGTGTTTGCCCTCGACACGCTGGTATTAACGCTTAATTACGGGTTTTATCTCGCAAATTATAATCACGATTGCCACGCTTGTTTGGGTGAGAAATACGATGATAACTGATGCGGAACGTGCTGGATACCGTTAGCGCGGTGTACCGCGACCGTACCGCTGATCTCGCGCTCGGAGCGGTTGACGATCTCGCGCAACGGTATATACGTATTAACGTGACACGTATTGGCGATTAGTAGAATTTTCACACCCCGCACGAGATCTCTCGGCCAGATATCACCGCGGCGAAAGATAATCGTCGTAGGGCTATGTATTGTAACTGTGCCCGTAAGATGTTATTGATTGCGTGAGCCGGGTCGCGATGCCGAATCGGGGAATTGTTAACGCCGTCGTCAAAGTTATCGATGCGATTTGAACGCGAGCTGTTTGTTTCGCTATCGTTTATAGAATGCTAGTTCGCGAGTTTACCTATAGTTCTCGATAGTTTGTGCGATTGTCCTTAAATGTGAGTAATCTTGTTTAATGTTTTATTTAAATTATTGGTTTATATAGGTTATTATAATAATTATAATATAATAATGTATAATAACTATAGTGTTTGTCATTTTTGTGCGATTATTTAGTTATTTGTGCGATTATATGTTCCTGGTACGCCCTTATCTGTGTTTTGTAATAAATTGTATCCGCAACTAAACTTCAATTATATAACTAATATCGATATCGGTGAGTGGTATTGTAACAGTATATGTGCGATCGCTTTAGTTGAAAATGGGCCTCGCTTTATAGTCACTTCTACCCCTCCTATCCACCTCGTTCTAACCTCTATCCGCCTCGTTCTACCCTATATCTGCCACGTTCTGCATCATTCCTTATTTACGCTTTACTCACCTACCTTATAACCACTCCTAACCTTATTTAGTCATCAGGGGCTGATATTCTTATCTCTTTACCACTTCTCTCTTTATAAACACCATATACTGCTCCCAAACCCAATATATTAACTAAATCCCAACTCCTGCTCTAATCAGACCCCTTTAAACATCATTGATTTTTTAATAAAATAATTGATTATAAAATTACAGATACAGGAATATACATACTTATATATACATATATTGATTATTTTTTTATATACAAAATTATATATATATATATATATATATATAATATATCATTTATGCTGTATACGGATAACGTCAATTTTATATTAGAAACAATTATTTTATATTCTGAAAATGTACTTCATATTATGATAGTATAAGTTAACTTAAATTATCAATTATCTATAGTGTATTATATTATTGTATTTATGTATTAAAATATATATTTAATACATCTATAATATGATATTAGTAACTGTTGAAATAAATATAAATGAATGATAATATTATAATAATAATTATTCATTGAATATATAAATTATATGATTTTTATAATAATATTATATCATATTAAATATGGTTAACAATATAATAGTATAACTTAATGAAATATATACATAATACATACAATCAGCATTAGTTAATATCGAAATAACAGTAAAACATATACATGTTTAAATAAAATTGTAGTTAGTGCATTGCAACCCATTTTATTACACCAGTTATTTTTCTATCATATATATATTAAAAAGTGTCTTAAAATCATGCTTTTTTACATATTTATATAATGTTTTACAAAATGATAGATAATTAATGTATGTATTAATAATTTTAATAATAAAATAAAATTAGTTGTAAAAGTATTTTAAATATAAACTAAACAAACAAATTGTATCTAATGAATATGTTCTCAAATGTCCATATAGTATAGATTAAAAAAAAGTTTTTTTTAAACTTTAAATTAAAAATAAATATATGTTTATTATTTTATATACAAAATAGTATATAATAATTTAACTATATTATATATATATATATATATATATATATATTAAAATATATAATTATTAATCATTTAATTCAATTAATTAATTTAAATATTTTAAATAAATAATGTCTATAGTGTGTGTATACTTTATTCAAAATTCTCAACTTGGATTTAAAAAATTATTTTCATTTTATAAATATTATATTTAATATATCACTTATTAACTTAATTAAGTTAATAAGTTAATAATGACCACATGTTTAATCATTTAAATATGTGTAATTATGTATAATAATATAAAGACATATAGGAATACGTGGTCATTGATTAAATGATTGAATTCTATATATTTAATCATTACATAAACATTATCATAATGATTATGATAATGTAATACATTAATCATTAATTTAATGTATCGAATTCAATCAATCATAATTCAATGTAACATTATTTATTAAATATGTTAGTATTCATGGTTTCAACGGACTAACAGCAATTTTATTTAAACATGTACATGTATTAAATTACTATCATTTCGATATTAACTAATGCTGATCATATATATTAATGTATATATTTCATTATGATAATGAAATATATACATAATGAATTATCTCAAAGCAGGACGCCGATGGGTATTAAAATAATATCAGAGTTCAAGGTGGGCGGTACTTATATATGCACTACTGCACATTATACGCATTATAAGATATGTTATAGTAACACAATAGGTTCGGGATATAATACAGCTAAAAAAAACATAAAAATAAAACCAAATCAAAGAAATCACACAACGCCAAAATAAAAATTGAACTCTCAGAATAACTCTGGCATTCTAATAATAATAATCGGCCGCCTGATTCGAGATTCACGATCATAGTGACATATAATTCATAATCATTATGATAATTATTATCATAATCATCATTAAATTATTATGTTATACTATTATTATAATAATTATATTGTTAACCATATTAAATATGATATTTAATATCATAATCATTATCATAATAATTATGATATTAAATATAGTTACCAATATAATTATTATATTATAATTATAATAATAATAATTATTATAATAATTATAATTATTATAATAATTATAATTATTATAATAATTATAATTATTATAATAATTATAATTATTATAATAATTATAATTATTATAATAATTATAATTATTATAATAATAATAGTAATTATAGATAGGAGACGATCATAAAGAATGAGTTGAGGGTTAGAGGTTACATTTTAAATACGAGTTAATATTATATATGTACATATTGTATTGGTATTTGTGGGTTATTTGGTTTAATTGGGTTTAATGTTGTCTTGCTGGTTTTTTTAGCTGTATTACATCCCAAAATGAGCCTATATATTTTATTTCGCATTCAAAATATAACCTTTAACTCTCAACTCGTCCTTTTTGATCGTAATCCTTATAGATAATCATATTTAATATGATATTAAATCATATGATATGATATTAGTATAATTATTATAAAAATATTATAATTATATTAAATATATATATAACAATGAATAATTCATCCATATTTATATTTATTTCAACTGTTACTAATATCATATTAAAGATGTGTTAAAATATTATATTGTAATACATAAATACAAGAATATAATCCACTATTGATAAGTTAAGTTATATGATACATTTTTAGAATTAAAATTAATTTTTTTCTAAAAATAAAATAGCCGTTAGTCCAGAGCGAATAATTCAATAGACTATAATTATTGTAATAATAGTCACTATTGAATATATATATATAATTTACAAATATAATACGAGTCTATAAATTATCGATATAAATTATAGAGTGTATTAATGATAGAAATGTATTAATGATATAAATTATAGTCTATACTTATTATTATACCTATTATAATAATAAGTACCTGGTGAAAAGTTTCGCGATTGATGCTCAATTTTAACGCACGCAAAATTGTTTATTTGAATTAGAGATTTTACAATAGCATATAATTGGCCATTATAATTACCGTATGTCTACTTATAGGCTATCATACATGCAACGGATTATCATATATTATACATCATCAATTATACTAGGACTGTAACTTTAGTTATCTCTGTAATGTTAAATATTGTACTAGCATAATCTTAAGATATTTTATTGTCTCAGAACAACTATCCCCATAGGCAATTTTTATGCCTAAAGACGATTATCTATATTAGTATGATTATTTATCTATAGATTAATTGTTGCTAGGGTACTTATTTTTCATCCGAACAACCGAAATAGATAGCGCTTTCATAGGATAAGAGTATGTCAGTGTTATATTATTCAAGTAACCTGCTCTGTGACGTCCCTCTCTTTACCTAACTACCCTTTACACCCACTCCCGCCCCCTTATTCATCAGTCTCTATGACACCCCTCTCTTTACCTACCTTCCCATTAAACCCACACCTGCCCCTCATTCATTAGATCATCTCCTTACCACCTACCCTATATTCCCATTACACCAACTTCTGTACTATCTATACCACTCTGCCTCTCTCTTTACCTAGCACCCACATTTATCAGTTACACCCATTCCTGCCCGCAATAGGCCCTCATATTTAATAAACACCCACTCCTTCCCCCCCTCTAACCTCTCTCCTGCTCCCTCCCATATCCCTATATTCCCTATTCCTGCCCCTCGCCAGCCCCCTATAACCACACTTATACCCATGCCCCTATAACACTACTCATGACCCATTCTATATCTTTATAACCTCTTTCCTACACCCCGCCTTTCCACTAAACTCCCACTCCCGCCCCACCAGACTCTTATAACCCTCATCCTGCCCCAATAACCCTCATCCTTCCCCAATAACCCTACTACTGCCACTAAAACCCCACTCCTGCCCCCACCAGACCCTTTTAACCATCCATCATGCCCCAATAACCCCACTCTTACCCCGCCAGGCCCCAATAACCCCACTCTTACCCCGCCAGGCCCCGATACCCCCACAAACTTGACCGTCGCCTCTCTGACCGATACCAGCATAACGCTGACCTGGCGATATCACAACATCAGCGGCAGCAGCAGCAGCGGAGGAGGACTAGACAGCGGTATTTTGGGTAACTGTAGCGCCGGTCTAGGGTTCAGAGTTCAACTACGGCATATAGGGGACATCTACCCCGATGTTGTGCAGGGTTAGTGTTGAATACGCTTGTGCGGGTGTGTGCGTGTGTTCTCTCCTGTGTCAATACTAAATATAATGTAACTAAGTAGTATTTATATATAGAAAAAAAATAATTAACAAATAATTAAAATAAAAAACTGTATAGCCTTTAACAAATGTTCACCCCCCCCCTTAAATAGATAGAATTTGGCTGAATACCAAAGATAATAGATTTCAGTTTATTGACCAGTAGCTATAGATTAGCTTATAGTAATAGTGTAGTGGATGTAGTATGGGCAGTTGGACATATGGCCCACCGTTATAACCAAATGACTGTACATATGCTAAACGTTCTTGCTACAAAACACACACCCAATAACCTGACTTATATTTAAGGGGCTTATATTTAATGAACTGCACCTTAATACATATTTCAAAACAATCTATTTTTATTAATATTATTTAATTTTAATTTTTTATAACTTTATATCTCACTTACGAACAATTTATTCAAAATTTGATTTTTGTTACTAAATAAATTATAATTCTATTACTACTACTGATTATAAGTATATCCTTTACTGAGAGGAAGTGAAATTACCTTCAATAATATCATTCATCGTTTGTCTAACTCAGGAACTGTATTTCCTAGGATATACATTATTGTTTTCGAAATCATATATTTATTTAATGCGTTTGATACTTTTAAATATACATATGTCATCTATAGGGTGTCTTAACAATACTATAATGATAACAGATGATATTTACTTCTTACCTTGAATAAATATTGATATATTTATCGATGATATAGATGGTCGTCGTATCATTTGAGAATGTGTTGCAACAGTGAAGTATAAATATAGGTATTATATAAACGATGTCAGATAATTAATCTATATTATATAGCGAACAAAACTTGATTTCCCACGACAAACAATCTTGTACGTAGTAACAATCTTGTATATAATAACATATATGTTTACATATTCAGTGATTATTTGATGTTTAATTTGTGTATGGTACTACCATATTCACTATATATATATAAGGGCTTCGAAGGGACATTAAAGCCATATATGGTTATAAGTGAAAACTTCATCTAAGTTCCTGGATGGGACGAAAGGACTCCACCAAATAAAAATAACATTAACAATAACAATATAAAATATAATATTATATTTATTTTATTAAATATAGTATTATGTAAATATAACTAGAGTACTATGTATATAGTACATATATAGTATATATTATACTACCATATGCTATATTACTATCGCTATACTTCTGCTGTACACACTGTATCAGATAATCACGTCACCCTTACCCCTCTACAGAATTGAACACAACTCAAGTGAAGGTCACATTCTACGACCTCCAGTACGCGACCCGCTACCAGGCACGCATACAGGCTTACAGCACCCGTACCGATGACCTTGACATTGACAGCGATGACCTCGTCGGTCAGTGGACGACCTGGGTGGATCATTCTACACCAGAGTCCGGTTAGATGGGAGGCGGTGGTGGCAATGCAAACCATCTATTATAATAATATAGTATAGTTTATATATATTGAATTTAATTGAACATTTATTATTGAATTCAGAAAGAAAATACAATTTCTGCTCAAAGGATAGTACCATAAATTATCTTTTAATACACTCACAAAGAGGATACTTTCCAATAAATATGTATATATATATATATATATATATATATAAGTATATTATAGTTTGGCACAACTAGTCTGTAACTGATATCAAAATCATTACAAATATATAATACTAATACTAATAATCATTTAAATGGAAAGGTTTTTCAAAAATAATAAAATATTCACTTCTTAAATCTTCTGAATATCTAATCGCACATAAAGTGGTATTCTATGAAATTTTAGGATAAAACACTATGTTAGATGTGCTAAATATCGATGATGCGCACACTTGATACCTGTATTACCTACTTTATTATTTGTATTATTCGGTGTACACTTTTGAGCGTACATTTATTATTTATGTTAGCGTTTAAATAGACTTCAATTCAATATATTAACATTAATACACTATGTGTGTACGAGGGTCTAAGTTTAACCTTCTGTTAATCTCTTCCTCCGCCACAGTACCGCATCGAAGGTTAAGGTATCCGTGGTTTTAACATTTTTCTTCTTGTGTTTTGATTTATCGTTTATTAAGTCCTTGAGAAAAACAAAAACTGCCTGGAGTTGAACCCGGGACCTCTGGCTTACTAGCTTTTGGTTGATCCCACTGAGCCATAGACCCCAGACAACATTAATACATATACGTCTAACCCGTGAACCTCTTTCTCCGCCACAGTCCCGGATCCCGTCACCGATGTAATGTATGAAGTCGACGCCCTCGGTAACGCCTACTTCAATTGGTCGACGCCCGCCGTCACTCGTAGTTATAGCGTTCGGTACCAGGTTAGATGTCACCGGCCGGCGGCTAGCGAGAGGTCAGAGGTCACTGGCTGGTTAGAGGTCGCGAGTAACATCGAAATAAATACACATCGCGTTAAGGTATTTTCACATCGAGAAACAGTCGGCTATCGTCTGATATCGTTATTCCGATATCTTCAGGTGTAAAAATCTATGAGTTTTGGTGATAGCGTCTATACTGATATTGGGGATGCATGCATTTATATATAGTATATATATTACTTATATATATATATATATTATATAGGGTTGTTAAAAAACGCGTTTTTTATTAATGCTCGTTTAAAACATGTTTAAAACGGTTTTTTTCGTTTTATTCGTTTTTTATCCGTTTTTTTCTATTACAAAAAAAATTATTATAAAGATATTATTAAATAATAAAATAATAATAAATTAAGTACATATTATGAATATTCATTATTAATTCAAATAATATAGTATCACTATTATTAGCATCATTAAATCATATTGTCATACTCTACATTAGTATGACAATTATAATTATTATAATATTTATTTTGTTACAATATAACACTGATTATTCATGTATTATTTAATGCTATAGATATGGAGATTGTATCACAATCTATGTATACTATACATTGTATTTGTATATAATTAATATTATAAAAAATGTATGAACTTTCATATTTCTTTTATAATAAATTATTATAAAATAAATATATTAAACATAATATATATTATTATACAATTGATTATATAAAAACATTAAAATAAATCTAATTTTACTTTATATATCATTATGATAATAATATTATATTTGTATACATTTATTAAATAATCATTCATTTTTAAATTAGTATACAATATTATATCAAAGCATAAAATAAATCTAATTTTACTTGATTATTATAATAATATTATTTATTTTATACATTTATTAAATAATCATTAATTTTTCAATTATTATAAAAAATATAAAAGAAATCTAATTTTACTTTATTATTATAATTATAATATTATATTTATTTTATACATTTATTAAATAATTATTTAATTTATTGATTATAATCATTAATTTTTCAATTATTATACAAAATATAAAAGAAATCTAATTTTACATGTTTATTATAATAATATTAATATTATATTTTAAACACTTATTAAATAATATCTCGTTTTATTCTGTTTTTTTCGTTTTTTATTCTTTGTTTAAAACGCGTTTAAAACATCTGTTTAAAACGTGTTTTTTATTAACTCACAGCCCTATATATATATATATATATATATAAATCACCTATTAAATCTTAGTCATGCCCAATATTAGGTACATTTTTAAAAATGAATAAAAGCCGGCTGTTTTTTTGATGTGGAACCATTTTAGATATACAATATACGACTTATTAAGATATCTTTCGTGGTTCATTAACTATTTATGTATGTATAATGAAACTGTTTACATTAGAATACAATTTTTATAATTTATAATATACATATTAGCATATTTATTTATTTGTGTATATATAATAAAAATAATAATAATAATAATTTATTATAATTTTTGTAATAATGGTATAATAGGTAAATAAAAATAAAAATAAAGTAATATATTTTCATTATACTTTCAATATACAAATATAAATCCGAAATTAACAACAACAGAAAATATGTTATATTATTTTGAAGCCATTTATAAGGAAAAGCATATTAATATTACAATAAAACTAAATTTAAATCAAACGCAATACTGCTAATTATTATTATTACAATATTTATTCACGCATTCACTCTATTGATTAACTAGGTTGAAGTGCATCGCGACAAAGTGATCGTATTCACTGAGACTGTGTCAGCCCCGAACATCACCGTCACAGACCTGTACTTCTATAAGCTGTACAGGTTAGCATAGCAGTAGGAGGCAGCACTGGTGGAAGTATCCGATAGGGCTGTAGTTGTTGAATTATATGAACTATTATATGTATATAAGCAATTTATATATAAATATATATATATATATTGTTATTTTTGTTATTTTTATTTGGTGGAGTCCTTTCATCCCATCTAGGAACTTAGATGAAGTTTTCACTTATAACCATGTATGGCTCTAATGTCCTCATGTTAAAGAATATAACTAAGTGACTTGTTATTTTAGTATTTCTTTAATTCGTTGCGTCATAATTCATTACGAATCAATAAATTATATTTATTTCGTGATACCATTCTATATTTACGCCATCGTTATTAATATACGCATGTATGATAATTTAATATATATACTATAATATAATAATCATTACAATTATATATTAATATAATATATATAATATACTTACCCGTAGTAATAGTTTATATTACACTCGACGACCACATCTAATTACTGATTCTTATAAGAAACTATAGTTAATCGATCATAGCCATTATTACTACAACCGCCATTACAACTAACACTACCACTACCACTACCACTACCACCACCACTACCACTACCACCACCACCACTACCACTACCACCACTACTACCACTACCCCTACCACCACCACTACCACTACCACTACCACCACCACTACCACTACTTCACTACTTTACTCGTACAACCATTGATATTTATCATTATGAATTATTTGCAGTATTAACATTATAGTAACCAATGAACGCAATGTCTCCGAGAACACTCAACTTTACTTCACATCTGGTATCGCAGGTATTCTATATAGACTAATTAATACTAATTAATATATATATATATATATATATATATAAACAGTGTAACCTTGATATACCGCCCATCTACGGACACATACATGGCCAAGGATTATCCTAGGATAGTTTATGTTTTTAGAAGAACTGGCCTCAGAGTCCAAATTATTTTAGTTTGATACTTCATGCGCCCATACACGGAGATATTCGCTACACCCAATGAATTATGTGGCTACACTATTCATAGAGTGCCTCTTACTGTGCCGTATATCACAGACAACTTAGCGTTTAACTCAAGGTCATACATCTTTCCCTCGTATCTGTTTAGGTATATATGAACGTGCGTTGTATATTAACGATTGTATCATTGATAATCTATTTTATGAGACGCCCCATAGAAGTATTATGTTATACGTATTTATTACGGCTAAATATAAATAATATTCTGAGTTACAGAGCTACGGAACAACTTCACCACATGTTGTGATGATTACGTTTTGTCTTTATATGAGTTATTAAATTACGAGTTTTTGAATCTGTATATGTAATTGGATATATACATAATCTAGTACTTGTAATAATTCTAAGTTTGTGGCAAATAATTCTATACGTATATATGTACTAATTAATTAATTATTATTAATAATCATTTATTAAGAGTTTTTCTTTATAATAATATAATAATCATTAATAAAAATAAAAACTATTCAATATAGTTGTACCTCTAAAGGTATAAAATTAAGATCTAAATATTCAATATCATTGTAGCCCCGTACACACTTATGTATCAATGTATAGCACATGTATTAGCTGATAGGGTTACCTTACCTTATCCGTTTATATAGTATTATATGTATGATATGTTAATCCTCCGCTTAAACTAAGCTACATTAGGAGTATATATTTGATATATTTGTCTCTAATTTAATTTAATTTTTTATATATTTTGTGATTTTATAATATACAAATGTCAAAATAAATAATTTACTTACTTGTATTTGAGAAAAAGTATAGTAATTAAATAATTTCAAATAAAAACAATATTAATGCTACCCGGCCGCTTTAAATAGTCCTTATTTAGATACTGATGTCGCGATTCTAACTCTCAAATAGCCTTGGTATAATTGGACATAGTTATAAGACATAATTTAATTATTAATAAAGTATAATTAACTCTAATAATATATACTTTATATATATTTTAATAATAATTAATATATGTCTTATAACTATGGCCAACTATACCACGCCTATTTGAGAGTTAGAATATATATATATTTACTAGATAATAATACAAATTTGATATATTAATGTAAATCCCTTTGCAGATGAAAAGATAATTATTATAATTTCAGACAATAATATTTTAACATTTTCCATTATTAATTATTATAATTACCCAATATAAATTAAAAACTTCTACTAATAATTATTAATATTATTATTATCATGTATATATATATATATATATATATATATATTATATTTTCTTAAATCATGTTATTCAAGCATTTAATTTATAAAAAAATGCTAATATATAAATAATAGTATTTATTACATATTTATTTCTTATTACATATATATATATATATATATATATATATATATATATATATATATATATATTAGATTTCCATAAAGCGCTATATTCCTGCACACTATAAGCCCTATCTAAACCCCTCCCACCCCGCGTCCCATACAGTACCGCTTCCTCTCGTCGGCGTAACCGTAACGGGAGGTCGGCGCACCCTCACCGTGAACTTTGACCCCTTGCTGGAATGTCACGGAGCCACCCGAGTCTCGGTGACCGTAGCTCACGAGTCACTGGAGTCAGCCTTCGCTCACGACTCAGCAGGCAGCGGGTCCATCGTGAAGATACTGGATGGAGGTTAGCGTTTGGTGGGGGGGTTTCTCTGAATAAGCACATCTAAGGGTGCATGCAATCTTTATAGTATTGTATTCGCTGTATTGGGATGGAGGTTAGCGTTGGGTGGGGGGGTTTCTCTGAATAACAGCATCATTAAAGCATCTAATAACTTACCTTACTATCTTACCAGGTTGAGCATGCTAAACAGTAAACACGCAGTAAACAAATACGCAGTAAACAACTTATCCACTAAGCATCTAATAGTATGCATTTAATCTTTTTTATTATTGTATTCGTACAGACGCTGGGGTAGTCTGGATCTAATTCAGTGGATTAACAATGTATTATTTGAAACAAATACTTTAAGTTAAATTAATATATTTATATTATTATATACAGATATATATATATATATATATATATATATATATATAATATGAGAATAAATTTGTTTAATATCAGAAAGTAACAACTAATCAATAAGATTCAATACATTCAATTGAAATGTTGTTCCGATTATATATTATACAAATTAGAAAGTCAAAAGTAACAATCAACTAATTAAACTATGTATACAATTTTATTAGATTGTTATTCGAATGATAAATTGATATAAAAATTAGAAAATCATATTAAAAATAAACTTATACTACAATATTCAATTCATACCTTCTTACTAGGATGTCCATAGTGTCCATTGTTCTTAGTGTACATTGCCTGGTTGCTTTCACTGTCAATAATACACTCTTAATTAACCAATCACTATATAATTAATATAAAATATATAAATCATTTAATTAGTCTATATATATAGAATTAATTAAATAATAGAATATAAATACAATATATAAAATATATTAATCCTAAATGTGATGATTTAAGTATGTCTAGAGTCTATGACTATAATATATATATATATTTTTTATATATATATATATATTATTTATAATTATTCATTTTTCAAATATAATGTAATTTATTAAATTAGTAATTAATTATACTAAGTTATGCAGTGATTCATTTTATGATATTTATATATTAATTAACACAGAGATATGGCATATGTAATATAGAATGTTTATATCTTATATGATATATTTGGTATATATTGTATATATAGTATATATGTATATATATATATATATATATATATATATATATATATATATATATATATATATATACTATATACATACAATAATAGTAGTAATATATCATATCGACATTTGTTTATAAATATATTTACAAACTTTTATTTTATTGTCATTAACATAATCTTTTTTTATAATAATTTTAAATAATGTATCATGTAACATGATTCATGTTACATTATGGTTTGGAGTATATTTTGTAATTAACCAATGAAAGCTAACACTACCCCAAAGATTTTCCAAAGGAAAGATATTGCACTCACTATCTATCTCTAGTACCTCGAAATGTAAATTTAAAATGAAAAAACAATATTAACACTAGATGGCGAAATAGTATATGAAATGTTAAATCATGTGATATTTTTATTTAAATTTCTTGTTTTCTAATTATATACATACATTTAAAATCATTACAATATAATACAATACATGTAGTTTTTTTAATATTAGATTTATAACAATATATTTATCATTTATTTTATTTGTTTATATTAAATATAACTAATCAGTGTATTCTATTGTTATATAATTATATTATCATTTTAAAATCATGTAAATACATATTATAATACAATATACATGTATATTGTATATAATTTATTATTTACTATTACAATAAATATAGAAATGTCTTATTATCTGAATAATACCGCTAGATGGCAATATCGAATTATTAGGTGACACAAATATACACAAGTGCAATATCTTTCCTTTGGAAAATCTTTGACTACCCTAGATAGATTACAGTATTTATATGTTCTATGTTGTTCATCATTTAAAAGCATATATTCAGTATATTGAACATAGAAAAACTAAGCTTTTAATCGAATTTATACTATTGAAATGTATATTATTTAATACTATTTAAATTTGATTTATTTATAAAAATTAAAAATATCTTGAGTATAGAATTATACGAAATAATATGTATAAATATAATAACTGATATTTCATCTTATTTTATATTATTATTTCCAAGAAATCACTATAATATTTTTCATTATTTCAATAAAATAGTTATATTTGTAAATATTTAATTATTATGTTATATTTATAATATATATATATAAATACTAAAACTTAAATTATGTATTACTTAATTTTATAATTATTATATAAATTATTATTTTAATTTTGATATAATATTTATTAAAAATATAGAATCTAAATATTAGAGTTTATATTGATATAGAATTTAATTATTTAAAAATAGAAAAAAAGTATTTAACAATTCTGTTTACATTACTAATCAGATTAGTAATTTACTTATAAACTATAAATCTATGCATATAATATACATGAGTACTTCAATCACAAAAGTTATAATAAACGATTTATATGAATTATTTTAAAATGCAAAAAGTAAAAAGAGAGTAAGAAATTTAAGTATCGAAATAGATTATATTGTTTACGTGAACTATAAACTTAACATTATAACACATAAATATATAAAACATAATATTATAAACAAAATAATATTACAACCATTATATAACTATTTACTATATACAACAATTCAATATTTCAATATAAATCAACTTCTACTATATAGTATCAAAATAAATTGATTCTAAGCTATAAATGTTACTATATACAAAACGTACAGTATGTTCCCTATCGACGTCTGCTTCGATACAAGTTCCCGTAGAACTGGACTTCTGGATGTTCCACATTCTGATCAATGTCAGCACCAGAGCAGGGTCGCGCGTGTCACATCACCTGGCTAGAACTCTTCCCGGAGGTTAGTTAACGACACCCGTCTGCTTCGATGTACTATAGTTTATTAAACTTATGTTAATACCTATTTAATGGTCCGGATGGGGCTAGAACCCTTAGCCATAGTGTGTTGCACTACCCTGTGTAGAATTACCTGTGTGTGGCTGAATTGCAACTAGCCATGGCTTCAGCCACACACAAGCAGTAGGACACGGGTTCTAGCCTCATCCCGACCATTAAATAGGTCTTAACATAATATTTAGAAGTTATCTTATATAATTGTGTATACATAAATGATCGGCTCTCGTTAAAACCATGGATGCCTTAACATGAGAGCGACTTCGAAGGAGCATTAGAGCCATATACGGTTATAAGTGAAAACTTCGTCTAAGTTCCCGGACGAAAGGACTCCACCAAAATAACAATAACAATAACAATATACGTTCTGATAATATAAATTATCCATCATATCCTATACTATATATTCGTAAGGTGCTTTCACACGATAAAAACGTGCGTTTATATATGAGTTACCTATTCAATGTTTGAAGTGGCCAATAGAGAGATAATGTTTTGAAACAAATAATAAATAAATTGAGAAGCCCGATCAGTCTGTATCTTTAGTGTAAAAGCACCTTTAGTTTATATTATATAGATCTATATATAGAAAATATAAGTTATTATTGTGAGTTTAATATGTGCATATATATGAGCCTATAATTTTTATTGTCATAAAAGTAAGAAATTATATTTAAATCTACAACGAAATTATTATATAATTAAGAATTTATTTCGAAGTAGTGGCAATACTATACAATATATAGGATAGGATCGGATAACTTTTATTATTAGAACATATGTTCTATATAGAACTTTAGAATATTATTAATAACTCAACGTAATAAATTCCCCGATAATTTACGTTCACCTCAAACACCTAATTCAACCTCACATTTAGCTATTACAAATAGCTATTATTTACTACGACGTAACTATTTATGTTATATTATATTATATAACTATTAACTAGCGCACATCAGTGATGGTTTTTTCTCCAATTGTATTGGTTTCTAAATAAACCACTCATTTATTCATATAATATATATATATATATATATATAATGAAACTTATCATGTTAATAAAGGGGTAATTGTCTTGATAAGCAACACTGTTTCTATAAAATCTGATAATAATAATAATAATTAATAAATTTACTTTAGTTCCTGGGCTTGTTCGTGATGTGTCAATTGGATCGCTTTGTAACGAAGGAAAGGCTACGTTGATTACAAACTTTGAAAGATTAACTCGTTTGTACATAAATATTAATTACACTAAGTTATTGTCAATAGAGTACTCAAATAATCCCAACAAATTATTAAGATTAATTATCATGTGTAAATAATTTATTTAAAAATTAATAAAATGTAAATACAATTAATATATGTATCAATATTCCATCTGCATATTTTAACATTATATAATATTGTATATAATTTATTAAATATTAAAGTTTTATAAAAATGTAGGTACAATATATATCCCTATATAGTATATACTAGAACTGTTAGTAAATGTATATTAATTGAATTATTTGACAAATTGAAATATATTATGTTTAAATATTCATTAAATCTATAACTTATTTATATTCATATAATATATATTAAGTTTTTTAATTATTAAGTAAATTGTCATTATAAATATATAATGTAATAATTTAATTTTTAAATGTTTTCAATAAGTATTATTAAATATGTAATAATTTGATATTTATTTTGTGAAGATCATATTACAATATACTTGATAAGTTAAGTTAATTAAATAGTGAATATAATTATTAATTAAACATGGTTATATAAGTAAATTCCACACATATATATGTATATTTATGATGATGTTAATTAATATTGAATATCACAAGTGAATAAAATCAAGGCACATGGCATATAGTTTATTATACATATAGGCTATAAAAACATCATTTTCTATAACAATAAATGCCCCCTCACATGACTAAATAGCAAGAATGTGTATTATTGGCTATATTATATAACTTATATGGTTATATTATATAACTTACAAATCAATCAACATTATTAATTAAATGCAAACAATTAACTACACTCTTTGTTGTCACTTAATTGTTTATATATAACAATTCATTTAATAAAAACAAATATGTTAAGATGAATATATATATATTTATATTGTTATATATATAATATACGAATAAATTAGTTTAAAATAAAAATGTATTATGTAAATTATATGCATGGTTAAATATGATTGAAATGGATTATAATTTAAATTAATTAAAAACTAAATATTTAATAATATTATACATACATGTATAATTAAAATAAATATATAAATTAAAATATTTTAGTAGTTTTCTAATTAGTTATTACAAACTAAATATTCTAAATAATATAGAATTAAATTTTATAAATGTAAAGTAAATGTTACATAAAAGATACATTTCAACTAATTTAAATATTCTTTTATATATTTTAATAAAATTAAATAATTGTATAATATATAATAAATTGATGATATATGATATATGATATATGATATACAGTAAAACCTCTCTATAAGAAACCTCTTTATAAGAAAAACCTCTTTATAAGAAAATTGTTCACACATTTGGTTGGAATTCAACCTTTTCCATATTAAAAAAACCATACATTTATTAAAATTTATTAATAAATGTTATTATATTCTTAAATGTATTGATGATACAATTTATTATATTATACAATTAATTGTTAAATAATAGATTATTATAAAATACAATATATTATATTCATCAATGATGATTAATAATTTATAATTGCTAATGTAAATCTAATAAAATGTCGTGTATTAACATGTCTAAGCGCAATCAATACATTATACATATAAAAACTGTATACAAAATAAATACACTATATATATAACCTATAGGTTATATATGCATTTTCAATTATAAATTAATTATTAAAATCATAGGAAAGGAAAAACCTCTTTATAAGAAAACCTCTCTATAAGAAAAAAATTACTGAAAAAAAATAGTTTCTTATAGAGAGGTTTTACTGTATATATAATATAATTTTATAAAATATATAAACAATTATTTTGTATAGGATATTTTATCAATAAACTTTATGGGTATGAATAGCTAAGAGTATTCTATACTATTTATTTTAATAAATAGTTTAGTTATATGAGTGAATTAATTAATTAATGTATCACTTAATTAAAAATAATAAATGTAATATAATATTTTATTTTAATAGTATATGAAAGAAGATCTAATGTAACTGGATATGAAATTGACATATATATTAAATTTAATCAGGTTTAGTAATATAATATCAAAATATATTGATATCTATATTTTAAAATATTTATATTTTGAATTATTTAAGTATATTATTATATTATTATATAAGTTAATATATTATTAATTAGAACTAGTATTATATGTTTAGTTATTTTTAAATTAATATTAATTCATTAAATTAAATTATATGTTCTATGTTATAATAATTGTTGCAATAAATGACATTTTTACATTATATATTATTTAAATTTGTATTTATTTTGTTTATTTCAATAAAATAAGTTACCATTGGAAAATATTTCAATTTTTACTTTTGACAATATATTTGATAAAATAAAAAATCAATCCTTTAACAAATATTAATTTATTAAATTATATGTTATATAAATAAATATATTATATCAATAATGTATATTATTATATATATATATATATGCAATTATTCATATATAGCATATTATATATTACTAATGTAAATATTGTTATGATTTAAATAGGTCTACCAAAATAAGACCATTACAATTCAAGAAGATAAAACTAAGCTAAATCAAGAAATAACATTCACTACAATTGCCCATTCACTGCATACAATTTCAGTTAGTTATATATATATATATATATATATGTAAGTTATTATATGTTATTATAATATTTCAAATTAAATAATATTTGTATATACATTTTATAATAAATTTATAATTAATTTAAATTAAATATATTGATAGAAGAGATTTAATAATCGTTATCATAAGTAGATAGATCACATCTTATTTTATATTATTATTATTATTATTTTATTATTATCAGATTTAGGGAATGCCAGGGTAATTATAGAAGCAGTGTTGCGTATCGAGACAATTACCCCATTATTTAAATACATTTGACACTAATAATATTAATACATATTATATATTATCAGATATTGGTTAACACCCAGGTTTTTGTAGAAGCTAAAGCTTATCAAGTATACATTATATATATATATATAATAATATTCAGAGTTGGCTTAAAAGCCTAGATGAATGAAAAAGCAAAAGCTTGTCTGGTAATTCACCTATTTACGAGATTATGAGAAGTAAATTAATAAATGATAATATATAAATAAAATATATATATATAAAAAAAAATATAAAAAAATATAATATTGTATTAAAACTGTAATATAATATAAAATATTATAAACAATCAATCTATAATACTACTAAATTAAATATAAATGAAATAAACATAAACATTATATATATATATATATATTATACATAAAACGATAAGGGTCATATATTAATTTCAAATTAATATACGATTGAAAATATTTATAGTACGTTATATATTTTTTATTTGCTCTCTAACGGGTCACCTTATTAAGAGGGTTTATTTGATCTTTGATTATGAACTTTGTTTTATCTACATATTCGTTTTAGATATGATATATTGAGAATCATTTCTAATGATTTGAAGACAATACGATTATTTATTATATTGTTAGTTTGTACCTTCAAATATATATGGTGAGATAATTGAATAGAGAACAATTGTTTATTACATTCATTTCCTGTTCGTAAATAATAATACTTGTTTTTATAACTCGTAAATAATGCTACATAATAACTAACAAGAATATATCATGTCATTTTTTAAATATCTGTATTAATTTGTTAATGTGTTTATGAACTACCAACATTTCAGTATATGTATTTATACATTTAATAAATAATCTAATTACGATGTTCTATTTATTATTATTATTAATATTAATATTATTATTATTATTATTATTATTATTATTATATTTATATTATGCGCATATAGTTTTATAATTGATATATATATTTTAATATTAATAATTTTAATCGATATCATTGATGAGTGTTTATTGTAAGGATATTTATTTAAAATTGAATTCATTAATTTATTTTAAAACATTATTATATCACGGGTGAAATAATATGAAATATGTAATATAATCATTTGTTAGCTCTTTAGGAGGAAAACGCATTCCCATATAATAAACAAGAAAAAAAACAAAAAGTCTTCTAATACATATTATTATTATTATTATTATTATTATTATTATTATTAATATTAATATTATTATTATTAATATTATATTATATTAAAACAAAAAGTTTTCTAACACATATTATTATTATTATTAATATTATTATTAATATTAATATTATTAATATTAATATTATTAATATTAATATTATTATTATAATTGCCTATCACAATACTATGATGACATTATACGTAAACACTGTAGATAACGGCACTCTCGGTGACCGGACGAGGACTAACTACTGAACCAATGCGTATCTGGATTAAGTCGTGCGGTTATTATCACACTATATCACTATAGTATCATAATAATAATAATATTTATTAGAAGAATTATAATTTTTTTCTGTTAAATTATAATGAAATTTGTATAATATTTTCTTCTAAAGGGCTTCAAAATAAGATGACTATTTTCTGTTGTTGTTGCCCATTATATATATATATATCACGAGCATATATTGCCATTTTATTGTACACTCTTTTGTTAATTATCATTTAAAAAGTGAATAAACTCAAATTAATAATAATAATAATAATAATAATAATAGTCAATAACTATGACTTATAAATTGCTCGGTTTATAAATATTATTTATAAACCAAGCATTTTATTAATCATTATTACGCATGTATAAAGGGGGTCCTACTACAAGATTTTCCCGCAAATTGCCGGAAATATTGTAACTTTAAAACAATTTTCTATTTAGTTGTAACAGGATACCCTCTATAAAGCTATTATATTCTAGGCAAGTTGCCGTAAAGTAAGGGGTTTTCCCACTAAAATTGTAGTTAACTTGATAGAAAATTGTTTTAAAGTTAAAATATTTCTGCCTCTTAAATTAATACTTATTATGGGATACCCCCTTAAGAGAAAACAATCGACACACGTAAATAACGCAATGTAATCGTATGACAGTTCCGTGGATAGATACGTTCAAAGGTAACTACTACCCTAAACCTGTACGCGTGGCGAAGCTCTACGACGCGAACAGACAGGTAGAGTTAAACACGAGTTTGATCATTGATTTAAGTCATACGGGACGCGAGACGGAACGGGGAATTATCGTATCGACTTTCACGGGTGAGTACTTGTTATGTTTACGATACTTTATTGTTGTATGAAAACATATGCTAATATATATTAGCATTTTATTAGTTATTTCGTTTTTACTTATTAATTATATTTGATTATTAATAAAATAAGAAATAAATAAATTGGCTATAATTTATATATATAGTTTAATATATATATATATATATATATTCTAACATAATGTTATTTTAACAATATAAATAAATTAGTTTGTTTAATATTAGGTATTTTATTTATTAAAACAGAATACCCTTATAGTTCATTATTCATTGTTCATTGTTTAATAATAAAGATCTTACTCGGATAATTAAAACAGATATAAAAGCCGAATCCTACGACTCCAAAGACTTCTATAATATATTCTCCTACGGGTGGTGCCGAAACTGTATGTCGAATGTTAATAGAAGTTTTCGTTATATAATGACAAGTTAGTTAATTTTTATATTTATATCTGTGACGATTTTAAATAATTATAATTATCAATTTTATGATTTAATATTTTAACTATAAAACTTTATATTAATAAGAATTTAATTTGTTTTTTTAATTATAAGGTTTGAATATATTTATTATATATTTTTTATATAACTCTAAAGTTATAAAATTAATAATGTTGATACATCGAATATCCTTCCAAATACTTCAATATATTAATATTCTAACAATTTCCAAAACGCTTATGAATTCCTTAATAATAAAATGAATATTTGTGTTCATTATCGTATTTATTTTAATTGACATTATTTACGAAGAAGTACATTTATCATAATATTAGTAATTTTATATATAATATTATGTATTGAGTATTATTAATTACATTAATACTAATAATTCAATTAAGCACTTTACTAAAGGTGTATTTAATAATATATTAAAACAAATATAGAAAAAGTAGAAACCTATACCATAGGAGAACAAAGAAATTGTCACTTATCTTATACGGATAATTGTAATGGTTACCTAGCTCCTGGAGTTGCATACATGTTAGTATACAAACATATACACATACATATATATATATATACATATAGAGTTGATTTTATTTATATAATTTCTTTTTTCAAGAATTTATTTAATAAACCATAATTTCTGTAAAAGTAAAAATGTAATTACTCATTTTTTTTTGATAAATTATTGATGGTGAATCATCTCTTGTCTATAAGATCGGCTATTAATATTGTCTACTATCATTATCATTATCTCATCACTCACAGTTAGTCGTCAACTATGTTATGTAATATAGTGCTTATTAAATATAATACTACTAATACTATTATATACAATATAATATTACTCATTGGTTTTAATTTAACATTTAAATATTTATAAGAAATGAGTTATCGAGATAGATTGTAGTTTCACGATGACAATTATAAAAGGGTGTTGACATAATTATTTGTTCATCATTAATTGTGTCATTAACTTACGTTTATAGATTTCAGTTTTACATTTGCACGAAAGCTGGTTGCCAAACAAGCCATCCATCAGATTTGTACGTTACAGGTAATTATAACGAGCTTATATCATTATTTAGTTTATCTTAATCTCTCACTACTTTGGTAAACTCGCTTCCTTACAAGTATCATTTATTTATATTTTAATATAAAATAAGTTATACAATCATATAATTAACTAATATCTTATAGTAACTATTAACTACTACCACTAAATAGATATATTCATAATGCATTACGATTATTTTTTATTGTATTCATAATTTACATTTAAAAGTTTGAAAGATTAGTTTTTGTTCATTAATAAATTTATTATTTTTTATCGTAACATAAATTATATATGTATATAATATTTTATTAATTATTTTAATAATTTAATGAAAATAAATTACTAACAGATTTGCGGTGAGTTTTATTAATGTATATTAATGTATTTGCTATTTTATTTTGTCTATTTTAAATATTGTATGCTTTTGTGTTTTGTTAAATTAATTTATATAATTATATTAGATTTTAGAACCATTTAACATTATTTTCATATCAATGAATACTTTGTAAAACATAAAATGTTGTTGTATAAATTGTTATTATAAATGTACGATATATATATATATATATATATATATATATATAATATATATATATATATATATATATATATATATATATATATATAAATATATTAATATAAAGTAATTAATTAAAATATACAATTTTCATAAGTGTAAAATTATAATTATAATTATATTTAAATACTTATCAATTTTTGATTGATTGAATAGGTATTTCATATATGATAATGCAATTTATCTTTTCACTAATTTCAAATACACAAATGAGTCATATATAGGTATATTTCTAAATGTATTTATAGATTTATATGTAAATATGATGGTTTATGTGTTGTATATTACATATTTTATTGCATATATTTAAGTGGAATTTAATTATAACTATATATCCATCATTGATATTTGAAATATGTCATAGTGAAATATCTTAAATATTCACACCAAATGGACAATAGATATTTTGAGAAAATATGTATGTGTATTATAGGATTAATATATCACTTTTATAATTTAGATATAATTGTAAGATAACTAAAGAGGGTATCCCACTACAAGAGTTTCTGACAACTTGCCGGAAATATTGTAACTTTAAAATCATTTTCTATCAAGTTGTAATGGGATAACCCCTATAAACTTATTATATTTCATGCAATTTGCAGGAAAGTAAGGGAGTTTCCCACTAAAATTTTAGTTAACTTGATAGTAAATCGTTTTAAAGTTAAAATATTTCTGGCATGATGGAGTCCTCCACCAAATAAAAATAACAATAACAATAACAATATGTATATATATATATATTAATTATTTAAGTATACTATTTAATTAAAATAATAACATATTTTCAATATATTAATTATGAAATAACATATAATTTATATACCAATTCGAATTATTATATATAAATATATATATATATATATATATATATATATATATATATATATATATATGTTAGATTTAATTTATATGATATATTAAAACATAAATAATACAAATATTTAAAATAATTAAATTATCATTTGAGTTATATTTGTTAGCATGTTATTATAGATATTGTTAATATTATAGATCATTAATATATAATCATTTATATCTATAATAATGGCATTGTTTGTATTAATACATTAATACACATCATATAATATGTAATATGTTGTTATCATTATTATTAGTATATTATTTGATATTAATATATATAAATAAATGTAACTATATATTACTTATATTGTTATCCCATATATTAATTATAATAACTAAATATCCAACCTTTTTAATACAAGATATTTATTTTAACAATGCAATAATATATAATTTCTAATTATTTTTGTGGTTTCAATAAATATATTTATGAATATAGATTGAATTATATTAACTTATACTAAATAATAAATATATAAATAAATAATATCATACATATATTTATCTTATATTGTGTTTTGTAATAAGTTTAATTGGGTTGCCTATTGAGGTATAATGCAATCACAATACCACTAACAATAAACATCTATATTATGTGAATAGCTCCTGTGACCTCCCAAGTGACTCGCAACGTTCTACTATCAGTGCTGATTCCACTCGCCGCCATTCTTTCCGCCATTTTATTCGTGATCATAATGCTTATCATCAGGTTTAGTATGCACTTGTTTATAATCTAAGATACATTAATGTATAATATATTTTATTTTATATAATATATATCCTATAGGATACTATATACTATAGTATACTATATATAGTATGGTATATTTGTTACTACTTTCTATAGAAAATAATATTATATACAATAATATATATATAAGAATAAATATTGATTCTATATGTATACAATTCTAAGAATGATATTCCATATGTATCTATATATAGATACTTTATAAGTCATAATATACATATCATTCTTAGAATTGTAAACATGTATACATATTCTATAGAACCAATATTTATTCTCATATGCATGAATGAATGAATTTAATCAGTTTATAGACAATGTCTAAGGAGAAACAGTGAAAGCAATTAGCTTTTTTAATTCGATATCTCCTAACAGTAGTGTAATGTCATATTTCATCATCTTCATTCAGATAAAATACAATAAAATTACACAAAAATGTATATTAAAATACTAAAAATAAAAATATAATTGATTTAGTATACTATGATACAAATATAAATTACTAATTTATTGATATGTTAATTATATTTGTATACATATATTTATATATACTAAATTATAAATTAAATATATATTTATATTTTATGTAACCCTAATATATTAGATGTAATATTATATACAAAATATTGTATATCATAAAATTGAATTAACAAACTTGATAATTATTAAATAATAATGTATAT
>OZ025245.1:28099948-28207448 GCA_964019155.1 Osedax fenrisi | reverse complement strand
AACTACCGATAAGTCGGACTCGCAAAGGACCGGGAAAAGTGTCCGACTTAGCGAGATGTCCGACTTATCCGATATTAAGTATAGCATGCAAATAAGACATGAAATGCGCAGCGCGAGTTAAATGGTTGTCGAAATATGGAATTATGCAACAATCAACAACATAAAATGTTGTATTCGATAATATTACTTACTAAAATTATAATATTCATTATTTAAAGTACAAATTTCTGAAAATATATAAAAATTCCTACTTATCCAGTATAAAAATCATAAAAATGACTATATTACGTGTCCGACTTATAGAAAAGTCCGACTTATCCAATCCAACTTATTCGACTTATCTGATTAATTTAACATGGAACTAGATACAAATCCAACCAAACCAACTAAATGTGTCCGACGTATCGAGAAGTCCGACTTACCGAGAGTTGACTGTATATGATAAATTAATATTATAATATTAATTTATCATATATTATTTAGTACTTGTCAAAATATTGTCATCGAAAATGACCTATAAATACCATAAAAAGCTTCTTTTACGTATTTTAATAAACATCTTTTAAATATTTTAATTTTAATTAAAATTTATAATTACAATTTGTAATTTAGGTATAATTATCTATAAATACCTATAAACCTATAAGTATTGTTTATCAAGAATTCTTGAATTCATGAATTCACGTTAAAGTATACGTGTGTGTATGTAGTACAGTGTCTGCATATTGTCATGCTGTATACAGACAATATATTGTATTAACACAATCCACCATAATACATACAGTATACTGTATGTATTATATGCGTATATTTCTATTGTATGTCTATATATAGATATTACAATGTTTGCTAATATACTTATAAACATGTTGTTCTATAGAACATGTTTAAAGAATATATTCTTAAGAACATATTTTGTGAATTCACAAAATATTTTCTAAAGTTAATAGCAAATGAGAGTTAATCCCTTAAACTATCTATGTACACAATCTACACAATATATACAATGTATACATTGTACATTGTAGCTATAGATACATATATGTACTATCAATGTAAAGAAAGTGTCTACATCGACGATATGTGCAATGTACATTGTACACTGTATACTATACATTATAATAGTACTAATACTACTATAGTATGTATACTGACACTGCAGTGTCATAGTTTCATAATGTCGATACACGCGACGCTAACTGTTGCACTCAGCGAAGTACAATGTTGTCGATACAGCGGTATTGTCGATGTAGCCGAGTTGTCGAAACACGCGGTATTTGTTACACACGCGTGTGTTATACATTATTATTTATAATACACCTGGAGACTCCAATAAGTAGTACACTGTCAAATTGTCACTAGAACCGATTTATATATAAACCAGGTGTATCTATATATAAACCTGGTCGTTGATTACACAATAGGCTTCTACTTATTTGTATACCTATACATGTATAAAGTATATAGTATACTATATAATATATAGTACATATTTTACTATATATATAGTATACTATATAATATATATATATATATACTATAGTACATATTTTGTTTTGTTTTAAATAAAATAAACATATTTATTTTTCATATATGAATATAAATATTTGCATTCTGCATTCATTTTCTAATGGGTTTCAAAATAACATATTAAATATATATAATATGTAATTTTGAAACCATGTAGAGCATGTTAGAATATTCTATATGCACGACATGCATTGCTCGTGTAAAGATGTATACATGTTTTATATCAAAGTATACCATGGTTATAAACATAGATGTATTGTGTAATACAAATAGGTAACATATACATCTATGGAGATCACCAACACACATATGTCAGTTACCATGACCCTAACATTTTACATGATAGAAATGTCATATTATTTGTATTCTATATATACACGTTTGAGAAATCATTTATGATTTATTTAAGTGTATAAATAAACATGCAATCAATTCAATCAATATATGAATATTAAATATCTAATACCTATTAAGTCAGTTTATACAAAGATTTTTCTAAGCATTCGGAACCTCTTTGGTATATATTTATATATATATATATTTATATTTAAACACTTCTTAATTTATGTTTGTATACTCTTACTTTAACCTTTATATCTAAGTTAATTTAATTTTAATTTTTGTTATTTTGTATATATATTTTTATATATAAAACCCATTTATTTAATATGAAACATTAACATCAAATATATATGGACAAAGCCGATTGATTTATAAGCACAGTTCAGTCCGAAAAATGTAAAATTTATACATTATAATGTATTTATATATATATATATACATATACAATTATTTATAAATTAATATTGTATTATTTACATCTGTATACTATTTTTCATCTTATAAAATGTCTAACTGATCTCGCAGTAATTTTGTAATAGTTAGAAAACATGCTGGTCTTAGTTACTATTAATAGTACTTAGTGTTAGTAATAGTTAATAAATAATTATTTCACTTAATAGGTTCTCATCGGAAATAGAATTATATTATTTAATTTTTTTTAAATGAAATAACTTCTTAGAATTAAAAAAAGAGGCAAGCATATTAATCATCTTATTCATAATGAGTCACGGTTATTAATTACAATGAGTCATGCATTTAATATGAGTAATACGATTACGTAATTGATTATTAATGTGTACGCCGGATATGCCCATTGTTCTACAGGCGACGATGCGACAGTTGTAGCCGATTCGTCATGACAATAACAATATTTACGACAAATATTAATAAAAACGGTTCTTTAGACGCCATATTGTAACACGCCCGAAATGTGGACATATTTATACTATATATAACATACGCCTGTCCATTATTATAGTATATATATACTTGTTCATATATGTACAACTCTATTTATACATCATATACGCTATGAGATATTGTTTGTATCGTTTGTCTTTGGGTGTTTAATTAAAATGAACGACACCGCCATCACACTTCAACACGCCAACACAGGTGTCGACACCTATAGGCGACGACGTGTACTACATGATAAATAGGTCAGCGGGCCATTGTGTTGGCCACTTAGGTTTGTGTTGCAGGTATACTATAAACTATGCGCTGGCCACATAAATCTATAGGGAGTGCCATAGTCTATGTAGTACACATATTTAAACTCGGCCGTTAATCTATTTATAGACTGCGTCGTACACAGAATATCCTACCGATGTAAGGCGCGCACTAAATCACTGACATATAAATTACAGATAATTGCGGGTTTTCCGAATCAATAAATCATAACCGCTAACAATGTGGATATTTCGACGTAAGCCCAATTAAGTAGAAGAAGCAGAATCGTTCTAGTTCTAGCTTACTAATAAGCGGGCTAATTAGTCTGCGAATTATTACGTATTTATTGTATTCATCAAAACCGGATGTAGTAAGTATTTCGTAGTATTTTTTTCCGAAAATAACTCGTTTCTAACCTGTATTCTATTTCGATAACAGAGCTATTAGAATATGACCTTTAGCTGCAACTTGAAAGCTTATGATACGCACTTGTAAATTATAATAATTACGCAATTATAGTAAATTATATATTATTAATAGTCACTTATAATAACTACGTACTTTATCGTATTTATTAAAACCGGATATATGTATAACTTACATTGTATGCCATATATGGCATACAATATGATATATCATATAATTATATATTTATATATATATATATATAACAAGTAAGTAAAGTAATCAAAGTTCGTAATCAGATTACAACCCAGCAAGTAATCAGAAGCATCTAACCCCTTTAGTACACACCTTAGTCATGACTATTATGGGGAAATGTATTGTATTTAAATTTAAATGTGTATAAACATCTAAATTCGATTACAATCATTGATATGCTTTCAATAAAGAAGATTTATTTAAATTTGCGATCAGTAAACTAGTTAACTGTTAATATGATTACAATGGTATACCTGAAGGCTATAGCTACCATTAATTATAATCATATTAGTATCATTGATGTACATTTGTGATCAGTTAACTATCATTGATTATAATCATATTAGTATCATTGATGTACATTTGTGATCAGTTAACTATCATTGATTATAATCATATTAATATCATTGATGTACATTTGTGATCAGTTAACTATCATTGATTATAATCATATTAATATCATTGATGTACATTTGTGATCAGTTAACTATCATTGATTATAATCATATTAATATCATTGATGTACATTTGTGATCAGTTAACTATCATTGATTATAATCATATTAGTATCATTGATGTACATTTGTGATCAGTTAAGTTGACGATCAACGATTACCAACTGATCGTGCATCAATGTTAGTGATCAGTTAACAATCATTTATTACTAATACGTATTAATATCAATGATTTAGAAGTTGGTAATCAAAGCATAGTTGATTATCAATGATTTTCATATGATTGTAATCATATTATGATCAGTTAATCACAAATCATGACTATGATCAAACAATAATCTAATCACTATCACTTATTACTTTACTTACTGGGAAGATATATATATATAATTTGTAATGGTGTTGTTATAGTATAGTATAGTAGTAACATATATATTTAGACACCATGTAATTAATTCGGTAAATTGCGTATAAATAAAGATTTTTGTAAGTCTCGTTTAACAAAATACTTGGTGTAAATATGTACATAATTATATATAGACCATATATGGTAGTATATACTATAGTATACAACTAGAATTACATATTAATGATATTATGTAAGACTAATATATATATATATATATATATATATATATATACACATCGTCATATGCCGTATATAATAACGTGTATTTGTATACCACGTACAGACGTGCAGTAAGAGTGATTTTAAACATGCTATTGGTTATCGATTCCTTAACGGAATTTGGAACATCAAAATATGAGTATAGAGAATACACAAACAATTTTTTTTTTTAATTTGGGTCAATATTGTACATGCGCCAGCTTGGTCAAATTTAACAACATTTAACATGGGAATAGATAGGAAAATACCAAAAAAACATAAATATGTATATTTTTCACAGTTATAATTAAGCTACAATCATGACATTTTCAGAATATGTGTAATGTGTATAGTTCCTTGTAATATTATAAATTCATAACAAAATTAATTTTATTTCTAGGATTTTTTTTTAAATTATAGGATTTTCCAGAAATTTTTTTAACCTCTCATAATTGTGTACAGAATTGTTATATTTTATCAATTTATATTATATATAACAAACAAAAACAATTATTTAATCACTATATATTACAATTTGGCCGAAAAAATAATAACTACCCTGGTATTTCTTTAATTTTGTTAAAAATCATCAAAAAATTACCATTTTTTCTGGGGATTGGTACCTTTACAAATTTTAAGATTTTTTTTTTTTTTTTTTTTCTACCTCATCTTAAGATGTTATATTTTAACGTACAAATATTGTAAATTTAAAAAAATAGCTCTTTATAATTTTAATAAATAGTCAAAGTGGCCTAATTTTTAGAAAATTTGTATATATATAAAATTTATTTTATTGTTTAAATTAATTATCTAATAACTAATATTGTAATTAGGGATACAATAGATAATATTTACTATATATTAATGTTATCTATTAGAAGAATATAGTATTTAAAAAAAGTACTCATTATTATATATATACCCATTACAATACAATACAAATAAAATGTACAGAATTAAAATAAATGTCCTTAAGGACATTTTTTATAAACATATACAATACAATTACATAGGAATAACGACATTTCGAGATTTATTTTTTTTTAATATTTTTTTTTTTTAAAACCTCCGGCGCACCACCAATAATGAACCACAATGTATATGGTTTAATAAAATAGTATCATGAGCATCATATCTATAGAATCTACTATGCCGGTTTAGGATCTTTAAAATTAAATCACTCTTAATGTACACTCGTCACGTGTCGCGATTCCCCAACGACGAACAAAGCAGAATGTATACAACATAAGCCACGTGGTCTATTAGTACCCTAATCCGCCACCGGGTGATACTACTATAGTAGTAGGTTATAACCCGGATTAACACGGCTACTAACGACCACTATATCCACTGATAAGGGTGCGACGCGTTGAGCAGTATTCATCGCTAGCTAATAAATGTGGGTCACGTGCTAGATATAGGTCTATTTATAGATTCGGTTATAGGCTATAGATAACAAAAGGCGCGGTAATACTATTACGTAATCGATACAAGTGTACACGTTCAGAGTGATGTAATAGGTTACGATTGCGAGTGTGTTGAATGATGACGTTATAACACATACGGATATTTCATGTAGTTATGTGATGATATATATATATATATATATATATATGCATTTAGAATATATTTATTATAGAAATGAAATGATAGTTCCAAATTAGAATTTTATAATATGAACTATATATAGTTCATTGTATACACTAGAGTTTAAGTTAAATATGAATTAATGTATCTGTACCTGTATAGCAATATCTATATAGCACATCATGCATTAACTATAGTTAATATATAGGGGAAGGCAACACCGCGTGGCTATATACATAACTCACACCTAACATTGTAAGCATAACGTAATACATTCCATATATATATATATATATATATATATATATATATATATATGGATGGAATGACACTATTTCATAAATATATTCCCAGAAATATATTTTCAGATAATTGAATTATTTCAATATATTATTCATATGTTATACACATATGGACATGACCTTCAGATAGCACGAAACTAGTCATTCGATCAATGACAACAATAGAAATTCATCGATAATATGCAGATGTTACAACGATATATAGATAACAGTGTTATCATAATATCACTATCTATATATATACATATATATATATATATATATATATATATATATATATATATTAAACTGCTAGTGTAGCTCAGTTGGCTAAGGCATCAGGCACACAAACATTAGTACGCGGGATAAGGGTGATCATAGAAAAAACAGTTTTTTGGACACATCGCATCGTATAGCTATTGAAATTCTAAGATAATATGTGTTTTACGATTGTATACAATGTACGACGTACATTGTACGTGCTCTGTTAACATTCCAAGAAATTTCCAGGAATTTTTTACTAAATTCTATTTTTTATATTTTCTATTCCATTATTATAAAATAAATAGTGTGTTAAAATTTGATTACAAATTATTCATTACAAAGGTTTCAAATACTTATTTTTTTATAATTTATTTTTTATAATGCACAATTTGTATCTAACTACATGTTAAACTTCACGAGGCTGTCGTGTGACCTTAGATTAATAAAAATAAAAAAAAATGTGTGTGCTTCATTTTAATGGTATATTTATTAAGAAAAACATAGTCCAATGTTAATCTGTTAATTTTCAATTTTCTATGATCGCCCTTAACGTGTGACCCGCGTCGTGGGTTCGAGCCTCGTCCGGACAATTAAATTAGGTTTTATCATGGATGCCTTAACACGAGAGCGGCTTCGAAGTGGCATTATAATTTATCTAGAGATCCATATATGGTTATAAGTGAAAGCTAAGTTCCTGGATGGGATGAAAGGACTTCACGGAATAAAAATAACAATAACAATAACAATAACAATATATATATATATATATATATATATTTACATATAAATTGCTTACATACATAAACGTTGGCTACTTATATCATTACGTGTATACACGTATTTACATATACACCATTACATATATGTAGGTAAGCGTCGCACGATACGCGCGCAATAAATCACGTGATTATTTCGGAGTGCATAACTTACCGCGTTTCGTCACGTGACACACGGTGACGTCATGACGTCATCATTACGCATCGCGCGCTAGGGGGAGCCACAATCTACACGACCCAATCGTTAATTAATGGAGTGCACTCTATTAGCGTTTCTCACACCGCAGCGGTGCGCGACGCGCGTGTATCTATTAATATATGTATAGTATGTATACGTACTATACGCTATACTACGTAGTATAGTCGCTATAGTATAGTATAGTACAGTATAGTACTATACATACTATACTGCCTATAGGCATATAATTTATGTACGTAAGCATAACTATAATATACGTATACGTCATTGCGACTATTATTATTATTATTAATCGAGGACATAAATATATCACACGTCCTACGTAAGCAAATGTATATGAATATGAATATATATATATATATATATATATATATATATTATATATATATATATATATTTGTAAGAAAAACCTATTTATTAGAAAACAATATTATTAATTAGTTGGAAATTTCGATATGAAAAACTTCGCTATACGAAATAAAGATGTGGTTTATTAGAAAACTAACCCCTCTATACAAAACTATTGAATACCCGTTAAGCAGAGTGTTTTATGTGTAGCAGGACTGATTGCGAGATGCATGGCTATACAGATCTATCTCCAGGTGAACCTATCCACTGACAGATTGACAGTCGGTATACCATATATGGACAGTTGTATACAACTGATACAACGGTAGTATATCCATATGTCCATATACACTATACAGTATACAATGTACATTGTACAATGTATACTGTACAGTGTACACTATACAGTATACAGTATACATGGTCAGCGTTCACGATAAGAGTGATCATTGGATAAACATTTGTTTAGGGGAAGTGATTTTAAATTTAAATGAAGATGTTTTAAGATATATTCAAACTAAATGATTCAATGTGAGCTATTACTACGACGCAAAAGACCGTTAAAAAGTTGTACCAAATTATATTTAAAAGTATTATAGAAAAATAATTTATATAGAAAATATATGAAAATGGTTGCTACAATTCTTTAATATTTGTTTATCCATGGCTCTCATTGTAGTAAATATGATACCTGTTTTCTAAAAAATGTCATAAAAAGTCTCAAAAAATATGGTAAAAGTGGTATAAATATTATATTTTTTATAAAGTATTGCTTGTGTGCCTAACGCCTTAGCCAATTAACCTACACAGGAAGTTTTTATATATATATAAATATATATACATATATATATATATATATATATATATATATATATATATTATACGCGATTTAGTTTGATAATATAGTTATATTGATTGATAATTTATTTAAGCAAATACATAGCCGAAAATATAATCGAAAGTATAAAGTATAAATATTTGCTAACTATAACATATATGTTATCGTTAGCAAATATTTATAACTGCAGTTACCGTAAAAATAAACTTAACAATCGAAAGTAGAAATAAATCATATAATAAAACTTTTTTACTACAAATAAACGAAAAATGATCAAAATAGAAAAAAAGAGATTTCTTTTCATAGATCTTCTTTGTATACGCTATAGCGTAAAAATAATCGAAAATAGAAATAAAATACATTATTTTGTAAGTGGCATCGAAATATTCAATTTCTACTTTAAATTTGTAGAATTCTTCTTATCTTTGTACCCTGTTTTAGTAATCAATTATTAGTTATATAGTTTAATATTTAAATGTTAAATTTTAAATATATTATAAACAGAACATATTAAAAATCAATTAAACCAATACTAGAATGAAACAAATACTAGAATGAAACAAACAAATAATGTATTACTTACCAAATATGTAATAATAGTAGGTAGTACTTTATTAATTTTATATTTTAATTGTATAATACATTTGAAACATATATATATACCTACAAACAGAACACGTTACAAATAAATAAACCAATATACCTATACAAAAACAGTTAATAACAAAACATACTAATAATATTACGAAACAAACAATATATATTTAACAACTCTTGCATTACCTATAGAAAGATATTACACTATAGTATAAGATTAATATATATATATATAAATAAAGAATTTCATCATTACTATTTCAAGTATAACTTTAGAGAAAGTAGCAATCATTGTACTTCCATGAAAGTGTATACCATCTATATCTAGAAATACTTGTTATTATTCATTATACCTTCTTATATATATATATATATATTATTTGTACTGTTTTTATAAATGTTTAAATGCTGTTATAAAGATGTAAAATAAGTATTATATAAAATGAATATTTCTCATAAATTATAACATTATGAGTTATTTAATAAATGTCCTCATTATGTACTGCACACACATACTATAATAGTGGCCGTAGCTCGTATACATATACCTATAGGCACCGCACTTACATTTATAGGTTACAGTCACACACAACCCCCCCCCCGCACACCCACACACACACACACACACGCATGCATACAACGTGAATATAGGTGGAGTGTTGACCTTCAATAAATAGGTGGCCTTTTAACTCTGGTCAATAACGCACGTTTTCGATACGCATATATAGGTATATATATATATATATATATATATATATAGGTATATATATATACACATATATATATATATATATACACATATATATATATATATGTATATATACACATATATATATATATACACACATACCTATACATTGTTCACGTGTTATTTAGCAGACGCGCCGCTAATAAATAAACCACAATGCGATAATTAAGGTGACACAATTCGTGCATTCCGTGACGACTTCTCCGGCCGGCGCGTCACCTTTGATGTATTACGTAACGAGCTAACTGTTATGTAAGTAATAGAAATGAGAGCGCGGCCATGTTAAGTAGCCGCTGGTACTTGGTGATATTAATGATCATTACATAACGCCTATCTATCTCAATCAGTGCGCCCAGACATACCCGGTGCCTGGCTGTTCCAGCACCTCGACCACACATATATCACCTTTCATTTAATTATTATAATATTATTACGCGTATCTAATGTATCTAATTTAAATTGTGATTTTTATTTTTTTAAATAATAAATATTAATTAGTCTACACTTTATTTTGTGATATAGTTTACGTTAAATATATAGTAGCCTATAGGCATTTTATGTTTACTAAATATTTATTTTAATGTTAATCATATTTACATATTTCATAATCCATTTAACATGTATTATATACACAGAGCTAGAGAGAAACTTTCTCTCTAGCTCTATGCTTATATATATATATCTTATATATCTATATATCTTATATATCTTAAATACAATATCGTACGATGACGACAACTTTAATACTTATTATACAGAGTTTTGCTGCGTGGAACTTTCTTTTGCGTAATGTTCACACAACAAAACGCCGATTTCATATAGGTTATGCAAACGTAAAATCACAAATATAGTTTACCAGTATATTGGTATATATTTGACACGGTCATACTTTTACGGATAGAACACTCTATGTTGTAGACCTCTATAAAGGTGCAATAATCTTACGATATATAAATATATATATATATATATCGTATCGCTATCATATAACATAATTGTTAATGATAACGTAAATGTTAAATATATAAACCCGAATATAAACAAATCATAATATTTTAATTTAAAAAATAAATAATATACATTTGTTTACGGTTTACCATGGCAACCATGCACACAAATAAATACAAAATCACTGATCATAGAACTTATAATAAATAAAATACATTTTTTTATAAACGAGAGCGTAGAAAAATTCGGTAATTCTTTGTTAGATAATTTATTTAATTGTAACGTATTCAATCGAGCGAATTACGCAATAATAACTGTATGATAATGATGAAATATATAACAACAATGCGGTAGGTGTACTCGTCTACATATTTGTTGTCTTTGTTTCCTATTGTTCTTTGTTTATGTATACATATTAATATATTAATCAGTTAATGCGCGCGATAGAATATATTAACGATTTAATATTTTAACTTAACAATTTTATTTTAACTTATTATTATTTAGAATTGATCTTATATAATTGCGTATAAATAAATAATCGGCTTTCGTTAAAACCATGGATGCCTTAACTTAAGAACGGTTTCGAAGGGACATTGTAGCCATATGGTTATAAGTGAACTATAGTTGAGTTCCTGAATGTGATAAAAGGAATCCACCAAAATAAAATAACAATAAAAATATATAATATTACATCTTAGGATCTATATATATATATAGAAAATTAACTGATAAACAGAATATTAAATAACGTCACCCACGTGACGAAGCGTTATTACCGTAAGTAATACGTGACGAAGCGTTATTACCGTAAGTAACACGTGACGAAGCGTTATTGCCGTAATTAACACGTGACATTTACGATGTTATGCGCGCGCGGTTATTATTATTAGTTTTCGGTATTTTCTATTTAATTTACATAATTCTCGATTTCAATTTCCGCTCGTTATTACGCAATAGTAGACAACCTATACGTTAATGTACTGCTTACGTGATGACGTCATACCACCACGGTGACATTATGTCCACGGCACTTTATCGCTTCACCATAATCGCACATATATAGGCCCCATTTGCATATTATTTATGATAATTTACATTCGTATAAGTATGAAATTATAGCTATAATAGCTATAGCTATAGATGAATCACTGAAATAGTTACTACGTCGAGTATTTACTCTGCGGGTATTTACTAAATGTGGAGGGGGCGTGGCTAATACAATAATTGCACAATACCCTTAATACATTTAATTTATTAAAATGACAATATAGAAAAATAAAGAAAATATATGAAATTATATATTATATTATACTATTTTATATATAGAATATAAAGTATATTTTTTACAATAAATAGTATTTATTAAATACGATCGTATATATACATATTCGAATATATTATTGTATACTATTATATATAATATACATATCCTATATAAAAGGATAATATATAAAATGATAAATATATCCTAATAAAATGATGTGCACATGGTAGTTTTAAAAATACACTATATATTTATGATGCTTTTATATTTCAAATATTGTGTTTTAGTGTGTGTGTATAATATTGGTTTATAATTATAAAACGAAAAATCAATAAATTATATAATACATTTAATGTTTGAATTCAAATATATATCATTGCATATATGCATATATTAATATATGTACACAATTGTGTACAATACCATTATTACATAATTAACTAGTGAACTATTTGTTCAGTGTTTATTGATTTTTGGTTGAATTCTTTATTTTAAAATATTTACTAAATAGTAAATATATATAGATGTTACTAAATGTTAAAATTATTACATAGATATTTTAGTATATATATATATATAGAATTATTATTTGGATTTTTACGTATATTATACGTAATTAAAGTCGAGTATTTCCCTGCATAACGAGCATAGCTAACCTTTTCTCTACCATGGTACTCGTGCACGATACCATTGTCCTGTATGTGGGGTAACGATATTCTAGTAACAATAGTATTGTTTCAGCGACGACACTGATGTCACAATGGTATTCGTAATGATATCCACCCCAGCTAAATGTTACATAACAATCACGTGCACCGCGGCGTGTATGAGTCACCCATCAATCATAACTCAATGGACGATACTAATCTAGACTTGCCAATTGGAAAGGGTCTATATAGGCTATATATATAGCTTATATAGGCTATAGCCTATATAAAATGCACGCTTCCATATACAACACTTTAAAACCTATAGGTTGTATACCTATACGAATTGTATTTCGACTGAAATTCTCGATTTCTAAATTTCCTTATACTCTATAGAGTTATATATATATATATATATATATATATATATAATGTATCCGTATATAGCCATATAGGGCTGTAATTTAATATATGTATATATATATATATATATATATATATATATATATAGTTATATATTGGTGGCTAATATACATTATAATTGAAAAGTCTAATAACAATGATACCAAAATAAATATACCAGGGTAAATGTTAATTATAAATAATCGTGTTGATAAGATTTATATATATATATATATATATATATATATATATATATATATGTGTGTGTGTGGGTGTATATATATTTATTATATTTACAGATATTAAAAACAATAAATTATCACATAAAAATTATAATAATTTATAATCAGTCCGAATTTCAGTTATTCTAGAATATTAGTCATTATGATGTATGTAAAAAGTATATATATATATATATATATATACACTGACAAATATTTATATGTTTTTATATTGTTATATTGTTATATGTTATTGTTATTTGTTATATTATGATTATTTGTGTGTAAAAATGAGAATTTTCACTTTGTAAATTTCTAATATATTTATTTCATTATCATCAACATCAACATCAGCATCAACATCATCATCATAATCATAATTTTCATCATCGCCATAATCATAATAAACATCATTATCGCCATAATTATATATGTGTATGTATTACAATACTATTAATAGAATAAATTATAATTTTAAATTAAAAACAAGTTAGAGAATAGTATTTATATTAAGTTTTAAACAGTTAATTATAGTATAATATAGTATACTATTATATATATACACTTCCGCACATCACAACATCACCCACGTGTATATTAACTCGAGTAGGGTAACTTCCGGTTTATATCGAGATACGCGTACCTTCAGCAATAACGTCGTTCTGTACGCATACATATATTTAATATCGATTTCGTTAGACGCATTCGTAATGCAATGTAGGAAATGGCTGAAACTTCTGCTTTTCTATTTATAATATTATAATAATATTATAATATTATAATATTTATAATATATATTACGATTGTCTATTTGTTATGCACGTCTAACGCCTGACACCGAGTAAACCAGCGGATACGAATGCATACACGAACATCAAACTTCATTAACTACCGTGCCGTCGGTACCAGCAATACCTCCTAAAAGCTCCTGGTTATAGGAGGTCTTTGTACAACATGGGCTAACACGATATACGATAAAGTGTGTGCTCGAGCGATAGAACACGTGATACCCGATACGGTATCGACCTCTGCATTGACCTCTGATGTTACCCCTATAAAGGTAACATCGGAGGGTGTGTGTACCGATGTAGAAGTCATATAAGAGGTCCAAGCCGACACCTAAATAGTGAACACACGATAAACAAGTTACGGAGAGGTAGCTGAAATCACGTGGTTTAAGATATGTCAAACAGTCACTGATATAGGAATAAGCTAAGCGCTGCAAATATTCTGTGAAGCATTTCCAATCGCATATGGAAATCGTTAACGGGTAGCCAGTTTATTACTTCCGGAACGGGTGTTATAGATAGAAGATATCGGTTTAACGCCTAGACGGGGAGGGCTAACCGTAAAGGGGTAACCGCAATGTAGAATAATAGATCAAGTGTTAGGGGTGACTATAGTCAGTTCCTTTAGTTAGTTCCTATAGGAATGATACTAATGATGTAGGCTATATGAGATCAGTGATACGCAGGGTGATAACAATAGTACGCCCGGATATACACCCGGATATACACCCGGATATACACGTGTTATTTGAAGTTATTTAGTTAACTAAATATATAATTATATATACTGAATAGTTATATTTATATTTATTATACTATTTACAATTTTGTTATAATTATGATTATTGTTATTATTTATTATATATATATATATATATATATATATATATAACTCAGTATACCAATATAGATCATGTCGACATGTGTTATTATGATTAAAGTATACCAGTACATATAGTTTAGCTAGCAATATAATGTATTCCATACATTAGATAATGCATTAACATGTTATCTTTATTGTATACATCAACGAGAGATTGCCGCGATTAAATCTATTTATAGAAAAATGCCCAATAGGGCGCATTTCACACACATATATATATATATATATATATATATATATATATATATATATATATATTTTATTTCTATATATTTTTATAATACTTATTATAGTATAGCATACGTGTATGTATATTATATTTGAACTACCACGACTACTAAATATACGTACACGAATTACATTGAAATCCGTATTTACTTAGTTCAACTATATAATATTGTGTGTATTCATAGATCTAGAGATAAATCTCTCTAGCTTTATGTGTGTATTTGATTAATATCTAAAAATAAGGAATACCATTCCTAGAAAAAACACTAGAATTACTTCTTTATAGACAAATATATATATATATACCCACACACACACTTATATATATACTACTTTGAATTGGTCGTAAAGATGGTCCACCCACGTCAGATCAATACAGCCTCACATAATGCTATCGATTACCTCGCCACCGGTAATGCGACGTGGCGCCCAATAACACTTAAAGTAACACGCTTTGCACGTTAATAGAGTCCGGTCAGCGCCGCACCACCACAGCATATCAATTATGCGCATTATTTATCGTATCGATAGCGCGTGGCGCCCTCTAGTTTGCGATTACGTAATAGTTGTGTTCATTAAAAAAGTCGATATCAACAACGATAGAATCTAGACCTAATATTGGTATACGTATAACCTCTGAGGTTGTATACCTATATATATATATATATATATATATATATATAGGGCTCCCGCTAAATTCGTTTTTTTAAATAAACCAATTGATTCATATACATAATTAATACATATATATATATATAATTAGGTATTCTAGTATAATATATATATATATATATATATATATAATACAGTATAACATATACGTATATGTTATACTATCTGTCCTCCTATACGATGTCCTGATAGCCGATACGCTAACGGCCTATATAGCGTTCTACATAGCGGCTCGCTCGCACGCGCTGACTAATAATCTAGGAATCTACGAATTAGTGGCGCGGGGTATAGCACGCGTAGCCCAACACGTGCTATACGCCGCCTAGTGTACTGCGAATAGTTGATTTATATATATATATATATATATAGGTATATATATGTATATATGTGTGTGTGTGCGTGTGTACGTATGTGTAGATAGCTCGTAAACACGTGGTTTCAGTGATGTAACCCCTCTGGGCTTACGCGCCGCTATTCTCCTAGTATATTACGCACGTAACTCTCTCGTGTGGAGTCTGCGAGTTTTGTGGGCGTGTAGACTGGGCGTGTCAGGGGGTGTGGCTCGCGACACGCGAATCTAATATAATAGAAGGCCGTCGCTAGATAACGGCATAGCAGTGCAATGTTGACCAAGACTAACATAAGCATACCTAAATAATAACTAACCAAAGCATCATACTAGTTATATAAACACACACACACACACACATCGTGGATTATCACAGCTTCACGATTTTACAAAATCAATCAATCAGGTAGGTAATCGATACTTATTTGTCCTACTTTAAAGCCTTTGTTGACTATTTTGTTGACGATAAAACTATTAATTGCTATATTCATTGTAAGTAAGATGGAGCTATGTAATAAATATGTATCAATTCACTAAAAATACACACATATACACATAAACATACACAATTAGTAATATGATATTACATACACACATTATATATATATATATATATATATACATATTAGGTGATATTACGTGTAATTTTACTCCATATTTAGAAAGCCATTGTTTACAATAAACACACGTAACAACACGTAACATCACACCTCCACAGAAAGAAACACGCTAACAACGTAACACGAACAAAGCAAACAACAACAAAAACAACCGATCTCGACTTCACTAAATTCTCGTCTGCATCCGGCTCCGATCAGATACAACTAGGACATTATAACCCGTCCTTCACCTCAGAACAAACCCTTACACCAAATGACATGTTAGTCACTTTATATATATTTTATATATTATATGTATATATATATATATAGTGATCTTACTATTCAATTTATAGTGATATATCATATTATATATAATGATATATATCTAAGTATTGTTATAATGTATTATAAAATAACAAAAGTTTAATAAATATCACTAATTATAATGGATAAATATTCTAATTAAGACATTTTATAGATTTTCATATGTATCTATATTTAATTATATGTACCTATTTTTATATAAATTTTACACACTCACATACATTTGATTTATAAACACCAGATCACCAACTTAGTATATTAATATACACCCAATGCTACCTATAGGTATGTATACATAGCATATAGTACATGCATGTTACACATGGTACATTAAAACCGAGCTTATAAATTCATAAATTACAAAAGACATAAAATAAAATGTGTATATTCATTTATAAGACGATTTTATATTTATAAAATTCGGATATTAATAGTGCAGACGATTTTATTTTCAGTATTAGTCAATAATATACTAAAGGCAAAAAATGAATATAAATTATGTAATAGTTGATGTAGGTCTATATATATATATATCGAGTGCCGAATCCTATTGGATTCGGCACTCGATTTTGTATACCTAGGCGTATTGCCATGTATGCATTATTAAAACAATGGCATTGTTAAGTGCCACTGTTCGCATCTATTAGGAAATCATTATATTGCGCAATAATATAATAAATAATAATTACGATAAACTTTCATTTAAAAATGCCATTATACAAATTGTAAATGGCGCACTCGTGTATACGGGTATCAAACATGTTTATACGTGTATGTGGGTATGTGTGTGGGTATGTGTGTGTGTATGCGGGTGAGTTCGGTCATTCGTGATCGCGCACTTACTAATTCGTTCATTATGCATCATACACATTACGCATACTCGTGTTGTATGCTGGCGAGTGCACTCGTATGAATGCATGATGTAATACTATGTGATCTACATCAGATAACGGATGCCTATTGTATTGTGCGTTAACGCAGCGCAATTACTAATTAGAGCTATAGTATAGGGTAAATATATATATATATATATATATATATATATATATTGCTATATCAATAGATATATAAATTATCAAATTATATAGCTACATTCTACATTTGTAAAGTATTTATATATTTAATTTCTTCGCAGTTATCAATATGATATTTTTGTTAACAATTTCGAAAATATTTTATTTGAAAACTTTATTTAAAATAAAATATTTTACGAATTCTACAAAATCAACAAAACCGAACGCTTCAGTTCTAGAAAATACAACTGCGCCGCGTACAACAATGCACCCGCGGGTTTAGTAACGAGGGTATCGTGTAACCATGCCAACCACTGACACCAAGAGTGCCAAGAGTACCGGTGAAGAAGGTTGCTGTACACGGATGTATACCAACCTCAGCAAAAACTGGGTGGCTTTTAAACTCTACGCGTACATATCTTATAGGTAACCATCACAAATACATACACACATACATAAACACATACACACTGGCACTCGTACACATGTACTATATATATATACTGTGGCGTACAGTATATATGTACGTCGTACACGTTATATATATATATGTATATATATATATGTATATATATATATGTATATATATATATATATATATATATATATATATATATGTACAATACGTTGTATACATATATCGTATCCAATGTCAACATACGTTACCACGGTAATAATACAATCAATTCGTTTCGCAGAAGACCTTCGAAAATTCATAAAAAAAGAATTACACAACGAATGATAAGGATGCACAACAACTCCAACTTACTGTTCACCGAAGAATACAAGGTTCCTATAACATATATACACACACTATATACACACACAACTATATATATACCCAGCACATATAACACACACACACTGGTATTATTAATAACGCGCCTCTCTAATTCAAGCGTTCTATTTATAACTCTCTCTCTCTCTCTCTCAAGTTATAAATATCTCATTATAACTCAGCATCGCGTTAACGCCCCGCGGGGTGCCACTCTAATTGATTGTATTATCAGCGCGCGTTATTAATATTACTACACGCAATCGCCAGCGCACACACACGCGCGTATATTAATTATTAATGACCTAATTCGTGATTAATCGAGTGAGAGCGAAAGAGAGAGAGAGGTGGGTGCGCGTGTTGCCCGATTTATCTCCTATGCTAAGGGGTCGCCGTTATGCAATGTAATTCGTGGCGCCTACCACACGTTTTTATACTCGATTCATAGCGTTTAGAACGGTGCACATTATATTACCACGGTGATTACCTGTAATCAGGGTACCGACGGCTACGTGAGATGGCTACGTTATTTTATGATGTGGTTCTGAAAACTATAATTACTATTAATACATCCATCTATCTCTCGCTCTCTCTCTCTCTCTCTCTGCTAACTGCCTATTTATCTCTCTTGTTATATAATAATAATAATACTGAAGTACTGGTGTCACTAGTGGTTTCATAAATTATATTAATTATATTTCCGAATATTATAGATTCGCTGATGTATTTACCAATTAGTTAAATGCCAATATGCGCAGTTATACTGCACGCGTTTAGCAAGTTACCCATGATAATAATCACCTGGTATTCCCAATCTTATTTTAACAACAACTATTGAACAGTTATTGCAAACTTGCAGTCCTAAATCGCCGAGTACTGTCTCGGAACTTATTGAAAATAAGAGGAAAAACCGCTACTTGGATATCCTTCCATGTAAGTAATCACACCACGTTTTACATATATATATATATATATGTTTTGAAGTAACGACACATTCATATGTATTTCTGATTAGTCGTTAATGCGATATGTTATTCGCAGATGACCATTCCCGCGTGAAACTAGAAATCATCAACGATGACATCTACTCCGACTACATCAACGCCAACTACATGCCGGTTAGTACCGATTGGTCGATATCGTACTAGTTAATGATCTATTGTAGCCACTATAATGCGTCTCTAACTAATCAATAATGTATAATTATGACCTGTGCACCTCTGACTATGGATGATTGCATTATTGATAGTGTAGCCGTAGTGCTGCACTACATTGTAAATAGTGACCGCGATGTAATAACGTATACGTGTACGCAGGGTTACAACAGTAAAAAAGAGTTCATCGCCTGTCAAGGACCGCTGGAATCTACCCAGAGCGATTTCTGGCGTATGGTCTGGGAGCAGAAAAGTCACTACATCGTAATGCTGACGAAGTTAAAGGAACGAGGAAAGGTTGGTCATCGCATCTCAACATATGAGCGTGCGTAACGAAACAAGCTTATCTATTTTAGTTTTTAAATTCATTTTAAACTTTAACTTTATTAAACGGAAGCGTTAATCCATCCTTTACCCACCAGATAAAGTGTTCCAAATACTGGCCTGACCTCAATAATACACAGACATACGGTAACATCGAAGTAAAGATGATCATCGAAACAGACAACGAAACATACAGATTCCGTGAATTCGAACTTAAAAAGGTAGGAAAAAGAACAATAGCGCACCCACACCTCTACCTTTATCGTCCGTGCCCTTCGCCTCGCATTGTTGTTTACGAGCGACTACATCGGCACGTTGTTTACTTATGTTTACTTACGCTTATAGTTATGTAACGCCGTGATATCACCGTTGATTTATAACCTCAACGGGGACATAAATAACGCAACCGAGTACCGCTTTTTATTGCAGGCGTCGCTCGGATATCTCCAACTAACCATCTATTTCGCTACTATTATATCTGTTTGCGTTCTACCCGTAAACTCTAGCCGCGTACTGTTTGCTAGTGAATACCAAAGTTCATAATTAGATTGCCGCAATACCTTTATATTTATTTCGTAATACCTTTATATAGGTATTCGCGTATAATATTGACTGTATTTCCATACGCTTGTCACGAAAGCGTGATTTACGGATCTCCGTTTATTAATACCCGTGATTTATATTTATAAATCGAAAAATTCTGCTAACACTACACTTAAATATTAATTACGTAAAAAGTATACCAGCGATCGATCTAAAAACATACATCTAAATAAATGACAAAAACGTGTTAACACTGTTAACTTAACAGGGTTCGAAGATTAGAACAGTGATACAGATGCATTATCGCAATTGGCCGGATTTTGGCTGTCCGGGAGATTGTAAAACCATTATCAGTTTCGCCAAAGAATTCCGAAATCGCGTAGATTTCAAAGTAGACGGACCCGTCGTTGTGCAATGCAGGTTTGACCTATATCCTATATCCCCATTTCATAGATATCCATATATTGTATATTATACTCTATTTAAATCCAGCAAACGATTGCTCTAATTCGATAACATTACCACAAATGCAATATAATTCTTTTATTAATTGGACCATAAAGTTTTTTCACAAATAATTTCTATTGCTATAAATATAAGTTTGTTATTATTTTTTATTTTCCTTATCCAATATCACATTAATGTAATTCTATTATGTTTATTTTATCTAATCTATGGTGTCTGTATTTATGTATTAGATTATTATTTATGAGATGTTATTTTTTCAATGTGGGTTTAATTATTACATTAAAATATAATTAATTTATAAATAAGTGTTAATAATTTCGATGTAATTAAATAATTAAAAGAAAAAACCACCACTCATTATAGTCAGTTAAAGTTTTTCGGCCATCTTTATTAAATATCTTAACCGCAGAATACATCGTGATTATTACTTTACCATTGCCGTCTATTTGCATAACTATTATTTATTATTAGTGACGTAAGTGCTTAATATATACATGTGCATGTAGCCACTGAGTATAGTAACCAACATTTATATAAAGAATAGAACCGGTCGCTTTTTATGCTAGATTTATATTAGTATACTTCTACGGGCCGCACAGTTTAAGTGCATCGCGATATTGGCCATAATATCATTGAGTCTAAGTTAATTTATTTTTCTATATATATATAAATACGTATTACCTCATCGGTAGATCGTATCATAATATCATCAACATCATCATCAAATGTCGTGCGATCATAAATTCCTGAGCTCTCGACTATCATATATTTACTTCTCTTACGTCTATTTTGTGATCTTTTAACACCTTTCTTGCGCAATTTTACAGCGCCGGTGTCGGTAGAACGGGAACCTTTATATGCATCGATCACATGCTGCAACACATCGAAGACTACGACGGCATCGATATCTTCGGAATGGCCATCGAGATGCGTCAGTATCGCGTTAACATGGTGCAAACTGAGGTTAGATATCATCATTATCACTAAACTAATATTCGTGTATATCATAAACATCATAATTATCATCATCATCTTAACTACTATCATTATCATAGCCATATTCATTCAATTTCAAATCAATTAAATTATTACCTCACATATAACACTATCATTAACACCACCATATCTATTGAATAGGATCAATACATCTACATCCACGAGTGCCTCCAGACCGCGTTAATCATGCAAGAGAACAACGAACAAGCCGAGCTGCCTAGCAACGTATATGGTAACTATGGTAACTACGATAGAGATGACACCTCCAGTCAAGGCTCCGTCCGCTCTAAGGCAGGATCTCTCGATGGCTCCAGGTAATTAAAACTATAATGTGTACATGTTCTAAATAGTGTATTATAATGTTTATTATAAATTAATGTTCTATGTAGATATTCTTTAGTTATTAATATATTCATATGAATCATTATTTAATGATTCTATTTATAATAATCATACATTCATAATAGTTTAAAATTATATTTATAATAGTTAATTATAATTATATGTATAATATAGAATTATATTTAAATTGTTAATTATACTTATAATACTAATTATATTTATATCAGTTATATATATATACTAATTAATGAATATATTATAATGTTAAATAGAAACCACGATTATAATTCACGCTTTCCTATTATAGGCCGATAACGAAACCCTCTCAAAGTGTAAATACACTGCCTCCTTCGAGAATGGGCTCCTATAAACTATACGTAAGTATTACAGTATATTAGTATAATCTTAGTATATTATTCCTGTAACTTTTCCTTATATAAATCTATTACATAACTATGACATCGCATAACCTTGACATCATATTATTTATTGCAGGCCGGTAAAAGTGGCGAAGTATCGAGTACATCCAATATCGCGAAGTCTAAACGAGTGCCTTCCACGTATTCCACAAACTGAGGTAGTTATCTTTAATAAAGAACTCTTTCCTATACACCTGAAATATTATTTCTTTTTTATATTATTATTTACACTTTACTTCGATAGTGTCATATATTAAATAATGATCTCGTACTGTTATCGTATAATTAATTTGATTATACTTACAGATGATTAAGAATCTAAGAACTAAGATCTGAAACGGAAGTGATTTCTGTTCAACCACGTGCAATCATACTAGAAGCTATTTAATTATATTATACGATAATAATTATAATAATAATACATAACTATGTTTCTCATCAATATTATTACTATTACAATTATTATTGAATTTCACGAGAGTGAAATTTTGCGTAAATTATCCAGAGATTTAATACTATTAATCTCTCTTCTTTGTTATACCATTATCGACATCGACCTATCATCATCATGCGTTTTCTATTCGGTGTCGCCCCCATACATTCTGTATATATGTAAATATCTATCACTACATGATATGTATATATCTCCATCTCAAGCATTTTGAAAAACTACATTAAATATAATCACTATACCATGTGATCATATTATAAGAATTGTGATTATACAATATTATTTATATTCGATAAGCTAGAGTCATGCAAATGTATATATCGACTTTCACTTTATATATTATATAATATAAAGTAATAAACATTTTCAAATTATACTTATATGAAATTAATTTAATAATTAATTAAATAATTATGTTCTATAATAATTAATATATTCATATCATTATTTAATACATAATGCTATGTTTAATAATCATAAATTCATATTGCTATATAAAAATGAATTATAATTAAAATTATATAATTTATTTCTTAAAATAATGTGTGTATTAATTATTATAAATAGATAGGATGCTTGTAATAATTATAGTAATATTTTAAGATTTATTGAATATTTATTAAATATTGTTTTAATTATGAATAATTATATAATATTGTTTTAACTATATCACTTATTATCTCTGGATTTAAATGTATAATTAATATTTTATTCTGTTAAATCTAATATAATTTGGATGTATTATACTATATACATACAGATATCTATATTTATCATTAATTTGTATATTAGCTATAGATATACAATAATTTTGTTACGTTTAACTTTATGCTAATATATTGATGAACATATATCTACACATAGTCAATTATTTTCATGGAAAGAAATAATGATTATAAATCTTCGTTGAAACCATTTAATTATTTATGAAATTAAATAATTTCTATAATTTTGATATGAAACGTTTATATTAATGAAATAGTATTCCTCTATAGAGAACTCTCTAATTGAAATGGTTTAATAGAATTAACAGAATGTATCCACTGGAATAGGTGCATAATTCATGGAGGAAATATACTATATTTATTCCACTATCAAAGTAATATAGATTATAATTACTATGTATTACATTATGTAATTATTTTATAGCATGGATTAAATTAAAATGAAATTTATGAGAATATTTCTAATTTATGTTAATCACTTCTTATTAATTGTTGATTATGTATTAATGTCAAAGTTAAGTATAGTCATTAATAATGCAATTTATAAAGTAATAATACTAGAAGTTAAAATTGTAGATTTCTATAAATAACTTCATCTATAAATAAACGAATGATTATATATATTATATAATATTATTATGAGAATATATTGGAAAAAAATAAGTTAAAAATAATTATTAATAATTACAATTATGCAAAATATAATATATATATATATTAATATCATTCATGTGACCTTATGTACTTTTATACAATATTATCACACATATTAATATAAATGCAAATATTTATATGTTCCTGTATTATTCTTAATCCTATAGGATTAAGAATAATATTATATATAATCCTATCTCACGCATGAGTGATGCAATATACAATATACTTAATACGCATGGCACATAAGCATATCTATAGAGTGGGGGGTCTCACTCTAATGTTTATGCACGTAAGCATTACGTCGTAAGGGTAATTATATCCAATGACATGTCCTTGCTATATATATACATTTATAACAATTGTACTTTTCGAATAGATCTATACGCTCATACCAAGGTCATCGGAAACAAAGGATATTACATAATAGCTCATTGTGTCAGTCGAGTATTACACAATACTGCATAGACACTGTATAACAATGCACACTTATATCGCATAATTACTAATATAGGTTACTTAAACTAAGTAGGATGTTATAATGAATAATTATTCAATTTCTTTAGATACCATAGTCTATACATATATGGTATATATATATATATATATATATATATATATATACATATGTGCATATATGGTTATTATGCAAATATTATATACAATTTAAAATAATTTATAAACATTACATTTTTCAATAATATAGCATGATATTGGAAATTTCCATAAAATTTAAATGATAAATTAAATATAAAAAATATGGTATTAAATTTAATTGGGGATATATTAATAAAGTAATATTGGAATTAAAATATTGATTATTTAAATAAATAAATACTGATTTTTCTAAAAACATATTTTATTACTACAAATAGATATATATATATATATATATATATATATATCATATATAAATATTTATTATCATATTATAATAGAATATATTATATTATTTATATCACTGCTAGTTAGAATTAGTGTATAATTGAAATTGTATATATATATATATATATATATATATATATGTAATGAATACGATAATGTATAATATAGATATTATTTTTTATATTTAATATGGGTGTATAATGATTAGTAGGGGAGAGTACTCGAATACCGACACCCTAACAATAAATCACCATAACTTTATTATTTCTCAATTAAATATTTCAAAATATTATTTATAAGTATTAAGTAGGTATACATATAATAGCTATTTTAAAATTTAATTTAGATTATTTAACTCTGAGATAACAGAGGTGTCGATATTACAGGCACTTCCTAGAATACCGAAACCTTGGCACATAATATCGACACCCTAAATATATCGATATTTAGATACCATATATTATTTAATATCCACTATCCAATCAGAATTAAATGCGCGTTACTTTTAGTTAACACACGCAATGCATACGTTGTTTTTCTGTAATTAATTTTCGAAAATATTTTATATTTTATATTATATTATAAATATTAAGTTTTAAATTATATAATGCGAATATTGTACGTACATAGGAGTTTTATATAGTTTCTAAAAAACTATTTAATTCCAAGTAGAATCAATTCCAAGTATATGTGTATATTATTAGGTATGTCTATTTATTTATGAATATTATCATAACGCACGCACATTATAAACAAATAACGCTTATTGGTTAAAGGGTGTCGATATTACGTGCAATTAGTGTGTCGGTATTATGAACACTTATGTTGCTTAGGTAAACGTCAATAACTTTGTAAAAAATTATGAAAAATACAAAAATTTGTCGAAAAATTCTAAAATATAATTAGATCTATACGATGTATTTAAAATATTTAAAATATATCAATTTTCAAATTATTCAGAATCGATATATACTTCAAAAATTTCATAAATTTAGAGTTGTAACGAAAAAATTAGTTTTTTGTTTATAATTAAAAAAATATAAATATTAAAAAAAAAATTATACTTATATGAATTAGAATTATATTGATTAACATTTCATACATTAATTATTTTTTGATTAGAATTATATTTTAGGAGATCTATAGGGTGTCGATATTACATGCATGTCGATATTAGAGCACTCTCCCTATGTTTGAATATAAAATAATTTTCTATATTTATTATTCTTATATAATATATTAATTATTCAATAATAATACCTGAAAAATACATAAAGGGGGTATCCCACTACAAGTATTTCCGGCAAATTGCAGGAAATATTTTAACTTTAAAAAGATTTTCTATAAAATTAATTATAATTTTAAGGTGAAACACCCTTACTTTCCGGCACCTTGCCTTAAATATAATAAATTTATAGGGGGTATACCATTACAACTTGATAGAAAATGGTTTTAAATTTACAATATTTTATGCAAGTGCCGGAAAATCTTGTAGTGGGATACCACCTTAAGAATCACATGGTTTTATAATAAATATAATACCAATAATGCCTATCTATGTTGCAATAAAAAAGGAATTAGTTCCTAAGCCACTAGATATAATAACGTTACCAACATGTCACGATGCTAAAACCGACATTTTGGTGTGGTTTTTGAGCATGACAAGTTGGAAATATGAACAAATAGATTACTGTCGTATCTACAAAATATCTCTAATGACTGTCATAACAGTTGACTAACTCCATGAAATCTTATTCATATGAATTATGTATTTATCACATTGCTAAGCGAAATCTTATCATACAATATATCGTTTATAGGATATAATACCGAAAGATTTCATAATAAAAGTAGATATAAATTTAAAAGTATTACCATTTAAGATATATATATATATATATATATATATATATATTATATAATATAATACAAAATATGAAATGAATAATCGTCAATGAAGAGGGTAAAAATTTATATATAGTATAGTGTATATATATATATATTTGGTTAAATAACTATATTGTATATATTAATTATGACTAACCTGTATATAAGTCAGGTCCAGTATGAATATCATTTTAAATCATATATATTGCATTGACATCGAATGTAGGCGTATCCAATCATATTTCATCAGGCATCGATTACATAAGAATATTTTTAATTAAGAATCAATTGAAATCAATTCGAATATATTCTAGTTGGAATATGGACATGTATATTTCAACCAGTAGATTAATTTAAAATCATTTGAAATCAATTCGAATATAATCTAGTTGGAATGTGGACATGTATATTTCAACCAGTTTTAATTACATAATAGTATTTTAAATTTAAATTAATTTGATGTTACTTTATTTTAAAAACTATAACTATAACTAATATTTAAATATACGTATTCCTAGTATTAACATGGTTGCATTATATATCATTTTAATGAAATCTTGGTTTGAATATTTACTTATTCTTTATCCCATATAAGGTGTATACCTATGTAGATATCTATATTATCTATAGATACTATATATCTATATATCTATAGATATAGAGTAGTACCTATATACATATCATACAGTGTATACATATATATATATATATATATATATATATATATATATATATATAGTATACCAACGATTTTGCGAAAGAAATATGGTTCACTCCCTATCTAAACCATGTAATTATTTTAATATAGTTTTTTCACCAACCACTAGATGGAGACACATGTATTATTTTAAGTTAAATTTAATATTATTAATTCATAAGGTAATTAGGCTAATTATCAGACTAATATCACGGACAATGTCCTTGCTAATATACTTTTAATATTATAATATATATGTGAATTAAATTTTTAAAAATATATTTTAAAATTACGACATTTTCACGGTATTGAAAGTTTACATGTAAATGACAATGACTAAATCGATCTACTTTAGACCTATACAAATTCGATAAAATTGTTATAATTATATTTTTGATATCTCCAAATAATATTTTTTCGGAACACTTACTTTTCAATATATATCTAATGTTTATACATATCTTAATTTAAGATTATATTAGGGTATTATTTTTGAATTTACATGTAAACAGATACGAATCCAAAAATAGATTTTAGTTCTTTCACCCGTCGCATTTGTGCTAGGTCGTTTTTATTTCAATAAAGCGGTCGAGTGAACCATCTTTACTTCGGAAAATCTTTGAGTATATATACTCATCGATATATATTATTATAATAATATAGTATAATATACATATTGTGATTATTAGATATCTGTAGATATCAATTAACTAACATAAATATGTTGACGTCGATATTATAATATTTTCTTTTAATAACGATATATATTTTCCTAGCATAGTAAAATATTATTTATATAAATAAGAACAATTACGTAATTATTTTCATTATTCTAAAATATAATAAATAACAATATATATATATATATATATATATAATAATAATAATATAATAATATCAGATTGGCAAAAGCCTGGATGAAAGAAAAAGCATGGCTTGTCGAGTCTTTCACCCAATAGATTATAAGGAGAAAATTTGATAATTATATTAATATAATGAAAATAAAATAAAGGATAGGATAACATTATAATTAATAAGATAATTATAAGTATATTATTAATAGTTACACAAAACAATTAATACAAAATTAAATAAAAAAAAAATTTAAATTAAAAAAAAAAAAAATATATTTTGTTAAGTATCAATTTTACATGTAATTTATATTGGTGACACGCATATTGACAATGACGTCTCAACTTTCAAGGTGTGGGTTCGTCAAGTCCTATGCCTTAAGGATCATACTTGCGCCAAGAGCATGAACACTGGCAACATTTACCGCCAATAAATGCACCTTTACTCCAAACTACATACCACTATCGATAATAATGCCATTCAATATAACACATCCAAAAATCTAAATAGAATTAATACATTTTGTTTTTATTTGATTTTATTAAACAATTAAAAGTAAACAAATTTATAAAAAAAACATCAACGATAAAATAATAATAGTAAAAAACTCCTCATAATCTTAATCATCATTTATAAAATAATAAAATAAAATTATAAGTTAAAAGGGTATAACATAAATATAAAAGATATAGTATAAAATAAAAATATAAAATAAATAATAAAATATAATATAAATAAAATAGGCCTATAAAGTCAATAATCAATAGTCATACATAATAATCATTAATATCATTAATCAATATATATCATTAGTCAATTATTACTGATCATTATCATTAGTTTATTATCTTTAGTCAAATATCATTAGTATAATTATCATTAATTCGTTATCCCAATTCAGTTATCATTAGTCAAATTCGTATCATTAGTTAATTATAAATAAAGTTAAAAATAAATAAAGTTAAAAATAAAATTAAAGTAATTAAATTCACTTCCTCTTCCTAAAATATAAAAAAAATGTATATATTTCTTATTTTTTTTATGTATATATATATTCTATAAAATCTATAAAAAAAAGCGATAAAATAAAAAGTATAATTTTAAAGTGTCAATTGTAAAATGCACTATTAAAATTAAGTGTTATTATATAAACTTATCAAAACTTTTTTATAATTTGTACTAAATGATTTTAAATTATTTTTTTTTCTTAAAACTTTTTTTAAATTATTCCATAAATGTGGTCCCATATTGGATATACAAAAATATTTTCTTTGCATCCTTATTTTTATTCTATGAAATAAGAGATTATTGTAAGACTTTATTTTAAATAAATTCTGTAAATTCAAAGGTAGAGAATAATTTCTGGCCCTGAACATGAATTTAACAGTATTCAATTTAACAATATCATCAAACTTTAAATTATTATATTTAAAATAAAATGTATTTTACATTAATTCATTATTACATATACATCGTAAAGCTCTTTTTTGTAACATATTAATTTTTAGAAGGTTTGAACTATAAGTATTTCCCCAAATATGGGCACAGTAATATAAGTGGGAATTAAAAAAAGAATTATAAAGTAAAACTAATGCTTTAAATATATATATATATATATATATATAAGTGCGCTTTTAAGTACACCTGTTTACTGATACAATATACATTATTTCTTAGCGATATGATGTATGTATATATAAATACAAAATGTTAAGAATGCATTTTACATAGGTTAATACATGTTTAATATACATTGTACACTATAAAATACCATTAATGTATACATTACAATGTATATACATCCAAAATATATACATACATCCACGATTGATTAATACATCAATTGTAATGTCTATATTTTATGAAAACTAATTTTAATAAATACAACAATATATCACGTGACATGTATTGCAATATGTATAGGTATAATAGATCGTGCATCAGGTATTATACCTGTCATATTAATAAACCCATATCATAAACTCGTAAACTAATTAATAATAAATCTATATTTTTTAATTATGGATATTCTCTTTAAGTTTATTAATAATTAATGATGATGATTATAATAATTCTACTCTACAATAAACTGAATGTATTTGACTAAAAATACATGTGTACTTCAAATATAATAAATAATATCAAATATGTAATTATGATATATTTATAGGTATATATATATATATATATATATATATATATATATATACAGTCAAAGCTCGATAACTCAACATTGACGGGACGGAGTTTTCATGTTGAGTTAGCGAGTATGTTGAGTTATCGGATGTATAAATTAATGACTTAATTAATGTTTTGTTCACATAAATGCATTCAAAATAGTACTCGTATGATAATATAATAATTGTAATTGTATTTTTACGTTTATATATTTATATCCATATATTATTAAATAAAACCATGTTGAATAATGTATGTTGAATTATATTTGTTGAGCAATGTAGTAATGTAAATTACATGTAAAAGATACGAATCCAACAACATATGTTTGTGATATTTTGATTTTTCATAAATGTTGAGTTATCGGATGTATATTTACATGTAATGTATAAGCTAGGATTATAAAAACGATGTTGAGTTATGTGTATGTTGAGTTATATTTGTTGAGTAATAGGGGTTTTGTTAACATGTAAAAGATACGAATCCAACCAAATATTTTTTGGATGTTGAGTTATCGGCAATGTTGAGTTATCGGCATGTTGAGTTACCGAGCTTCTACTGTATATATATATATATATATATATATATATATATATATATATATATATAGTATTACAATATAGTATATAATACAAATATACGATAGTATATATATATACTATATAGAGTAAACAATATAATATATTATATTTTTATTATAACCATATCTTCTAAATAATATTTTCAATTCGAATTCGGTGGATCCAATTTCTACATATCTCTATTGATAATCATCTCCGTCTTCTATAGAAGATATATACCTATTGGTATTATCGTTGAATCCAACCTAATTAGCGGTTTAGGGTTAACCCTAAACCGCTAATTGTACCTTAACCTCACCCTTAACCGTGGATAACATATATATCACATATATACAACATATATCACTGAAATCGATATATTTCACCTTTTTAAAATCCCCGCATTATATAATGATGTATACAGCAGACTATAGCAAAGATTTTCCGAAGGAAAATCATCTTCGCAAAATCATTGACTATAGTCATTATGATACACTGTTTTTTGATTGGATGGATACATTATGGTTATAAGCCACGCCTCCATATACAATCCATTTATAATCTCATCATTTATAATCTCAACACTTATAATCATATAATAGGATCATGGCATGATGTTGCCAGTCATAAAATGTCTGCTAAGATGATATTTAATATGTATATCTACTCTTTAATTGAATGTATATATGATATCATATACTCCATACATACATACATACAAACATATATATATATATATATATGTATGTTTTTCACGGAACATATATCTATATACATGAGTATACCTTATAAGGTATACGCACATACATATATATGTATGATATAATATATCCATCCAATTAAAGAGTAGTAGGCATATACCTCCAAAGGAGTACCATAATTACCACAATATAACTCTTTATAACCAACTGAACGTACAGTGTCGTCGTACACTGTACGTTAGAGCGGCTTGAAAAATATAAAATTTTCAGATAATATAATGATTCGCTTCAGTAAGATAATATTAGAAAACATGTAATATAATTCAATACAAAAAAAAATTAACTTAATTCGTAAAATATTGAATAGTCAATATGACTTTCAATTTTAACATAGGATTGATAGGAAATCTTATAATGGAGTAGATACAAAATTAATTCAATACATTTTTTAATATACTTCCTATTAATGAATTTTGTCATACATATCGTATATGTACGTACGTACGATATATATGTACTAGAATTAAATATTATTAACAGAATTGCAGAAAAAACAAATTTTAAATAATAATTACTTATAATTTTATTATTTCTAGGATTGAACTTTTTATGTTTATTATTTATTGAATATTTTTTGTTTTTTGTTTTTAATCAAAAACAAAATTCAGATCAAGTTTATTATATTCTTAATAAATGTATAATATACATTTACTATATATGATTATAAAAAAATTTGTTTAAATATTTTTCTAGGAATAATTTGAATTTAATGATTTCTATAGAAAAAATAAATATTTTCAAGGAAAGATGAATAAATAATTTCTAGTACCAAGTCAATTTTTTATTTTTTTTACCATAATATAATTTTAATTATCATTGCAATGACCGCAATAAAATTTGTTTTATATTATATTTTTTTCTAATTTAAAAAAATAAATATATTCTTAACTATACAAAATTTAAAATCTGAGTTTTTTAGATTCATATTTTGATTTAAATATACTTAAGTCTCTTAAATGCATATTAAATATATAATTAAATTATAAGACGATATAAATTAATTGGTTGTCAAGGTAAAACTAAAGATAAATAAATGATACGCATGCGCAGTAAATTTGATTATAAAAAAGTATTTTTCCTATAAAATATTATTAAACATCAAATTGACAACTCAATTGAGTATAACACAATTTTTAGTTATTACACTACTGTTTATATATGTTAGATGTTTATAGTTTTTACTGAAGCAACATATTTAATGACTGACGAGCCACCCTAGTGTACGTCGTATAATGTACGTCTATATTATCCTCATTAATATCATCTTATGGTATACATTAGTACATCTATACTACAATTATTCAGATATTACATTATCTCCCGGTGAACTCATATTATCCTTATCCCAATCACCTTTCCCATAATCCCTATCTCATACATATATGGCCATATATGTATGTATATATAAATATATATATATACATATATGATCATATAAGACCATATAAGACCATTTATGGTCATATATGTATACCATATATGGTATACCATATAATATATTATAGATTATACGTATCAATACTCCTTTACTATAGTATACAATTACATGATTATATTCATTATATATATAGTATTAATGTATTAACCTATAGGTATATACATATTGGTATACCATATATTGTCATTTAAGTTGTTCGATTTTGTTAGGGGTTATTTTATTATCTACTTTGTATTTAGTATCATATTGTTATTTGCAGTTTAGTGCACGCGACAATACATAAATAAAAAATATTATCAACCCAACTGTTCACCTCCGTATTGTGCACCTATTATAAGTGACCTATGACATGTGACGATATACCAATTCATCTATCTATTTATATACCATCACTCGCTATTTCTGTATTATATATATGTAAAAAGTGAATGTTTGTATATAATTTATTAATAAAATACTATTTAAATTACATACATATATGCATATAACATAATAATAATAATAATAATAATAATTGGAATAATAATAATAATAATAATTGAAATATGTACCAACCCGGTGAAATAATTTAGCGAAGGCACCAAACTAACCAAGCGGCGTCCCTTGAGGGCACAATTGTAGGAAAATAAACAAAATACAACTAATAAAAATGTAGACTAAAAATCACACATAAATACAAAAATATAATTATATAAATAGATAGGCAAATGCAATAAATCTAGCGTGTAACCTACCAACATTGATTATACAAATATATCGATTATATTATGTAATAACAAGCGTATGTATTTTAATTTAATTTTACTGAATCCAATATAAATGTATATTACATTAATCAATATAACTAAGAATTAGATTTATAATACATATATATATATATATATATATATATTTATATATATATATATATATATATATATATATATATTAATTCAATATAAATAATATATTATTAAGTACATAAATTGGTTTGATATTTTAAAGTAAAAGTTGTATTAATATTAAATATTAAATATACGTAAACACATGTGATGTAATATTAATTATATATTTCTGTATATGTAAGAATACAAAATGTTAACACGCTGGAAAATTTCATAGCATCGTTGTTATTGACATCCGTGAAAGTCAGAATATAGTTTTATATCTATTTTTAGATATTATATTTATTATATTATTTTAGAAATGTGAATACTAGAATGAGTTATATAACTGGAATGTATATATAGCACATTTAAATATCATTAATTTACCAGTATGAAATGGCTAAATAATACAGAATATATTTCATATAATATATTACATATTAACTATATAATATACTATATAGTTATTATATTTTCTAATTGTATATTTTATATTAAAAAATTAGCATATTTTTATATTTTTCTTATATATATATATGTATATATATAAATAATAATAAATAAATCAGATTTATTATTACATATTGTAAAGCATGAAATAATGGATAATTAATAAACAAATGTATTTGTTTTTTTTTGCGAGAATTTCCCCAATCATCATATTCTAGATAAGTTAGATTATCATATATATATATATATATATATATATATATATATATATATATATATATATATATATATATATATATATATATATATATATATATATATACATATTTATAAACAATTAGTTATATTACTTTTTATATATTATTTTATATTCATATATACATTGAATTGAAATTGGGATATATTGTATAATACCAGGAAGATTGATTATCCCTGACTATACTATATTATATGTTATAACACACCAATAATAGTTATTCCTTGTTTCTTCCTTGCTACATAAATATGCTGTCCAATCGGCTATTTATAAGTATAATTGTATTATAAATTATAATTTATAATACAACTTTTTAATGAATACATTATGATATTTAAATCTCAGACTATCTATTATCTCATATCTATATTTATAATAACAGTGTTTATTATCTTTACGATAATTATTACTGATTCTAGAATTACCCTGAAAAGATATACATCTGATAATAATAATAATATCCAGAATATATAAAGAAATGCGTTGTCGTAACGTGTTAAGCACATGCCACTGGCCGTGCTTGAACACTTCATTTTAAAGACGTTCTTATGTATATATTATTAAGTATATATGTATTTAATACATATTTCATATATAAAATACACGATTGTACAAATACATAGGTGTATACTTTAATTATGTAATGTATATATATACGTATACGTTACAAAACGATAGTTATCGCATATTATATAATATGCGCATATTAATTGTAAAGGTTCTAAATAGTTTAATTCATAACGAATGGAATTGGTACGTCATATCACATTAATATCACGTAATATCACATTGTTAACCGATATAGAATACGAACTATACGTTATCATTAGTGTCATTCTAGTATTACGTAATCATTATATTATCGGATAACAGGCATGTCGTGTTAATGTAATAACCAATACTAATAATAACCGTGTATTGAAGTTTTTATTTTTTATAATATAATAAATATAGATATGAATATATTACGAATATTGTTACTCATAAATGGATTCACATAATACGGATATATATATATATGTGTGTGTGTGTGTGTGTGTGTGTGTGTGCGTGCGTGTGTGTGTAAAAAAGTGAAGTTCGTTTATAACTTTATTAAGAAAAATACCTGTGTAACAACATAAATGAAAATAATAATAATAATAATATAATAATAATAATGATTACAATGACTTATGTATCAAACCCAGTTAAACGCAGCACCAAGAGTGTATTGATCTCATGAGCCGCGTTCTTATATATAATATATAATATATATATATATATATATATATATTATATAATGTATATATTTATATTACATTAACCGATATATCTGCATACTTCACTATATAACACACACAAAAACACACACACACATATATATATATATACACTGTGTGTGACACACACACATATATATACATAGTGATGCAATCGAACCCTACTATCCGAGTATCGGTATAGTATCAGTTCGAAATATTCGAGTATCAGTTCGTGTTTGTGTTCGATATTTTATAATTATTGAGTATCAATATCAGTTATAAATGCTTGAGTATCAGTTCGAAGTTCGATTGCAATACTAATATATATATATATATATATATATATATATATATAATATTATATTATATGTATTACATATTGTAATTATATATATATATATATATATATAAATAATATATTATTATAATGAATATTAATTATGAAGATATAAAATGTATAATATATATATATATATATATAAGGATAAGGATAAGGATAATTTATTATTGCAAACAAAATTTTTAACAATAAATGGCTAAACAAAATAGTCAAATTGACTTTCGAGGTGTTTGGCCAGAGTAAATAATAATGCAATTACATATTATACATTCAAACATGTATATGTATAGAAGGATAATCAAAGGGAATATATAAGTGAAGGAAGCTTCGGGGTTGCCCAAATCCCATATGGGTAGCCCACACCCAGGAGTGTAATACTCAGTGATTTATTTAGCGTTTCAAACAATCAGAAATATAATCCCTATGTTAATCCATCTAATATTACATATTAGTAATTCATAATAATAAATAAATAATCACGGAGCTTAATAAAAGAAAACAAATAAAATAAAAATAATTTCTTTGAGGATCTGTTCCACTTCTATCAATCAGCTTGAATAGTCACCATTAGTCCATCAAACATGTAAAATAAAATATAATTAGTAAATAGCTAGGTAAGAAATTTTTAATTTTTTTATAAATAACTTAATAGGTTTTATAATTTTTAATTTGTTACTTAGATTATTCCATAATTGAATACTTGCATAATGTACAGCATAACAACTAATATTAATTCTACATTTCGGTATAATAAATCTATTTTTAGCCCTAGTACAACTGTTCGAACAAAGTACAAACTTTTGTAATAGTTTAGTTCTGTAGACTCTATTAAAAGCATAATGTGTATTTTTTAATAATGTGACTTTTTAATAATGTAACTATTTTCAATATATTATGTCTTTTATAAATGAAGTTGATATTAGTTCTATGGGGTAGTTTATAAATACATTTAAGTACCTTGTTTTGTAATACAATAATTTTGTGTACTACTGATTTATAATTAGAGCCCCATGACGAACAACAATAACTTAATCTAGAGTGAAATAGTGCGTTATATAATAAAATTAATGATTTTATATTAATTTTATTACGCAGTTTATAAAAGACAGCTACAATTCTAGATAAATTTGAGGCTAATAAAGTAATATACGGTTTCCAAGAAAGTTTATTATCAATGATAATACCTAGAAATTTAAATTCATTTTGACTTTTAATAAGTATTCCATTTAATGAAATATTGAAAATATAAGGTTTATGTTGACCAAATATAGTATAAGAAGTTTTAATTAAATTTAATGATAGTTTATTGTAACATAACCATGAGTAAATATAACCAATATATTTGTTAGCTTTTGACTCCAATATCGATACATCTTTATCCGCGAATACTAAGGTCGTGTCGTCAGCAAATAAGATACAACCATTGTCGTCCATAACGTTAGATATATCATTTATATATAACAAGAACAACAATGGTCCCAATACGGAGCCTTGTGGAACACCTATATTAATACCTAGTAAATTTGAATTACATTTCTGATAACAGACATATTGTTTTCTATTTGTTAGATAACTGCATAATAGATCTAGAGTTATACCTCTAATGCCAAAGTAAGATAACTTATTTAATAATATATTCGTATTTAAAGTATCAAATGCTTTTTTTAAATCAATTGATACTGCGAGACAATTAACCTTGTTATCTAAATTGTTAACTAGTATATCATTTAAATTATCAATTGCGTTAGCAGTAGATCTATTTGACCTGAAACCAAATTGATTACAGTGTAATACATTATGTTTATTAATGTAGGCATTTAGACGAGATTTTATTATTTTTTCTAAAATCTTTGAAATTTGTGGTAACAAAGATATAGGTCTATAATTTCCTAATATATATTTTTTACCACTCTTATATAATACAATGATTTTAGAAATTTTAAGACAATTTGGAAAATAACCATCTAAGATACACTTATTAAAAATATGAGTTAGGGGAATTGCAATTAATTTACTTATTAGTTTTATATAACTCATACTAATTTCGTAAAAATCTTGTGTAAAGCTATTTTTAGAGTTTGCTATTATTTCTAAAATCTCATAAATATATATATATATATATATATATATATATATGTATATATAGAACTGTCACTTTCGTTATTTAGAACTCTCGGTGAGCGCCATTCGATTGGTTCTATTTTAAATATCTGAAGCTATATCTCTGATTGCAGACATTATTAACATGATTATCATAATAATAACAAGTATTTAAAATATAATACTAATATAGGAATTAGTAATTTCTGAAGACATGTTATTATTTAAAAAATGTATATAAATATGTTATAAAATTTGAGTATAGGTGTAAGTATTGTGTAAGTGTGTATAGTGTAAATATTGCATATACATATAGATATATGAATTATTTGTTAGGATATATTTTCTCGAGGATTAGTTACTCATGCATGTGTATACATTTATTTTACAACCATACATATATAACTCTATATATTTGTAATATAATATATAATTATTGAGTATCAGATTCAGTTCGAAGTTCGATGTCCGAACTTCGATTGCATCATTAATATATATATATATATATATATATATATATATATATATATATATATATATATTAATATTGTTGTCGCCCAAAGTATGAATTATAACATTTCCTATATGTACTTATATTATATATTATATATAATATATAATGTTCACTTTACTCGCAATATAAGTGTGGCGCTGTGTACCCGATTAAATAAGCGTGTACCTAATATCACTCCATCAATTACGCCCTAACCTTAGTACGACGGTTACACACTGTACGATGTACATTATAGTTCAATTGGACTTATAAGTATATGTATACAGTAAGTTTCTCGGATGCTGACTCTCTTGGATAGGTACTCATGGAACTCCCATGTATACATATATATCGCCTTGTGAGTAACGTAAAGTAAGCGAAACTTCAAATATCCGAGCATCGCCATTATGGTATTAATACATCTTTTCATATCACTGCTATTATGATCTAAGCTTAATAAGTAATCGATCTACTGAGTTTGGAATTGAATTTTGTTACCCTTTTTTAAAACTTTATTTGTGAAAAATTCATTAAATAAAGAACAAATATTATCGTCGGGACCATCTGGTGGAGTTTTATTCCGATTTCTACCAATTAGAGAACACGCTAATTTAAAATATTTTTGGGATGAAGTGTCATACTTGTTAAGTTTATCAATATAGAAGGACGTTTTTTCCGATTATAACTTTTTTCTGACCAAATATCTATAATTTTTGATAGATTACAGAGTATTTAACATTTCTCCTTAGAAAAATAATACCATTATTAAACCAAGTATAATGGGTACTATAGTTCTTGGTACTATAATTGAATGTGAATGCTCATCAATAGAACATCGTAATGCATCATTAACACTATAGTTTTAATGATGTATCATGAATCATGATATATAATAAGATATTTAACTAGCTGATGATGTAGTATAAATAATTGATATATTAATATATATAATAAATAAGAGTAGAAAAGAATTTCAAAAGAAATAACATAATATATATATATATATATATATATGTATATGGTTGGTAATACAAACTTTGTATTGGAAGTATCAATAAACAAGTATAATAGACCGTTTACATCAACTCATTTTAATTACCTCCGTTTTTACTTCAGTTTATTAGCTCAGAATATATTTACTGTTGTATTGTACAACTGTAGGTTAGGATACCCTACATACGAGGGTGTAAACCCCACACAAGTTAACTAACGATTGTCACTTAAATACGTCACGCTATTGCTCGTATATACACACATACGAATACAATATCTGTTATATTATATAATAATAATAATAATAATAATAATAATAATACATATGTATTAGAAGTTTTAAATTGTACATTTTTTTCGTAAGAAATATATAATTATTGTTGTTATTATTTCCTCTAAAAGGCTTCAGATAAAGATCAATATCTTTTCTATGCTGTCGCCAGATTTTATGCTGTCGTCCGGTATATAATTATAATTATATAAAATATAGTTTACATTACTCGCCATGGTTTGTCGTCATTGTTTTAATATGTGTAAATATTTCGTAATATATTTACTCGAAAAATTGTTAACGACCAATTTGAAATTCACTGTGACACTCGGAATGTTTATTTCAATGAACGTGCCTATTTACCGTAGTAAACAATACACGTGTAAAGTGCTAGTAATGTCACATTCAGGTCACATTCATGTCATATCGTTTGTCACTTTTAACGATCAGTTAACGATCTATTTCAAATCGAGTCGAAACGATAATAATGAAAGAAACGCATCGGCCTTTATTCGTAAACAGCGTTGACGTCAATATTTACCTTTACCGCTGATTACGTAATGTTTACTACAGTTCAGAGAACAATAGACGCGCATTATACGACTATATTGTGAATGTTGTACTAATCGCACAGTAACGAGACATCGTTAACAATGGTTAATCATAATCCAAATATAATTGTATTTCTATTAGAAATGTATTTCAATAATAATTATTATTTAAATTAATTGTTATTAGATATGAATTTGTAGTTGAAGAGTTTATATATTCGTAAATTCCTAAACGTGTATTCTATTGTTATCTCTATTTTTAGGATTACGTAATATTTTACCGATTATATTGTTATATGATCTCGTTTCGTCGTAGTGTATTACAAAATAAAGGATCGGCGTATACTCTATTTATAGAATAGCCGTAGTCACGTGTCATCCAGCTATATTTATTATATTATCGTTATAGCGTTGATTCGGTTATTAGGTGTACGCGAGTGCGTGAGTACCTAAATATTATAGAGCGCATGTATATATATATATTATAATTGTTGTTATTTTATTTGGTGGAGTCCTTACATCCCGTCAGGAACTACGATTACGTTTTTACTTATAACCATGTGGCTCTAATATCCCTTCGAAGCTGCTCTCATGTTAAGGCATCCACGGTTTTAACGAGAGCCGATAATTTATTCATACACAATTATATAATATCACTTCTAAATATTAATTTAATACCTATATATGTCTTAAAGTGACATGCTACTACCTGCATGTCTAACGCATTAGCCAACTGAGCCACGCATGCAGTATATACATATAAATAGTTTTCTATTATCATGTGTCATAATATTTATAATCATGTAAGCTAGTACTCATATTTATTAATATTAAATGAAAGATATTATTATGAATAAACTTTTGTGGATTATTACATATTATCTATACACATCTACCATTACAACTATTAAAATAGTATATATATATATATATATATATATATATATATATTAAAATATTGTAAAATATAGAGGACATTTTTGGAGAGCTCAGTTTGCGTTGTATCTTAGCCCCACATTTCTTCATCTATATCCAACATTGATATGATGATGTGGTGATGATAACTCCAATCCACCGGCTCCCCAGGTTGCGGATAGGGGAACGACCATTAGAAATAATGGTTAGCTGTGTATAATCAATTAGCAGTACCGTATAAAATCCTGGTTTCCCTTTGGCAAGGTAAAGTACCTGCTAGCCACCCGCGCAAGGTTACGCAAATTTGTATGGAGTGGCGACCGCACATTTTATCTAGCCATTGAAAGTAAACCATGACAATACAACACAATTATCCATCTCGCATCTCTCGTCGCGCGGAACAAGGAGCGCGACCTAAAATTACACCCAATGTTTCAGTCGAAAAGTTAATTACTGAGAAAGAGAAAGATACAGAGAAAAAGAATATAAAATAAAAATAAGATAAAAACTTTACAATTATTAAATACAACTAACTATTTTAAAATCGGATCATTGAATACCCAAACACTTCATAAAGTATATACAATCCCATAATTGATAGCATCAGCTTAATTAACTGGACACGATATTATTTACATTCAAGAGCATCGATTCGTACATGAAGATACAGTTATCAAAGAACATACTTATGATAAATGGAAACTACTAATTCTATCAGCCAGTAAGAATAGTATAAATGCCGCAACTGGTGGAATTGGAATGCTTGTAAGCAGCCAAGCTTATAACACAATCGCTAGTGTCGAAATGATATCACCTACAATCATGACAGTGAACTTTCAAGGAAATCCACAAACGTCGGTGATCTCATGTTACAGTCCAACAAATATTAGTGACGAACAAGAAACTGAGATATTCTATACAAAACTTGTTTGACAAGACAGACACCAAAGCATAATGTTCTAATCATAGGAAGAGACTTAAATGCACACCTCGGAAAATACAGTGGATATAAATATGCCTATCATCAAACTACAAATCGAAATTGCCAAATGCACAATGACTATCTTCAAGAAAACAATATGATATGTCTATACACTCATTTCCAGAAATACATGGTCAATTATGGACGCACAATTCTCCAAATGATTTTAAATCACAGATTGACTTCATAATAATAAATAATAAATGGAAGAATAGTGTAAAAACTGCAGAGCTTACAACTCTCTTAATAGAATTGCGTCTAATCACCGTATAATAACATCAGATATCAAATTGAGTCTCAGAGCTAATAAAAAGAAAAATAGTAAATTCAAACCATATGACTGGACAAGATTGAAACATGATAATGAAATTAGAAAGGTATTTACTGTAACAGTGAAAAATAGATTATTATGCCTTAAAAACTACGCTATCCACAAGTATACCTATATACAAGATATATACATTTCGAAAAAGCATGCAAAATTGCAGCCAATAAAGTAATACCGTTAAATCCCAAATTAAAGAAACGAATACCATGAGAAACCGCAAACATATGTCAAAAACGCGATACCTTGCACAAAGCATCACAACTAAAAGAAAGCTCGCCTACACAGATGAATATCAACAAGTTTATAAATTCTCAGTAATCTTTAGTTAATTCTTATTATTCAGAACAAAATAATTACATAAATAAAAATATATATGAAATCCAAAAGGCGGCTACAAATAATAAATCTACACTAACCTGGGAAACAATAAATGAAATCAGCGGAAATAAATCTAAACTAAAAGCAAACAATGATAATGAACGAATCAAACTTTGGCATACCCATTTCAAAGATTTACTTGGCAAGAATATCAAATTGACAATTCATAGCACAAATTCAGATCATACATTGAATAATCTTGATATAAAAATCGGCCATTTCACGAAAGAATAAGTTATGAAAGCTACAAATAATATATCATATGAAAAAGCAATAGGTTTGGACGAAATATCAGCAGAAGTTTGGAAATTAGAATCCTGTAATCGTATTTATTTCCAGGAACCTATAGTAAGTTGGACCGATGAATGTATCCTTCCTTTTCCTAAAAAAGGAGACCTCTCCATCACAAAAAACTACCGAGGAATTACTCTAACAGCAATCGCCGTAAAGATATATAACCTGATGTTATTAAACAGGATTAGACCAGAAATTGATCCAATCCTAAGACAAAATCAAAATGGCTTCCGAACAAATAGATCAACAACGGGACAAATACTGACTATCAGACGAATTTTAGAAGGAGTCAAATCTAAAAAGATGTCACTAACTCTACTCTTTATTGACTTTTCAAAAGATTTTAACCCGATAAATCGATAAAAGATGAAATAAATACTTTTAAATATGGTTATATGGATATACACCTTACTTTGAAATCAAAACTGGGGTTTTACTGGGTGATACACTTGCGCCGTTCCTCTTTATAATCTGTCTCGATTATATTCGGAAGACGTCATTGGATATTAATCGAGATCTAGGTTTTACTATAATACAGATAAAGAGTAGACGATATCCTGCTTAACAAATTAACGATAGGGACTATACTCTTGATATCGCCATAACAAGTAATAATGTGAAAGATACCAATACATTATTACTAAAAATAGAATCAGCCGCAAAAGAAATTGAACTTTTCATTAACACTGACAAAACTGAATATATCAATATCAATCAGAATAACAACATTAAAATGAAAAGTATATGTGGAAGTGTAATAAATCAAGTAGAAGATTTCAAATATCTAGGAAGCTATATAGATCAACTAAAAGAGATGTTAATATAAGGATTGCTAGGTAGCATTACATATCATGAATATAATCCGGAAATCAAATCTAAGTACTTGTCTTAAAATAATTTTTTTCAGAGCTGCAGTCGAATCCGTACTTGTTTACGATTACATGGACCCTAAAAACCTCGTTAGATACAAATATTGATGGAACATGAGCTGTAACAAACAAATCCAGGCGAGATCATCTAACAAATGAGCAACTATAATTGCTATTTTTTGAAATATCGCCATATATATATGGCGATATTCCAAAAATAAGAAAATCTATTCGCCTGCTAAGGCTGAGGTTCGCTGGTTACTGCTGGAGAAGCAGATATGAAGTAGTGAGCGACCTAGTACTCTGGCAACCACAGCATGGTAACCGTTCGCGTGGACGCCCAGCGGGATGATATCGATATGCGGGATGATAGACGAACTACATATGGCGATGAATGTTAGAGAAGGGTGGAAGAAGTATGTCATGGACTACCGAGCAAGCTCGACCTGGTAAGGTAAGGTAATATATATATATATATATATATATATAGAATATATAATATATAACATATATATATATATATATATATATATATATATATGGGCTGCGGTGTTTACAAATAAAATACATATGTTATCGATTTATTTTATACCTAATTATACATAATTAGACATACAATACCATCCAACACTTTAATCTAATCTAATAAAAAAGGTAATATAACGGTCGATGACAAGAATAATGAGAAGGACATGACTTTTACTATATACCTATAGATAGATCAATATACTGATATTGTTACTTTTGTAAGCTGCAAACAAAGTGAATAATACCAACTGTTGTTATTATATGTGGTAATAATATTATATAATGCAAGTATTATTATTACGTATAAAGTTGTTATTTAAACTGTCTATATATATAATGTCTGCGGTTAGGTCGCCCTATATGTTTTTGTCATTATCTCAACTTTATCGTTTGTGATTAAATATAGGTATTATATACCAGACGATTTCCTAAATATAAATAAATATAAATAAGAAAAACTATTTTCATTATGCACATATCTATGGTTATTGTAATAGTTTTATAGAAAATATAATATATTAACTATATATAGATAGCGAATATATATATATATATATATATATATATATATATATATATATATATATATTGTTTATATTATAATTGTATATAATACCTATATATCACACACACAGTATTTGTATTATATGTTTGCATATAATCCATCAATCTATGATGTGTAATATTCAACAAAATAGTAAACAATACTATACATAAATAAATATATATATACAGTAAAACCTCTCTATAAGAAACCTCTTTATAAGAAAAACCTCTTTATAAGAAAATTGTTCACACATTTGGTTGGAATTCATCCTTTTCCTTTTCCTTTTCCTTTTAAAAAACCTCTTTATAAAAAAATCTTATAAGAAAAATATAAGAAAAACCTCTTTATAAGAAAATTATTGTATACAAAATAATTATATATAAATAGAAGTATTGTATATTGATACAAATTATAGAAATTAATTATTATATAAGATATTTTTTTTCGTACAAATATTATATTACATAAATAGCTCGAAATGAATTAAAATTAATTAATAATTATTATTGTATATCCATAAATTTATTAAAATTAATTAATAAATGTTATTATATCCTTAAATGTATTGATGATACAATTTATTATATTATACAATTAATTGTTAAATGATAGATTATTACAATATTCATTATATTATATTAATCAATGATGATTCATAATTTATAATTTCTAATGTAAATCTAATAAAATGTAATTATATATTAACATGTATAAGCGCAAACAATAAAGTATACATTTAAAACTGTATACAAAATAAATATACTATATATATATATATATACCTACAGATTATATAATGCATTTTTAATTGTAAATTAATTCTTAAAATCATTGGAAAAGTAAAAACCTCTTTATAAGAAAACCTCTCTATAAGAAAAAAAGTACTGAAAAAAAATAGTTTCTTATAGAGAGGTTTACTGTATATATAATATAATTCATAGGTATTTTTAAAATAATCTTAATATCGTTTTTATTCATATATTCCAATATAATTATATCTGATCTTACCAGTAAGTCCATATCTACCAACTATTTCCTCATTTGAATTCATGCATCCAATTAGTTCATGCATTTGATTAGTGGGAATTACCAACCTTAATTCACACACACTTAAATTATCCCGAATATATTATTAATCCATATATACATATATCCTAACGCTTATGTATTTGCAAACTTCGAATGGACAACATAATATCGGAAAATACATGTTCATTTTGGACAATAACATGTACTCGATAACTTGCGATTGGAAGGTGACGATCTATTGAGACTTATCTTTATAAATTTGTATAGTATATATATAGTAATAGTGGATAATATTGCAATAATATATATAAATATATATATAAATATATAATATTATCTATAGATGTTATATTTATGATGAAAACACACATATTTATCATCCGTGTATTCTCTTAATTATAGATATACTACTACATAACTTACATACATGATTCCCCTATTACATGATTAATGTTGTGTTAATAACTCTGTAAATAATCGACAACTATTAACATAACATTTTTAACATCACTATTATATTTGAGGTACCTTTTCCTATTTTCATCATTATGTTCTTGATGGTCACACTATACGCTTATATTCTTCTTTCAAATATTTATAATGTTTGTATTATTGATTACATATATATAGTCTATATTTTTAGGATATATCAATTACACCGAAGATATAAAATATTAAAAAAACTTCTTACATTCATATTTTCTAAAGTTGTCGAATTAGGAACACACTACTAATCCGAACATTAGTATCCATATGAATGCACTTATTCAGTATTGATCGCCATTCCTTTTCGATCTACCCGATTACACTTAATGAATATTTTCTTAATAGATCTCTGATGATAATTCTTCAACTCTTTCGTATCAACTTATCGCGAGTTAAGCTTTTCATGGGGTCTATGGGTCAGTGAAACACTCAAAAACTAGATATACAGAATTTCCAGGTTCTATTACAGATACATTTTGTGTTCAAACTTATGTTTATCATTAATTCAATAAAGAATAAATCAAAACACAAGAAATAAAAATGTAACTATTAATATGGTATTGTCCTGGATCTTTCACAGTTATTTATAACATGTATAAATATATAATTTATCGAGGAGTCCTTTGTATCTGCTATTTGTATTACTATCGTGATTTAATAAATTAAACGTATTACTATTATATAAAATTGATTCCCTTTGAAATTAACAGATCTCTAATTTAATCTCACTCATTCATAAATATATTATTCATCACCACATTGTAGAAATTATCTCATAATCTTATTTTGTCACGTTACTTCATTTATATATAATAGTGACGGTTATAATACCATATATTATACAGTATATCTCAATAGTAGTCTATTTTAAAAGTTGCCAATATGTATTTTGTATTTTGTACAATATATTTAACTACATTGAACTACATTGAACTACATTGTTGTATCATTAAACATTTAACATATACGTTGTTAAATCGTAATGGACATCGTCCCAACCCCTACCATACATATCCTCACTACTAAATCCACACGTATTTGTCATTTCAAGTACAGCCAAATTCTCTATTCGATGATATGACAATGTACTTCAGATTATTATAGGATATTTTGTTATTTTATTTTGATTGATAATTATAATTGTCAATTGAAGATTATAATCTATTTAAGAAAATACATAGTCGAAATATATATCGAAAGTTAATATATTTGTAGTACCCATAAAGTATAAATATCTGCTAACGATAACATACGTTATATAAATAAACAAAGAATAATACGAAATTAAAAAATTAAAGAAATAAAAATGTTTACAGTTACAGTACACTGTACACAATAACCTATAACCACAACGCCGAATAACCAATCTTAAAATTTCCCAAAATGGAAAAAGGTTACTACCTATTACCAACATGTTTAATAGAGTGGTAATAGGGTAGTGCACATTTGTTGGAAAAATGATAGTGACTTATTATTGATACATTGAATGCGTGGTAATAGGATTGTGATTTATTACTGATATATATATATATATATATATATATATATATATATATATATAGAATTTGAACAATACATGAGTAAGCAAATTGACGTTATAGGCTACTTGGCTACCAACATACCTATAATGACAACAAACACATCATGGAAAGACAATATTACCAACATACAAAGTACATGGAATGCCAAAGATCAATTGGGTAATTAAACAAAGAAGATTGCGACTAGCAGGACACTGCATAAGGTACACCGATGAATTAGCGCACAATTAATTTACGTCTTTAGATCCTGTTAATGAATATATATATATATATATATACATATTATAGTAGATGTTATAAATCAATAAATGTACCAATAGTATATTCTTCTTAATTGAAGTATTCAAAATCACCACTAAGAATAATAAATATTCCAAATTTAGTAGCCGCATCTAATGGTGTATTTATAATTATAAATAATTTTCGATATACCTATAGTGTTTAATGTATTGTAATCATTCGTATGTATGTAGTTATCTGTACTTGAAGAGGAGTGACTCACATCTTGTACCGGACAAGTATTAATGTAGTTATCTGTACTTAAGAGGAGTGACTCATATCTAGTATCTGTCAAGTATTAATGTAGTTATCTGTACTTAAGAGGAGTGACTCATATCTAGTATCTGTCAAGTATTAATGTAGTTATCTGTACTTGAAGAGGAGTGACTCACATCTTGTACCGGACAAGTATTAATGTAGTTATCTGTACTTAAGAGGAGTGACTCATATATAGTATCTGTCAAGTATTAATGTAGTTATCTGTACTTAAGAGGAGTGACTCATATCTAGTATCTGTCAAGTATTAATGTAGTTATCTGTACTTGAAGAGGAGTGACTCACATCTTGTACCGGACAAGTATTAATGTAGTTATCTGTACTTAAGAGGAGTGACTCATATCTAGTATCTGTCAAGTATTAATGTAGTTATCTGTACTTAAGAGGAGTGACTCATGTATAGTATCTGTCAAGTATTAATGTAGTTATCTATACTTAAGAGGAGTGACTCATATCTAGTATCAGTCAAGTATTAATGTAGTTATCTGTACTTAAGAGGAGTGACTCATATCTAGTATCTGTCAAGTATTAATATAGTTATCTGTACTTAAGAGGAGTGACTCATATCTAGTATCTATCAAGTATTAATGCAGTTATCTGTATTTAAGAGGAGTGACCCACACCTAGCATCGGGCTATTATTAACTATAATATACACTTGTACTTATACTATCTATCTATATACGATATAAATACCACTTTCACATGTACTTTGACATTACATATTACTGGTGATTACAGACTATACGATACCGTACTACCGAATACTGCTCACACCTGTTATAAGTGATAATTACACAATTATATATATATATATATATATATGAGTATGGGACTTTGTGTATATTAAATATGTTGTTAATAAAGTACAGGTAAGAATATTATATTATATTATAAATAATTAAGAAGTAAATAAACTGTATACATGCATACCTACTATCAATAAACACACTACATCGTTACCGGTATACAAGGTAATGTGTAGCCATGTTAGCAGTTTACGATGAACTTGATGTGATTGAGGTGATCATATAATCATCATAATATCAATCATATAAACATCACCTATAGACGAGGTTATAACTGTAGGTGGGTTTATAAACTCTAAGTTCTGTGTGATAAGATATAAATATCATTAGTATATTTGACGTTTTTAATGAATAATACGATATTCATGGTATTTATAGATCTCTCTCTCTATTTCTCTCTTCTATACATATATATATATATATATACATATATGTATTCGTTTTAATATCGTTTTAATAGGCTATACATAACGTCTACATACATTACTTGTGTAATATGTTTAGCCATATCTTAAATATTAGCCATACTAATACTGTATTTCATATTACACTATATATATAATAGTAGTGTATATACACTATATATACACTATATAAATTGTATATACTGTATAACTATACTTAACATTGTATGTATGCATAGTGTTATACAAGTATACTTTTTAACACGCGATTCTCTATAATCCAATTATCCAAATATATATATATATAGACTATTTAAACTCTTTGCTATGCTTAACTATTATAATAGTACTCATAGTATACTTATAGTACTTAATAGTAATACTTGTATACAGTTTCACAATAAAATTCGTTCTGATATTTAACGCATACTGCATTTGATAAGTGGCATCACTGTCTTATCTATTTAAAATACAAATTGTTCATTAAACTCAGTATTACATTTTATACCCGACCTCGATTTATTGATCTGAGTGGGCGTGGTTTATATGAATTATCACGTGAGGTTGAATTACACAACTTAAATAATGTATCGTTAATTATTGCAGTTAAAAATATAACCTACTTTATATTTATATATTAAAAGATATTGTATTATTACTAGAGCTATAGCTCAATGTATACATCTCATTATTGGTAAAAAAACAGCATATGTTACAAAATATTAAAAAAAGTATACAAGATAAAAACTAAAAATATATGTAATATAATTAAGAATTTATAAACATAGTATAGTGTTTATTAATATTAATTATTTTATGCTATTCAAACGTCGTGTGTGTTATATATTAATATATATATATATATTCTCAAGAAAATATTTACATATCAAAATTATTGAGAATTAAAATACATTTAATTTGAATAATTCAATAATTAATACATTTTGCATTATTGATAGATTTATAGGGATATAAAATTGATTAAATTTTCGTCTCATATGGAGAACCTGAATAAAAAGAATAAAAAAAAAAGTTAATAATATTTATTATATATTAATATTGAATAACGTAGATATATATGTTAACATATATAATTATGTTTAATTAACTATTTATATACAATATTTAATAATGACGTGTTATATAAGTTGAGGACAATCTTGTAATAATTACAAATTTTAGAAATTAACTGATAAATGGCCTTTATTTTATTATGTTATAACAAATGTGCATATATTATTTCTTATTTAAAAGAATATAGCGATTTTTAAAATGTAAATTTTATGTTAATACAAAATATTACATAAATTCATTATGTTTAAAAACTCACAAAGTTATATATATATATATATATATTTATTCTTAATATAATAGGGACAATTATTCTAATTTAATGAGTTTTTAAACACAATGAATTTATGTAATATTTTATATATATATATATATATATATATATATATATATATATATATACTTCTAACGGACTATGTGGCTAAGGCAAATGCTTCTTACACACAAGCAGTAGTACGACTTTCATTAAGAATTGTAGTTAAGACAAACATATTACAATATATATATAGGGGAAAGTAACCTAATACGGACACTTTAACAATAAATGGTCTTAACATTTTATGACTCATTATTTATCTTCAAAAATTACAATATATTAATATTATATGATTATATATATTACTGTTATTTTAAAATTATATTTACTCTTTTAATTCCATAGATAACAGGGGTGTCCGTATTCGGTACCCGTGTCCGAATACGGATACCCTGTGTTATAATACAGACACCCTAAATACCACTAGATAAACTATATATTATTGATGAATCAATCAGACAAATTACAATTACATTATTTATATTTAATTTTAAGAATAATTTATTCTAATTTAATTAGTTAATAATTTATTTATTTTTATTATTTTGTTATTAATAATACAATTTAAGTATCTAAATATTAAACATTTTAGATTTAGCTTTATTGGTGGTATTAATATTATAACGCACGTGATATTTATGAAAATCAGAATAGTTAATACGTTCCGCGCTGATTGGTTATAGGGTGTCCGTATTAAGACATCTAGAGTATCCGTATTAGGAACTTATATGACCTCTAGATATAGGTTTATGCTTATGACTTTATGAATATTTTATAACAAATATAGAAATTATATATATAATTTTTAGAATGCTTTATTTTTTTAATAATATAGTGTTATATTTTATATCGATACTTTTGTATATTCTTGAGAAGGTTTTAAGTTGATATTTTTTTTCATAAATTTATAAACGTAATAAAAAAATCAGTTTATTGGAAATATCAGCAATATTTTGAATAATAACAAATACAAAATACTTATTTAGACTATTTATATAATTATGAATATTTTATTCATTTACACATTTACACATTTTTTTGTAGGATTTATGGTTTCTGAGATACCGAGAGTGTCCGTATTCGGTTACTTTCCCCTAAAGGTATTATACAGAGTTTAAATACATTTTAAATTTACTTTTAAAGCAATATGATGATTGGATCTTGCGGTGATCATATGGTAATATAGTCCATGTACGAGGAACAACGGAGGAGAAGTCACGATAGCTGGATACGCTTCTAGTAGTATCTCCGTCGGAGGTCCGTCTCCAATAGAATAGCATCCGATGTTCTGACTTTCGCTCGACGTCAGGTTTTTACAAATGTATTATATAGAGTTAAAGTGATTCTTTAATTTAATATTAAAACAATACGAAGATTGGATCTTTCGTAGATCGTATGGTAGAATATTCCATGTACGAGGAACAACGGAGGAGAAGGCACGATAATTGAAAGCATTTCGAGTAGTACCTCCTTCTATCAGAATAACATTCGATGTTCTGATATGTGTCAATATCACTCGACGTTTCATAAGATTGTTGATATATCTAGGCTTACCTATTAATAAAGTTTTGTACTAAGCATAGTAAACGGTGCTTACATCGCTTTCTTAATGAAAACCACTTACGATTATATTGGTACATATCTGTAAGCGTATACCCATATATGGTCGTGGCGATTAACATTGTAAATAAGTCAAATAGAAGCGCGAATGATCATATCTACTTTTTTATATTAGTGATATTTATGTCACTAAAAGGTTATCTACAGTAATCTATCCAAGATAATACAAGAGCATTACTTAGTTTTCTAGTAATATGCGTAGAGAAATATTTTCTATTATGGGTAATTCTACGTAAATTTTAATTTGCAGACTGATATACCATTCATATGATGACCAAAATATAAAGAACTGTCCATAATGACGCCGAGGTTACGGACTAATTCACAAGGTAGTATCAATTTACTATCAATAACCACATATGGGAAAATAGTTGGTATTTGAGATACATTCATTAGTTCAGTTTCGATGTATTCACTAGAAGATCGTTTCTAAGAAGCCAATTCATAATTTCTGAAGTACACTCTATGAGTTCTAAATTAGAGGTAGGCGAATTAATAGGAAGTTTAATGATACGCTGAATATCATAAGCATATATATGGTAACTAATGTTAGAGAATGTATTAATAATATTAGATACAAGAAGACAATAAATATAAAATAATAAAGGCCCGAGAACCGAATCCTGAGGATCCCCACAGGATATATTATAGGGGGGGGGGGAGAATACAATATTTGATTATAACAGATGAAGTACGATCAGTGAAAAATGAAATTAAACATCTGAGAGGATACCCTTCAATGCCGATATACTTAATGCACTCATTAAGGATATCATTGTGATTCAGTGTATCGAATGTCTCGAGATATCGAGTAGCAGTAATTGTGCACAATAAGAAGAATCAAGAGATTTAGACAGCGTATCAGTAATATGGTTGAGAGCAGTTTCAGTAGAATATGACTTTCTTTGAGCACTCTGGAAGGCCTCAAGTCAATTATTAGCTGGCGGCTTACAATACGTTCCATAATTTTACTGATAATCGGAAGATGGTGTATGGGTCTGTAATTTGTCAACAAATCTATATATATATAAAAATAAAAGTTAAGAATGAAAACTTTAAATAAACAAATTTTGTATGTACATTTTAAAAATATTACTGTTTTTTTAATAAATAAAAAAAATATAATACTGTTTTTAAATAATTTTATATTTGAATACTGTTTATAATAAAGCATTTTTCGTATTTGAATACTGTTTTATTAATTTTTATATATATATTATCAAGGATAGCATATTAAATATTTCTATGAGTTGGATACGTTGTCATATAACTCTTTGAAATATGCATTCATTATGTAATTCATTACTATTATTTATAATAATATATGTATAATAATATACCTTACCTTACCATATCGACATATGTCGAGCTTGCTCGGCATTTATTGACTATCTTCCTCCAACCATCTCTATATTCCATCACCTTTTTGATTTCATTAACATCACAGAGTGTATTATCCACCATCTGATCGACGTATACGGGGTCGACTTCTTTTTCTTTTACCATGAGTTGGTTGCTAGATTATAACATCCGATGTTAGTTACAATTTGGATCTCCAACAGTGACCAGAAAAATGCAATCTTTGCTGTCTTATCGACGTGCAAATGTCCGGTATATTTCCGTATATATCTTTATTGTTTAGATGATCTTTCCAAGATATGTTTAGGATGGCACGCAGCATTCGAGTATAATTTGCATTGAGTCTTTTTTCAAGCGATTTTATTAGAGTCCAGCTAACATAACAAAATAACACAGACTCAACAGTCGCTCTAAAAAAGTTTATTTTCATATTATTAGGTAGTCTAGATTTCAATATAGAGTTCATCTCATTTAAGGCTGCCCATCATTTAGCTAATCTGATATTGATATATTTTTCAGTTGACTGGATGTAGCTCCCAACATACTTAAAATCAGAAACTTATTTAATATTCTTAGTGTTTAGGCTTTTTATAACTTCATTTATTCCTTGATTTATACTGATGAATTTGTCTTTCTAGTATTTATAGATAGCCCAATTTATTTTGCAACCTTTTCAATTTTATGTAAAAGTTTTATTGCTTCATTGGTGTTATCGGTGTATCACCTTGCAAAAATCCACCCGATATGTTTATAAAGTCCGTATCACCATCGTTAGTTCTCACAATAGATTTCGTATTTTTGTATGCTATCATGATAGCACTTATTATATAATAATATACTATCGCTTATCTATGTTATTAATTAATAATTTTTAAATTATAAACTATGTTCCAAATAAAATCACACGACCGAAAAATAATTTTTCTAGTAACATTCGTAAGCTGACTTTATCATTTCCTTAATAACGTGTCCTGTCCTTAATGATATTTCCAGTTCTTAATAATATGTCCTGTTCTTAATAATGTATCATGTCCTTACTTACATGTCACATACTTGATAAATATACATCATACATTTTAATATTATGTTTAGCATTATAATTGTAAATATTTGTAAACACACTAATGTACCTGAACGTTTTAATCAGATGTTAATTTAATTTTAATGGAGATTAACAATTGAAATGATTCCATCTTATGTTGAGACCCTTTAGGCGGAATAACATATAAATATATATATATATATATATATATATATATATATTATTTAAAGATGGAGATAGATCTAAACCTGAAAATTATAGACCGATTTCATTATTACCCCAATTCTCAAAATTATTGGAAACATTAATAAAAGTCAGAATTTTGAAATTTTTAAACAAGTTTAATATAATCAGTGATACGCAATATGGGTTTCGAAAAAATGCATCAACTTCTGATGCACTTTCCGATGTTATTGAAACCGTTAATTTAAATTTGGAACATTTAAATAATTGCGCTATCGTATCCATTGACCTGTAAGGCTTTCGATACTTTAGATCATGATATTTTAATTAAAAACTTAGTATATATGGTATAAGAGGGATAGCTCTCAAATTATTAGAAAGCTATTTAAAAGACAGGCAACAATATGTTAGTTTTATGAATACTACTTCAAATATTAATAATATTGCATGTGGTGTACCACAAGGTTCGGTTTTGGGGCCACTGTTATTTGTATTGTACATCAATGATCTTCCAAACATATCTAATTCATTTAAGCCTGTATTATTTGCTGATGACACTAATTTGATTTTTTCTGATAAATCAATTACTGCTCTAAAAACTAATATACAACGTAACTTAAATAAGCTCTTTGATTGGTTAAATATTAATAAATTGTCCCTTAATGTTAGTAAATCTAGTTTATTACTTTTTAATATTCGAAATAAAAATAATAATGTTAAATTGAATGTCAATATTAATGATATTACAATCAAACAAGTAACAAATTTAAAATTTTTAGGAATAATAATTGATGACAAATTAGATTGGAAATCACAAATTAATTATGTATCTACGAAATTATCTAGAGCTATTGGTATTTTAAATAAAGTGAAATTTAAATTGAATTTGAAATCTTTAGTATTGGTATATAATTCATTTTTTTATTCTCACCTTACATACTGTTGTCATATTTGGGGTAATACATTTTTTTCAAATTTAAATAAAATATGTATATTACAAAAAAGAGCTTTGAAAATTATAAATAATGATTCTAATTATTCAACTTTTTATATTATTCATAAGTCATTACAATTTCATGATATCGTAAAAATGAATACCATAAAGTTTATGTTTAGGGCCAGGAATAATTTATTACCTATTAATTTGCAAAAATTATATTCAATTAAATTACATAATACCTATTTATTTCATAGATTAAACGTTAGAACAGATAGAAAATCTTTCTGCTTATCTATCACAGGTCCTAGACTATGGAATAATTTAGATTATTCCATAAGAACAATTTTAAATTTGAATTTATTTAAAAGAACTTTAAAAAAATATTTATTGAATAGTTATCATTACATTTTTAATTGTCCTTTTAATTTATATTTTAACTTTTAATTTGACTTATGAAAATATTAATATTATTAATTTTTAAATAACTTTATAAAACTATGACTTTAACTATTAGCTGACTCATGACATCATTTTATTTAACTTTATCCGACTTATAATATAATTTACTTTTAAAATGACTTATTGAAAATTTTAATTGACTAATTTGTTATATTATTATTAATATTATTATTATTATTATTATTATTATTATTATTCTAATTTTTACTTTTATTTTTATTTTTAATCTAAGTTTTTAGTGTTTATTATAATTCAGTTGTATAGTTTGTTCCTATTTGTTTTATTATAACTTTTTAATATATTTTTATTATAATTGTATTTATGTTTATATATATATTTATATATTTTATTATAATGATGATTAGATTACGAGGAGTTTTTTAATAATATTATTGTATTTTTATTATTTTATCTAAATCATGTTCTACTATTTATAAAGAATATAAACTTATACATTTGTTACTATTTATAATTGTATTATTTTTAATTATTTTTTTCTTTTATTACATTTATATATTTATATTAAGATGTAGTAGAATAATTATGGAATTTGTTTTTTTTTGTATTTCGTTGACTCTTAATTCATAAATTTGTCATATTTTATATCGGGTAGTATGGATGCATTTGCTGGCTCCAAATGTTACCAGTGTATATACTATTGGCGAAAGTATATTCCCTAAGGTATTGGACTTGATGAACCCACATTCGGAAAGTTGATATGTTATGGTGGTTTATGCTTTATGAGTTGATGATTTATTTTAATAATTTAATTTTTCACTCTATTTTTTGTTCTACTATTTCTTGATTTTAATTATATTCCTATATAATTTTTTCTCCTCGTAATCATAAAAGGGTGAAAGACTTGATAAGCTCTGCTTCTTCCTTCACCCAGGCAATTGCCAAATCTGATTTTATTATTATTATTATTATATATACATATATATATAATATAAACAACAACAATAAAAAGAACAACAAATATCTTCTTATACATTATAATAATACTAATTATTATTATAAGATTGGTATTAGCTAACACTGATAACAAGACATATACTACGAATAACAAAGCATTCGTATCGTAACGTTATGCGTACTACGTATAAGTTATACGGTGTATGTTAAGCCGACTCGTCAGTAAGGTATATAGGTCTTACATTACTAAATATCGATATTATACATAAATAAAACTACGCTTTAAAAACAATTATTTTAGAGTTATATTTAGTCACCGAGAGAGATAAATAGTATCTTATATCGAAACACACCTACACAACACACGTGTGAGTATAGTATATGTGGGTTTGTATTCATTATATAACGTGTTAGTGTAGGTTAATCTATGTGTATGATTAATGCGTGAGTGATGTATCTATTACACTCGACTAAAAATAGGCACGACGTTAGCTCCTAATATGGTCATTAGTATGGTTATTAATCCTAATATGGTCATTAATTACGTAACGCTATATCGTAACATACATGTAACCATATTAATATGTCTATGTGCATACATATTCATTCAAACACACACAAATACAAACATATATACATATATATATATATATATATATATATATATTTATACTTACCTTACCTTATCAGGTCGAGCTTGCTGGACAGTCCATGACACGTATTCGCCATCATTATCTATCACTCATCACGTTTGGAAGTTCGCTGAGGATACATCCAGTATTTTCAATCAGTTGACCAATGAAAGTTTGTGCTGGTATCTATCAGAAGTAAATAGCTTACTAGTAAACTTCTATTAATCCAGAAGTGTCCAATGAATCTAAATCTTTGTTCTCGGATAGAACTGTACTTTTGGGGAATCTATCGTATAGCTCTTGTATTGATTGATAATGTATTTAAGCGAATACATATTCGACATATATAATCGAAAGTTTAAAGTATAAATATTTGCTAACGATAATAACGTTATAGAAATAACCAATGAATAATACGAAATTAAAAAATTAAAGAAATTAAATCGTTTTACAGTTACCGTAACTTTATTTGTCACTTGTACCCTACACGAGTTATTCAACCTAGCTCTGAGCATGCGAGTATATTCTCCATCCACTTTTTTTTCTAGAGTTGATGTTATTGTTAATGCACTAGAGCTGTATAGAAGTATGGATTCTATTGCTGATCAAGTTTCTTTTGAGATTATCTGACATTTTGGATTTTCAGATAGTGTTCATGCTGTTTAGTGCTGACCAGGCTTGGGCTATTCTGATTTTCATATAATTTTCTATTATCACATTAAACTGTCTGTGTGGCTCAGTGGCTATAGCCTTATAAGGCGTCAGACACACAAGAAGTAGGACGCAGGTTCGAGCCTCGTCCGGACCATTAATTAATTTTATAAAATGGGTCTTAACATATTATTTAGAAGTGATCTTATATAATTGTAAATAAATAAATGATCGGCTCTCGTTAAACCATGGATGCCTTAACATGAGAGCGGCTTCGAAGGCTCTAATGTCCAGCCATATATGGTTATAAGTGAAAACGTCATCTAAGTTCCTGGATGGGATGAAAGGACTCCACCAAATAAAAATAACAATAACAATAACAATATATTATAAAAATCAAACGTTATTACTAACATATCAATACAAATATTCTTTGAATATGCATTTCTCTCAAGGTCACCTTCACCTCGTAGTGTACATGAGGCCATTCTAATGAACAATCGCTCGAAAAATCGTATTAGCCAATAATCGCAATCATTCAAAATTATCTATAAAAATCGCGATCATTAAGGGAAATAGTAGCGACAATTCCAAAGTATACTTTATAGTACCTATAGGACTCAACTTTAATAAGATCATTTCACTATGAATCTCTTTACTTTATAGTAATTATATAACTAACTTAGCCTTAGTACATCTACATCACACACACACACATATATATATATATATATATATATATATATATTTATATATTCATTCTTGTGATAGCATTTAAACCGTAAATACGTTATTTTGCGCGCGCCCATCCGTGAATAAAATCAGATAAGTCGATATTTGATAATTTTACAATACATTTATAACATTAAATATCCAATAGTATTCTTACTATATGCATTACTAATAATATATCTAACTTGTAATATTATTTATACATAACTAATATATAGGTAATAAATTATTACTAATTTATTACTAGTAGCTAATAATTAGTTATATATTACCTTGGTAGAATATTTATATATGTATATTATTTCGTATAATATCAAATATCAAATATAAGACACAATGAAAAATAGAATGAATACATTAGAATTACCAGAGACAATTAAAAATTAAGGAATTATTTGATAATGACACAACATTTGTATTAGAAGAAAATAATAAAATAATTAATGAATTAAAAAACACAGTGAATCTTGAAGAAAACATTTTAATTGTAATACTATTAATATAAATGATGACATTAACACATATGCTGTATGGTATATTACATATATTGTAAATACAGAATTAGAAAATAACATTATAAATACAATTAATGATACAGTATCAAATAATTTAAAACCAATGAATGAAATAAATTCTCGTAATAAAACAATTATATTGCATAACGTAAAATAAATAATTTATGATGACAAATAAATTAAATATGATAAAGAATTTAAAATATTATTCAATATACTTAAAACAATATCGTATATTAAAATTATAAAAATACATAGGATAGGAAAAATCGATATTGATAAACCAGAACATGCATCCCGACAAACAATTAATACTGCATAGGTGTCCTGCAGGATACCTTGCAAAGGACTTCTGCAGATGTCCTAAAGTGTAACAACCTGTCTATCTATTTTACATGTGTGCCGAACATTTACAGGGATTTATTAGTTACTGTATAAGGATAAATAAGGACAAAATAACGAACTTTCTGAATCCTGCTAAGGACACATAAGGACAAAATAACATACTTTCTTAATCCTGCTAAGGATAAATAAGAACAAAATAAAGGATTTTTTAATCCTGATATAGACAAATAAGGGTCATATAAAGTATTTTATATTCCTATATAGAATAACCCAGCATTCAACTTACATCAAAAACTTAAGTTCAAAATTTAAGTCAATGGTAATTAATTAACTTAAGTTCAACATAAGTTCAAACTAAATTCTAAATTCAATAATAATAAAATTTGAATATTTATTACAAACTGTAGTCAATATTAATTTGCCATATATTCAATATTGGGCAATTAGTTCAACATGATTTCCAATTTTATTAACAATATAATTATAATTACAATTGTAGTTCAATGTATCAATTGAATGAGATTATGATAATTTAGAAAAATACATAGGATTACTTAAATAAATTTAGATTTTAAAATAATATTTTATTATCTTTTTATTAACTTAAATTAAAATAATAATTAATAATTAATTTGCATAAATAAAAATTAAATCAATATATTAAAATAATTAAAAGGTATAATATGTTATTCTTTCTATATTAATTAAAGTATATATACTTATTAATAATTTCCTGCACAGTACCATATTATACTACTGATCAGGGTATCTACAGGACACTTTAAGTACAGTTTTGCATTTTATTTATAGATATGAAAATGTTACTTTAAATGTCCTTCTCAGTAACAAATTATACTACTGATCATGGTATCTCAGTACAATTTAAGTAAAGTTTTGCATAGTTATTTGGTCTATATTTTTAAAATTACTGTAAAAATCTTTTTAAGTAGCATCACAGTAAATATATACAGTTCAGTGTGTTATAAGGATAAAGTAGGACATTAAAACGGATTTAATTTAAGAAATTGTTTGTCTAATAAAATCAGACCTTTAAAAATAATACTGAACACGGAAAATGAAAAAAAATCAATATTTTAGATAATGATTTAAGGGCAGGTGCGCATATTTTAGTTGTAATGTAATATATAGGAAAAAATGGGTCTACTAAAAAGCCTACTCTTACTTAAATATTTAATATTTTTTTTTAAATTAAAAAAAAATAGTAATAAAATATATTAGCTCTACAAGTAAGGATTTCTCATTAGTAATAAATATAGAATATAATGGAAAAAAATTGTAGTCAAATATTTAAAATTGAAACGAAAGTAGAACTTCAAATATTTAGAATTTGAAAAAAATTAAATTGAGATATAGTAGTTTAAAGGATAAATATGAGTAATATTTAAAAATAAATTTAATATTATTTGATGATATTAAATTAAAATAATTATAAACACAGTTTAAAAGATATATACATGTTATAGTAGTTATGTATGATCAAATATTTATTGTATCTATTTATTAATATTAATAAATAACAAGAAAGTTTACATATATTCATTTATATTGTTATACAAAATTAAATACGTATACAAATACAATGAAATTAAAATAAAATACAATAAATATTTACATTATAATATTAATATGTTCCAGGATGATACTCAGAGCCCTTTTCAGTAGTTTTTGGATATTTATTTTTCTTTTGAGATAAAGATCCGACTAATATTTTATTTTCTCTTATTTCTGCTATATAAGCAACTTTTTTCACATAATAAACAAGAAGACAATTGGAAAATAATTAATAAAATAATAAAAAGAAAAGAAAATGATTATCCATCTATATTTATTTATAATGATATTGAAATATATATAATGTAATTGATCAATGCAATTGATGTAATAAGTATTTCGCAACAATAGGACAAACTATAAATAATTCAATTGAAATTTCATCAGAAAAAAATGGTTTTAAACTATTTAAAAAAAATTATTCTAAAATTTTTTATTTTTTACCAATAACAAATAATGAAATTATTAATGTAGCAGATAAAATAAAGTCAACAAACTCAAAAGATATAAATAATTATATTAACTATTTATTAAAAGATATTATATATGAAATATTGATTACACTTAATCATTTATTTAATCTATGCATTTAAAGATCAATATATATGGATAATATTAAAGATGCAATAATTAAACCAATATATAAAAATAATAATAGCCAATTAATAACACATTATATACCTATTTATTTATTACCACAAATAAGTAAATATTAGAAAAAATCATATATAATAGACTATCAAATGTTATACATGAAAATAGTATAATTAATAATAATCAATATTGCTTCATACCAAACTTCAATACAACTTTATCATTAATAAATATACAACATTTTATTTATAAAAAATACTAATAATAATAAAAAAGTACCAACAATATTTGTAGATCTTAAAAAATCTTTTGATATTGTAGATCATAATATATTAATTGATAAATTGGAATTGTATGGATTCAGAGGTTAAAAGAAAGAATTTAAAAAAAGTTATTTATTGTTACAAGAATAAATAATTCATTATCATTGAAAGATTGTATAGAATATGGAGTACCCCAAGGATCAGTTCTTGTGTCTCTTCTTTATATTATTTATTAATGATATGCCAACTATTTTGAAAGATTCAGTCAATACTAATCTAAACTTATATGCAGATGATACATCACTTACAATATATGCAGACAATAATTCATTATTAACTAAATACCTACAATTTTATATTGATAAATTAGTATATTGGTTCAATATCATCGAACTGAAACTAAATATTGAAAAAACAAAAATGTTACCTATTATGAATGCTAGAATATATATATTGGACATTCTAAAATTGAAATTGTAGGTAGCTACAAATCTAGGATTAATTTTAGATCAACATTTAACTTTTAAAGAACATATAGATTACTTAGCAAAATAATTATCAATTATAATATATTTTATGAAAAAAGTTTTATTTTTAAAATAAGTACTAAATATAATTTTATTATATAACTATTTTGTTATCTAATATTTCGTATGGCATAGAAATATGTGGAAATGCCTATAATTCAAATATAAATATTATTATGTTAGTGTAAAAAAATTATCAGAATTATTAACAAAAAAATCTTAAATTTAAACCAATTTAAGCCTACATTTAATCATATTATCAAATACATCTGAATTATTTATTAGTAATAGTATTCTGAAATTAAATGATCTAGTAATGTTTAAAAATATTATATTATTTTATAAATTGCTAAATAAAAATTACAAAATTGAGTTTAGTTTATTTTACATTAAATAAACGTAATGATAGATTCATTTTTACCCCAGTGGATTTTACCATTAATGAAAACTACAAAATACCAAAATACGGTATTATTTAAATGTATAAATTATTATAATGATATAATATTTGGTAATATTCTTAAACAAATTAAATAAAAAATATAAATCAATTGAACAAAGTTTTGAAACTGTTTTTATTAACCAATATAAAATATAATACTGACCATATATTTTTGCAGTGATATGTTTAATAATATTACAAATATATTATTTTCTCTAATATTATATTGTAAATTAAACATTTATGTTGTATCATATAATTATATTAAAAAAATAGTATTGCATTAATTAGGTATTTCTCCATATAAATTTTACATTTTTACATATTTTACATTTTTATATATTTTATTACATTATATAACTAACTATTCTTAAACAAATTAAATAAAAAATATAAATCAATTGAACAAAGTTTTGAAACTGTTTTTATTAACCAATATAAAATATAATACTGACCATATATTTTTGCAGTGATATGTTTAATAATATTACAAATATATTATTTTCTCTAATATTATATTGTAAATTAAACATTTATGTTGTATCATATAATTATATTAAAAAAATAGTATTGCATTAATTAGGTATTTCTCCATATAAATTTTACATTTTTACATATTTTACATTTTTATATATTTTATTACATTATATAACTATACAAAAAAAAACAAAACAAAACAGTTTTAAATGTTTATAAATTAAAAAAATTACTATTTATCGAAAATATTATATATTTTATTTATTTTATAAATTTTACTTTATATTTAACTTTACATAACTAATAAAAAAACTAAACAGTATTAAAAATTAAAAGTATTAACATAAAAAAAAAACAGTATTATAATTAAAATAATTAAAAACATTATTAATATAGTAACCTACAAATATATAATAATATTATTAAAATTTACATAATGTGATACAAATATTTAGACTATTTTATAAATATTATATTACAATTATGAAAAATGTATTAATTATATGTTATACTTTGTTTTGGATGCTAACATGGGAATCAAATATTTTTTAGTTTTGTTTTATTATTTATTTTATATTTGTGTTTATTATTTATTTTAATATCCATTTTTATGTAATTTTATTGTATTTTATCCGAATGAAGATGATGAAATATTATATTACACTACTGTTAGGAGATATCGAATTAAAAAATCTAATCGCTTTCAATGATTCTCCTTAGACATTGTTTATAAACTGAATTCATTCATTCATTTACACATATATATACATATATATATATATATATATAAAATCAAAATGTCTTTAGGACAAACAGATCGACATCAGGACAAATCCTGACGATTCGACGAATACTAAAAGGAGTAAAAGCTAAAAATGTACCAATAATACTTCTTTTCATAGACTTTTCAAAAGCTTTCGACTCAATAAACCGTGAAAAAATGAAGATCATTATGAGAAAATATGGTATACCAACAGAGATAATCAATGCGATAATGATGCTGTACATAAACACTCGATCTATGGTCATATCTCCCGATGGGTCAATTTTTTCTTTGAAATCACCACTGGAGTATTTCAAGGGGATACACTAGCTCCTTTCCTGTTTATTGTATGTCTCGATTACATTCTTAAAAATGCATTAGACCATAATACCGAACTAGGTTCACACTGACAAAAAAAAGAAGCAGATGATATCCTGCTACATAAATAACAGACATTGACTATACCGATGCTATAGCTGTTACAACTGATACATTGAAAGATGCGAAAATATTGCTACACCAAATTGAGGAAATAGCAAATGATATAGGACTCAAAGTGAATACTGATAAGACTGAATATATGAGCTATAATCTGAATAACGATATAAACATGATGAGCAGGAACGGCCACTGTATAAGACAGGTTAATAATGTTAAATACATCGGTAGCTATATAGGATCAACAGAAAGAGATATAGAAATCGGAATATCCCAAGCCAAGTCAGCACTGAATAGCATGAACACTATCTGGAAATCCAAAATGTCAAATAATCTCAAAAGAAACTTTTTCAGATCAGCGATATAATCTATACTTCTATATGACTCTATTACATGGAAACTAACTTAGAATCTAGAGAAAAAAGTAGACGGAGCATATACTCGAATGCTCAGAGCTGCGTTGAACACATCTGGAGAGTACATATAACCAATAAAGAGCTATACGATAGGATCCCCAAAATTATAGTCTCAATACGAGAACAAAGATTAAGATTCATTGGACATTGCTGGAGAAGTAAAAGTGATCTATGTAAGCGATTTACTTCTCTAGCAACCGCTCCATGGTCAACGACCCCGAGGTCGACCAGTAACAACGTTCATTATTCAACTAAGCGAAGATACTGGATACACGATCAGCGAACTACCAACCATGATGAATGATAGAGAAGGATGGAGAAGACGTGTCATGGACTGCCTAGCAAGATCGACCTGATAAGGTAATATATGCATATATATAAATAAATATATATATATATGCTATAAGACCGTGGTAAGGATATTCATAGAGTTATATAACTCTTATCATATATATATATATTGTTATTGTTATTGTTATTTTTATTTGGTGGAGTCCTTTCATCCCATCCAGGAACTTAGATGAAGTTTTCACTTATAACCATATATGGCTCTAATGTCCCTTCAAAGCCGCTCTCATGTTAAGGCATCCATGGTTTTAACAAGAGCCGATCATTTATTTATACACAATTATATAAGATCACTTTTAAATAATATTTTAAGACCCATTTTATAAAATTAATTAATGGTCCGGACGAGGGTCGAACCCGTGTCCTACTGCTTGTGTGTCTGACGCCTTAGCAACTGAGCCACACAGGCAGTTAATATATATATATTACATACTTTATATATCGGAATATACAGACAGAATACAATTATTTATATTAGGAGAATATTTCATTTTATAATATTTTATCTATTTTATGCGATTAATATATGATAATTTACTCATATGCATTACCTTGTTACCTTGTGCCGTCGAGTCGTAACCGACCCCTGGCGACGTCCATGACAGTTCCTCTACATATCACTCTATTTCTGGCTTCTGCTAGTATCTTCATGATGTTGTCGTTGGCTATATAATTCTGCACATTGTTCAGCCACGTTATGTGTGGCCTACCCCTTCGCCGTTGACCATCCATCTTTCCTAGCATCAGATGTAGCTCCATCGAGTCCGCTCTCAGCACGTGTCCGAAGTATGATAAGGCAAGTTTGACAATTTATGCCTCTAGCGTTCTTTTGGGTTTTATGCTGGAAATGATTTCTATATTTGTCTTCCTATCTATATAGGTCACTCCCAGCAGGTTTCTCCAACACCACATTTCGAAAGCATCGATTTTTGCTCTTTCCTTCTTCTTTAGAGTCCAGGTTTCTGCACCGTATAGAATAATCGGGAAAATAAGTGTCTGTACAATTTTTACTTTAGTGGCGAGTCTTAAATCTCTATCTTTAATTTCCTCAGACTCCCCATTGAACTTTTTCCCATAGCAATTCTTCTGCGTAATGCCATATCTATTTGTCCGTCACTTGTTATATGCATACACACACATATATATATATATATATATATATATATATATATATATATATATATATATATATACGTTTATATATATATATATATTCACTCACTGAATTACAGAAATACCACTCACTGAATTTCTATCCGGTAGCCTAACGCATGGGATACATGGTTATAGATTTTATAGCAAAGGTGTAATCTTTGGACGCGCACTCGACATGCAGCAACACACCTTGGAGCTCGCATTGATATATCCGATGGGACCATAATCATAGCCATCGATGATATCTGCTCCTCTCCTTCTAAGGTTGTAAAAAGCATGCGACTTGAACTGAGAAAGCAATGGAGCAGAAAATTCGTGGAACTTCCGTTACAAGGCAGTGTAGCTGAGTGTTTATTCCATGATGCAAATTTTAAGGTAATCACAAAGCTAATATCACAAGAATCGCCACTATCTTTCATCCTGGAATTATTGGCACATGGCTAGAACTCAGACTTTTCCAATAAAAGCTTTTCCAGGCTAAACAGATGTAGGCAATGCTACTCCAAGGAGGAAACGACGATGCACATATTGAATATGTGTACTGCATCACTAAAAATGATGACATAAAGACATGATGCTGTCCTTGGAGTACTAACTAAGTGCTTAGATGAATGCGATATTGAGTACGATACTAGCTACATCTCACTAGATAATTTAAAAACGGATCTTGTTATAAAATATAACAACTCATGTTATTTTGTCGATATCACAATTCCCTACGACTCGATTACAAACATGAAATCTGCCGCTAAAAGGAAGATAGAAAGTATCGCCACCTCGGATATATAATTCCCTTCTGTGTTGGTTCTTTGGGCTCTCGGTACTCGGGAAACCAAATTCTCAAGACAGAGATGAATTTTCCTTCAAATACCTGGAAAAAATTGAAGACCGCCAGTATTAAAGAATCAATAGAAGGTTCGGGAAGAATTTTATCGAAATTATTCAACTGTTTTTAAAGCGTTTTATTATTTTACTTAGCATTTTATATTGTATCTTTAGTTTATTATCTTATTCTCTACTTTATCAAAAAATTCTATTTACATATTTTATCAATTTTTATTTTTTTTAATTATTATAGATATTTTTATTCCGTTTACCTCCGTTTTAGTTTTAGGATCACTAACTATGATGAATAGGTCTAAGCTCAAACATATTTGCTTAATTGATTTTTCAATAACACCCTTCTGAGTTATATATATACGTTTATATATATATATATATATATATATATATATATATACATGTATTACAATTATGTACTCATGTGTGATCTGATGAATAATTCCCTTTAAGGAGAGGTACGTCCTTCGGAATTATTATTTTTGAAATTTTGTTTTTTATTATGTTAGAAATAACATAAGAAAATATTTATCTACCATTTGAGCTATAAAGTATACTTCAAATCGTCATATAAGTATATACAAATAATACTTTATTGGAAGTAAAAATGAAATGAATTTAAAATTACCAGTAATAATTACTAAATAATTGGTTAAATAAATTCTGTATAACTTTGTAATTTATTTATCAATGTTGATAATTTAAATTCATTTATTAACATCAAATAGTCTTTTATGTGTAAATGTAAAAATCAAATCAAATCAATACCAAATGTAAATTCTCTAAATTTCTCTAATGAAAGTAAGTAGAATTCTCCGAGTTACCACCTTATACGGACATTAAAAAATGAAAATAAATTTTTTGAAATAATTGCATCAGAAAATGCTACGCAACTCGATATAATTTGTTTGCAAGAATATAGATGTATACACGAGGATGTCGATACAAAATAATATTCTAATGGAGAATGGCATATGATAACAGGTTCAACATGTAAAAACAGTGTAAACGCTGATACAGGTGGAATCGGTAGTCTAATTAACAATACATCATTTAATTCTCTTATAAACGTTACTTTTGTATAAAAAAGGATCGTCAATTTTAATGGAAACCCACAAACATCTATCATAGTATTTTATAGCCCTACAAACGTATCGGATCCAAAACTTAAAAATTCTGCCACAAAACAAATTCCAAAACATAATGTGTTGATCATTTCTGGAGACTTTAATGCTCATCTTGGCATTCAAGATGGATTCATGTTCTCATAGCATGAAGTATCAAACAGAAATGGGATCTTTCTCAAAGATTACATTTTATAAAATAATATACTCTGTCTTAACACTTATTATCAGAAAAGGAAAGGCCAGCTATGGACACATAAGTCACCAAATTTAAATAAAGTACAGCTTGACTATATAATGATTAATAGAAAATGGAAAAATAGCAGCAAAAAATGTAATGCTCTAATAATCCATAGATCGTTTGAAAGTATAGCATCAGACCATAGAATTGTATCTGCCCATCTTAAATTAAGTTTAAGATCAAACAAAAAGAAGACTATCAAAACAGCAATCTATGATTGGACAACTCTAAAGAATCCTGATATTCAATAAAAGTTTATTTGCGAAGTCTTAAAAAAGCTTGAAAATCTTAACGATGAAACAACCAACATATCAACAAATACTTTTTATGACCATTTTGAAACTTCTTGTAGATAAACTGCAATTGATATCATCCCCTTCAAAGAAAAACTTAAAAAGAGATCTCCCTGGGAGAATCCCGATATATATTTAAAAAGGGATATGCTAAAAACAGCAGCTCAATTAAAGAACTTTTGCACAACTATAGAAAATATTAATTCCTATTATCTATCACAAAAAGCACTATATGATAAATACGATACTCAGCAAGAAATCTACAGTCGAAAATAGATGAAATCAAAGCTGCAGTATCAAACCAAAAATCAGCATGTGCCTAGAAAGTAGTAAATTATATAACTGACAGGAAAATAACAATAAAGCTAAGATAAAAGCAACAAGTGGTGAAGAAAGAATAAAGTTATGGCACAATCATTTCAAAGATCTTTTAGGAAAACCACCTGAATCAAAAACATCAACTATAACAAATATTTAAAATTTGTTGAATATAGAAACTGGAATCTTTACGAAATATGAACTAGAAAAGGCTATAAAAAGTATCAAAAATGGAAAAGCATGCGGGTTAGATTAAATTCCTGTGGAAATCTGGAAAATATCCAAATTTCAAGAAATCTTACTATTTTCCTGCAATGAAGTATACGAGCAAAACACTATCAGTATACTGATATATATATGTGGAATAAAGGATGTATAATACCGCTACCAAAGAAAGGAGATTTAACTTCTACAAACAACTATCGTGGTATCACTCTTTTTTTCAACATGTATAGCTGCAAAGATATATAATTTAATGCTTTTAAATAGAATAAGACCTGAAGTAGATAATATATTAAGAAAAAACCAAAATGGTTTTAGAACTAATAGATCTACTACTGGCCAAATACGCACGGTTAGAAAGATCATTTAAGGCGCAAACGAAAAGAATATAACAGCTACACTCATTTTTATTGATTTATCCAAAGCTTTCGATTCCATACATCGAGGAATGATGGCAGAGATTCTTAAAGCATACGGAATACCTGAAAAGATCATACATGCAATTATGATAGCTTATAAAGGTACTAAATCATTTGTGAGATCAGATGATGGCGATACGGAATTTATAACTATAACAGGAGGTATGTTACAAGGTGATACACTAGTACCATTTTTTTTTATAATATGTCTTGACTATATCTTGAAAATGTCACTTGATCGAGATAATGTTCTTGGTTTTACCCTCTCTGAAAGAAAGAGCAGAAGACATCAGCAATAAAAATGACAGATGTCGATTATGCAGATGATCTAGCTATAGTAACTTATAAAACGAGCGAAGCTACAATTCTTCTAGATAAAATTGAAAATACGGCAAAAGAAATTGGTTTGAATATAAATTCAGGTAAGACCGAATTCATAAGCATAAATCAAGGAGAAAATGAAAAAATGAAAAGCCTAAATGGCAAGAACATTAAAAAAGTATCCGATTTTAAGTATCTTAGAAGCTATATTTAATCAACAGAAAAGCATATGAATATAAGAATGGCTAAAAGCTGGGAAGCTTTAAATAAGATTAACGCTATTTGGAAATCTAGGTTACCGGATAGAAATAAAAGAAATTTCTTCAAAGCAACTGTTGAGTCGGTATTAGTATATGGATCTGTAAGTTGGACACTCAAAAAAGCTCTGGAAAAAGACTAAGTGGAAACTATACTCGCATGTTACGGGCAATACTAAACAGGTATTGGAAGGACCATCCTACCAATAAAGAAATATATGCAAATATACCGGATATATGCACGTCGATACGACAGAAAAGATTTCGTTTTTCTGGACACTGTTGGAGAAATAAGTGCGAACTGGCATCAGATATTATTCTATGGCACCCTACCCATGGTGAGAGAAAAAGAGGACGGCCGTGAAGAACATACGTTGATCAACTCATGCATGATACACTGTGTAATGTAAATGAACTGAAAACTGTGATGGACGATACAGATGAATGGACGAAGAGAGTCAAAAACTGCCGAGCAAGCTCGATCTGGTAAGGTAAGGTAAATAGTCTTTATATGTTTACAATTTATATTATAATAAATCGGTAAATAAGATACAGATATTGTCCAATTAAATGAACTCATTTCAGATCAAACTCTGTATTAGAAAGTATTTATTATATATAGGGGAAAGTAACCTAATATGGACATTTTAACAATAAATGGTCTTAATATTTTATGACTCATTATTTTTATTCAAAAATTACAATATTTTAATATTAAATGATTATAGATATTATTGTGATTTTAAAATTTTATTTAATCTTTTAATTCCATAGATAACGGGGATGTCCGTATTCGGACATGGGTACCGATTAATAAACCCGTGTTATAATACGGACACCTTTATACGACTAGATAAACTATATATTATTGATGATTAAATCAGACGAATTACAATTACATTATTTATAATTAATTTTATGAACATTTATTCTAATTTAATTTAATAATGTATTTATTTTTATTATTTTTTTAATTAATAATATAATTTAAGTATCTAAATAATAAACATTTTAGATTTAGCTTTATTGGTGGTATTAATATGATAACGAACGCGATTTTTATGAAAATCATAATAGTGCTGCGCGCTGATTGGTTATAGGGTGTCCGATAGACAATGTCCGTATTAAGACATCTACAGTGTCCGTATTAGCGATTTATATGAACTCTAGATATATGCTTATAACTTAATTCATATTTGTTAACAAATATAGAAATTAAATATATAATTTTTAGAATACTTTATTTTTTAATAATATAGTGTATTTTATATCGATACTTTTGTATATTCTTGAGAAGGTTTTAAGTTGAAATTTTGTTAATAAATTTAAAAACTTTTACAAAATCACTTTATTTGGTATATCAGCAATATTTTGAATAATTAAAAAATAAAAAAATATTTATTTAGACTATTTATATAATTATGAATATTTTATTTATTGAACATTTTTTTGTAGAATTTCTGGTTTCTTAGATACCGAGAGTGTCCGTATTCGGTTACTTTCCCCTATAGTATTCATATAACATATATTAATAAATATAATCCTACTTTATATATATATATATATATATAAATATTATTTGTATATCATATATTTTATGTATTCTATATTATACAAGTAAATATATGTATATAATGTTAATTTCTAAAGGGTAATTAAAATATTATTGTAAACAACTTTAAATGCCATTTACACAAAATAATGTTTTTCATGTATTACTCTCACTAAAAATCAATATATCATTGAATATTGAAAATAATGAATTGAAATTTTAAATATAAGTAGACAATACAATTGCTTATAATGAAATCCATTTTTTTAATAACAATTATTAATTTTAATTTTTCTTTGTTTATTAATGAAAAATAAAATATATATTTATAAACATATATAATACATATTTTAATGAATGAATATGCAATAGAAAATGATTTCATATTAGAATAATATATTATTAAAATAAAGAGAAACAAATTATGTGATTAACTATTATTAAATGTAGGTAATTAAATTTAGTGTGAGGCATAGATTCCTATTTATTTACATTGCGCGCGCGAAGGACGTACTTAAGTCCATTAATGAAAAAGTGGATTTTTATCAACATGGTTAATATGGTTATATATATTATGCTATGTCATATACAATGTAGTATATATATATATATATATATATATATATATATATATATATCATATACAAGTAATTATAACTATGAGATAATATAGTTGGTATATATATTCTTTTCTAGCAATTAATCAATTATCTAAATGCATATTCATTATTTGACACTAGAGAAAGTGCATAGAGGAAATTTCATAGTCCTGAAACACTTCTTCTTTCTATTCTTGATGATTTTCTTAATAAGATTGATAATAATTCTAATATACAGCTTATTATATTAGTTATATCTGCCGCATTTGATAGTATTGATCATTCTATTTGAATTAAACGTCTTGAAGATATTGGCATTGTAGGTATTCCTCTAGCTTGGGTTAACTCGTACTTATCTGATAGAACATTTTCTATACAAATTGATAACTATTATTCATCTACCTGTAGAATATATTATGGAGTGCCTCAAGGTTCTTTATTAGGGTCATTGCTATTTTATCTGTATATCTTACCTCTTAAAATATTATATCTAATTGTACCTCTTTACAATATCTAATTGTTGCTGATAATATTCAATTTTATATTGAGCTTCCAGTAATAGCCAATTCATATGATAATATATCTATAATTATAGATATTATAATAGATTGTATTAATATGGTTACAAATTGGTTATAAAAATAGCTTAATGTTGAATATGAATAAAACTCTACTTCTAAATATATCTATAACATCATCAGTTTTTCATTCTGTCATCATTAATTCTATCAAAATTGTTACTTACAATAATGTTAAAAATATTGGTTTTATTTTTGATGATAACATAAATTTCTCCGATCAGATAGCTAATGTGTGTAAATCAATTAATAAAATTATAAAAAATTATATAAAATACGATCAATAAGGTAATTATTACCTTTTAGAAATTCTAAAATGCCAATAAAATCATTAGATATGCCACGTATACATTATTGTTGTTCTCTATATTATGACATTCCTGCTACTTCTACTAAATCCTCAGATAGAATCATTAGATCGTCGATAAGAGTTTTACATCGTGTACAATTATATGACCATGAATCAGTCAATTATCACTTAGTTAATTCTAAATGGTTAAATATTTATCAGATATCTACCATCAGCTATTTAAAACTATAGTTTAAAATTATAGTTTAAAATTATAATTGTTAAGGTACTGAAGAATGGTTTTCCGAGTTATGTGAATGACCTCCTACAATTCATAGTTTACAAGAGGGCAGTGTTCCATATTTTATTTCTGCCTATGGTAATAACCGGTAATAACTTTCCGGTAAAAACAGGTTTTGGCCATGGCAAAAACCTAGTTATGTCTATATAATTAAATATAATATTATCTATATTATTTTAAACCTACTATTGTCTATATAATATATAATTATATATTATTTATAGATTATATATGTAATAGATAATATACAGTTAAACAATACTACATTAAAATCATAATTATAAGATTTTTTATATTTTTTTAAAAACAACCTTTATTAATTTTGACTTTATGTAAATAAAATTTAAAAAAATAAATAATATGATATTGAAAATTAAATAAATGAGTAAATAATTCAATAATATATATATATATATATAGTCAACTCTCAATAAGTTGGACTACGAATAAGACGGAATTCTCGATAAGTCGGACACCTTTATTTGGTTTGGTTGGATTTGTATCTAGATCCATGTTAGATTAATCGGATAAGTCGGATAAGTTGGATTGGATCAGTCGGACACATATTATATTCAATTTTATGATTTTCATACTGGATAAGTAGGACTTTTTATAAAATATCAGAAATGTTTAATTTGAATAATGTATATCATAATTTTAGTAAGTAATATTATTGAATACAATATTTTATGTTATTGATTGTTGCATAATTCCACATTTTGGTAACCCTTTAACTCACGATCGGCGTTGCATGCCCTATTAATAGATTTGCATAATATTATAAATCTCGGATAAGTCAGACATCTCGCTAAGTCGGACACTTTTCCCGGTCCCTTGCGAGTTGACTGTATATATATAAAATATTGAATAGAATAATATATTTATTTTTGTATTAGCAAATGTAATATTGTAAACAAAAATATATATTAAACCATAGAACTAATAATATTTTCATTGAGACATTATTTGAATGTATTCATTACTTAATTTTATACTATGATATTTAATTAAATATATTAAATATATCTATAGATATTGTTAATTATATATATATATAAATATAAATACTGTATAGAATATTTATTTTAATATACGAAAATAAATATAGTTAAACATTTTTTTTACAATACTGTATAACTATTTAGTAATATTTTCATTGTGTAATTTTATGAATATATATAACAGTATTATTTTATTTCATTTATAAAATGTATCCAAATATACCAACTTGTTAATTTTACAATATGAATAAAAGGGTAGCATATAAAAATAAATTTACTATAAATTACATAATTAAAGCAGTGATAAAATGTTTGGTCAAATTTTCAAATAAAACTGCTAGATTAATTAGCCATAACATTTATATATAAATGAATCAATATTACTTTAAATTTCAATATAATTTTGTAAAGGTATTATATTTTATGATTATTAGGTTTTTACCAGTTTTTACCGGTTATTACCAGTTATTACCAATTTTTATCGTAAATTAACATGGTAGAGTTAGGTTTTTAACGTTTTTTTGCCATTTTGCCCGGTAAAAACAGGTTTTTACCAAAAATAATGGAACCCTGCAAGAGAGATCTACGAAACTAGTATACTCGGTTATTACAAAAGAGGAAGTTCAAGCTATCAATATATGACAAACGTTCTTTCAGTGTAGCTGAAACCGATATATGGAATGCGTTACCTGTACCATTAAGAACTATAGTTCTATAGTTCAGAACTATAGTTCATTATAATGTAAATTAATCGTATTTTAAATCTAATGTCAATTGTTATTATTTCGTTAAAATTAATTTTATGATTTATAACTGATTTATATTTGTATGTGTATTTTGTTATTTTTATATTTTGTTGTATACAATAGATAACATTTAACGTTATTTTTGTGTCTAAATAAACATTAATTTATTCATTCATTCATATATATATAATAATTATAACTGCAATGTAATCATTTTCAAAACGATTTATAATTGTAATACATACTTATTCATATAAATAGTGACAATAGCTTTATAACAATATAATACGTACTGGTACTGGTTTACTAATGAATCACCTCTGTAAATCAAACCACCAATAGCAAAGAGTTTAATTACTATCAGCTGGTGTATAATTACAAATAAAATGGAGTCAAAGTATAGGTATTACGTAATGCGTTACATAATATGTTACATAATGCGTTACAGCTTACTTTTGAATAGTTAATGTACCTGGTATATAGTATATAGGTTGGAGTGAAATTTGAAATAATGATGTCGACTGGTTATGACTCGCGATAGTGATGTAACGTTATACGTGGAGTTCAATAATGTCACTAATTCACGTATAATGTTACATCACTATCGCGAGTCATAACCATATCGCCATAATTATTTCAAATTTCACTCCAACCTATATACTATACACATAACAGTAATACACCAACACACACAACAGTGTCATCACCGGGTATCTCCCGGCGGTCAATAGCTGTAAAGACAAACAAGCGAACAGAGCTAACTCTCGCTATTACAACTATGGCACAGCTGTTTAGCACTAGTATCTCACATGTGGTGTCATCACTGCATACTTTATCGTGTCTAACTTGATAAAGCGACACCAGATAATAGTTGTAATACAGTGTTAGTTACCGACTTATATAATATATATATAATTCTATAGCATATTTCACTTATTTATATATTTAGAGGAAATAAAATAATTCATATAAATATTAATATACAATGATAATAATACGACATGGATAATTATATGAATGAACTCATATACTTATGCTATGCTATTTTTATTATATATTAACTAGTAAACTAGTTGAATATTAATGATATGTCAAAGGTTACTATAGTATACTATAGTGTATATATATATTATAATAAATATATAATTATTATATAAATACATTAAAATAATAGGAATACAATGAAGTTTCAATATTGGAGAAAAATAACATCTCAACTTGCAGCTAAATAGACAATAGGAATATCATATGGAACCAATATTTATACATCGAATAATAATAATACTAACCTGTAACCTTTTATTAATAGTCACCTGATGTACTCATTAATACACTATTGAGATTGATTATAAATAATATATAGATATAAATTTTATATATGGATTATATATCTAAATTAAAATAATTATAATATTTATAAAATGTAGGATATTTAATGTTTTAATTTTTCTCTTATAAATTAATAATTATTAACTCGTATGGACAAATATGTCAGAAATGGGATTCGTACACACGCCTGGAGAACGAGACTGTGATCTGAACGCAGCGCTTTATAAGTTATGTAATTGTATATAATATTATATATTATTATGAGATATGTATAATTTATATATATATATATATATATATAACTACCTAATTTAATAACCTATTAATAAAATAAATATTCCAGGTAAATAAAGGTAATTCTGTGTATACTGTTTATGATAATGACAGAGAATTTTAATAATGTAACACAAAATATTTAAAAATTGTATAGAAATAACTATTGCGACATATATTCTCGATATAGAATTATGACTCATTATGACGTATGCATATATACGTATATATAGGATATAGTTTACGACAATTATCAGCGAATATGTACACTAATAATGAGGATAAAGTACATGAATTTATATCGGGGTTTTCACTAAAATATAAATGATCGTAACTATATGTTATAGGGCGACACTGTATTTGCTATATTCACTGAACTACAGTGTATTTGGAAAGTTATAATTAATTTTTAAAATTATATTAATAATTATAAACATGTTAAAATAATGATGTATTTAAAATTAATGTATATATATATATATATATATATATATATACAGTGTATCATATATATTCATACATTAATTCAACTGTGTTTTCTGATCTTGGTTTGTCATTATTTATAATTACATTGTATATACATTTTTGAGATATGTTTATATATTTAAGTATTTAAATAAACTATTACAATTATAATTACAATACATATATTTATATTTTATGAAAAAAGTTTCGTTTTTAAGTACTGAAAATATGATTTTATTATATAACTCTTTTTTTGTATCTAATATTTCTTATGGCATAGAAATATGGGGAAATACCTATAAATCAAATATAAATATTATTATGTTATTACAAAAAAAAATTATCAGAATTATTAACAAAAAAATCTTAAATTTAAATCTATTACCTTTAATCAGTTTATCAAATACATCTGAATTATTTATTAGTAATAATATTCTAAAATTAAATGATCTGGTGATGTTTAGAAATATTATATTAATTTATAAATTGCTAAATAAAAATTACAAAATTGATTTTAATGAATATTTTACATTAAATAAACGTAATGATAGATTCATTTTACCATTAATGAAAACTACATAATACCAAAATACAATATTTTCAAAGGTATAAAGTATTATAATGATATAATATTTGGTAATATTCTTAAAAAAAATAAAATAACAAATATAAATAAATTAAAAAAAGTTATGAAATTATTTTTCGTTAACCAATATAAAATATAACACTTATGTGTGATGTTTAATAATATTAAAAATATATTATTTCTTCTAATATTATATTGTAAATTAAACAAATATTTAATATTATAAAACTTTATTAAAAAATCAGTATTAAATAGGTATTTCTCCATATAAATTTTACATTTTTACATATTTTACATTTTTATATATTTTATATCATATAACTAAACACAAAAAAAAAAAAAAAACAGTATTACAAATTAGAAGTATTAAACACATAAAAAAACTGTATTAAATGTTTAAAAATTTTTAAAATGACTATTTATCAAAACTATTTTATATTTATTTTTCAAATTTTACGTTTTATATATTTAACTTTACATAACTAATAAAAAAAAAAAAAAAACTAAACAGTATTAAAATTAAAAGTATTAAAATAATAAAAAACAGTATTAGAATTAAAACAATTATAAATAGTATTAATAACCTATATTAACCTACAAATATATATATATATATATATATATATCAATATTATTAAAATTGACATAAAATATGTGATACAAATATTTAGATTCTTTATAAATATTATATTACAATTATGAAAAATGTATTAATTATATTTTATACTTTGTTTTGGATGCTAACATGGGAATCAAATATTTGTTTTAGTTTTGTTTTATTCTTTCTTTTATATTTTGTTTTAGTTTTGTTTTATTGTTTATTTTAATATCTATTTTTATGTAATTTTATTGTATTTTATCCGAATGAAGATGATAAAATATGACATTACACTACTGTTAGGAGATATCGAATTAAAAAAGCTCATCGCTTTCACTGATTCTCCTTAGACATTGTCTATAAACTGAATTCATTCATTCATTCATATATATATATATATATATATATATATATATATATATATATATATATATATATATATATATATATATATATATATATATATATATAATTAATACATTATTTAATTGTTATAAAAAGTTTAAATATAACATAATTTTTAATAGTGATAAATTAAAAGATAGACTTCGGTAATATATGTATATAACATTTATATTTGTACTAACTCAACAAATAAATATAAAGTTAATATAAATATATTATCTCAGATAATATAGTAAAATAATATATTAATTTTGATGATTATGATGATGGTGATGATTTTATTTAAACATTAATTCAATTATACAATTCTTGACAATAAAATAAAATATATAAATGTAATAATTAGTACATATAAGTGTACAACGTGGCGAAAATATCATTAAAGTTCAGATATCATGAATAAGGAGGTACTTCTTTACGTTAGTTTACGTTTAAAGGTGATCGTTGATTGTTTTGATGTGATGTGAATGGTTTTGTGGGATGGAGGGAGTTGATTCCAAAGGAGGCTGGCGCAAACAAAATTGCGATATTTCCAAGTTTTTTCCGGCGAAAGGATGGTTCAGTCAGGACTGTATAGTTGAGAAAGGATCGTTGGTGGATTGCTGATTTTTTAACTACACTTTTAAAAATTAGGGTACAGATCGTTAAAATATCACAACAATTTACCATGTACCCTAAATAGGGTACACGACTTTTAAACTCACTAGGGTACAATATATATATATATATATATATATATTATGGTACATATATGCTAAATATGATGGTACATGACTGTTAAATGCACTAGGTTACACTCTATAAATTTATTAGGGTACAGCTATGTTAAATATTAGGGTACGTGATTATTAATATATTTACATATCATGCAATTCAATTTATGACATATTATACAATTATATTAGGGTACACGGTATCATATAATTAGGGTACAACCAGCTAAAAGTCTTTGGGTTAAAGTTTGTTTATTTTTGGGGTACTGATCGTATTTATTCAAATTGTACCCTAATTAGGGTACGGCTATGGGGACATTACTTACACCCTAAAAAAGGCACTCGCTGTACCCTCATTTTTAACGGTGTAGTAATCGATGGTTTAAAGGGAATACATTAAAATTGAAATCTATATAGAAATGCAATTATGATCATCTAGAAAGGGATACGAGTCATTTTAATCATTCGGACATTACAAATTGATTAAACAAATATTTAACGAGCTATATTGACAGTTGTATTATCATTAATAATCAGGGGAAATTAGTATCATATTAAGATGCGTGGGGGCGTGACTAATTATCGCCACCTCTCACATAGACGGCTTCAGTTGTTCACCCAATAATGCTTGCCTATAATAGGTTACGACTTATTGACACATATACGGCATATAATACCTATAGGTCCTACGTATTCAGTTTTGGATCATCTAGTAAAGATGATTCATGGTTAATACTACGATCCATCGATAGATGCGGGTATACATCGATACCGTTTCGATGATTCAAAAACTAATTATGCGATGACTCACCTCTGGGCTAGCGATAGTTATTCAGATTATCCGGTATACACGACTTTATGGGCCAAATAAATACATTTGTATTCAGAAAATTGTTCTACAGGAATCCACCCAATGGTCTTTATTACGTAATTGAAGTTTAGTTTTCCTTTCTTAAACAGTATAGAAGACGCCCGATCAACGTTGGACAGTTTCTAATTTCCTTAGATATAGAAAAGATATGGATGTTTACAGCGAGATACAAAATATGATGCGGTTAAATACTAGAGTATTAATTAGATTACGTGTGACAGTGAAAATACGCTGTTTTGTGGAGGTAATAATATTATTATTATTATTATTATTATTAGTAGGAGTATGTAGTAGTAATTTAAGTACCCATCTAACAGTAATAGCCTCATAATAGCAACATAATAGCATATTTAATAAGCTCAAATGTTTACATTGTGCTATTAGGATGCTATTATGTTGCCATTAAACGTCTATTATGCTGCTATAGCATAATAATATATTAATTTGTCATGTAATTATGCTGCTGTTATGTTGCCATTTAAAGTATATTATGATATTATTATGCTGATATTAATTTTAAAAGTATATTATGCTGTTATTATGTTGCTATTCTAATAATAGCAACATAATATCAGCATAATTATTATTATTATTATCAGATTTCGGCAATGCCAGGGTAATTAGAGAAGCAGTGTTTCTTATCGAGACAATTACCCCTTAATATACTTTTAAAATTAACAGCAGCATACTAATAGCATAATATACTTTAAATTGCAACATAACAGCAGTATAATAACATGACAAATTAATAGCAGCATAATATACATTTAATGGCAACATAATAGCATCCTAATAGCACAATTTAAACATTGTAGCCTATTAAATATGATATTATGTTGATATTATGAGACTATTACTGTTTGATTGGTAGTAGTAGTAGCAGTAGTAGTAGTAGTAGTAGTATACTACTATAGTAGTAGTAGGGGAAAGTAACCTAATACGGAAACTTATACAATAAATGGTTTTAATATTTTATGACTCATTATTTTTATTTAAAAATTACAATATATTAATATTATATGATTATAGATATTATTGTGATTTTAAAATTTTATTTAATCTTTTATTTCCATAGATAACGGGGGTTTCCTTATTCGGTACCCATGTCCGAATACGGATACCCTATATACCACTAATACACTATATATTATTGATGAATCAATGAGAAAAATTACAATTATATTATTTATAATTTATTTGATGACAAATTTATTCTAATTTAATTAGTTAATAATTTATTTATTTTTATGATTTTTTAATTAATAATATAATTTAAGTATTTGAATAATACAATTTTTAGATTTAGCTTTATTGGTGTTATTAATATTATAACGCACGCGATTTTTAGAAAATTAGAATAGTTCATACGCTGTGCGATGATTGATTATAGGGTGTCCGTATTAATACATCTAGAGTATCCGTATTAGGGATTTATATTACCTATATATATCCTTATAACTTAATTAATATTTGAAAACAAATATATAAATTATATACATAATTTTAGAATGCATTATTTTTTAATCATTAGTGTTATATTTTATATCGATTCATTTGTATATTTTTGAGAAGGTTTTAAGTTGGATTTTTTTTCCATAAATTTAAAAACTTAATAAAAAATCAGTTTATTAGATATATCAGAAATATTTTGAATAATTAAAAATAAAAAATACTTTTTAGACTATTTATATAATTATGAATATTTTATTCATTAAACATTTTTTTGTAGGATTTATGGTTTCTGAAATACCGAGAGTGTCCGTATTCGGGCACCTTCCGTATTCGGTTACTTTCCCCTAGTAGTATTAGTAGAAGATATATCGCTATATAACAATGAATATTATTTAAAAAATATAATTAATTAAAAAAAATAATTTGTGTATTAATTATTATAAATGATGATGCTTGTAATAAGTGTAGACTATTTAAAGAAGTACTGTATATTTAGTAAATAATGTTACTTGTTATATCTAGATTTAAATTTATAATTTATATTTTATTCTTTTAAATCTCTAATCATATATATATATATATCATTCTGCATTCAATTATCGTAGTGAACAGGCGTATTTACATTGATTTAATTGTCTATTTTTAACTATTGATAAACATTGATATGGCATTCGTATGCATTATACGCTACATATTCATTCGTTACCACTTATATACTGGAATTATATACTTCTTTACATCTGTTGCCACACAACTACATATCTCGGTCACCCTCCAGGAGGATCATCCCGTACCTGACTTGCTATAGTTGTCGGTAACCCGTATTCAAACCGTTGTGACCTTGAGATTAGCGTATACTTTAATTATACCATATGCTACATCATATTCTATGCGCATCATAAACTTATCTTACCTGCCCTATATAATATCAGAGTATACATTAAATAGTTTGCTATCGATATTGTATCTAGTTTTATATGTGTATAGAGTTTATATTAACGATAGTTTATTTTGCATAAATACTGCATAATCACACAATCACTACACCGAAACGCTGCAATTCTTTTACGTAATTCTATTGATTTTAATTGCTTTGTTTTATTTTACTATTTAGATTGTAACTTTTTGGATATTTCCACATTGATATAGCACTACGTTTACTGTGGTGTATATTCTGAGAATGATATTCTCACACTATGACTCACTGCTTTAATTGTAGTCAAACTTGTAATGTCGACGATAGTAACTAATGTAGAAAGTGTAATTCTTATATTCACCATAAATGTGTATTCAATGCTAAAATATTAACTTCAGCTTGGATTAACAATAATACGCCACCCCAATATGCTTGTGCGATTTCAATTCTCTTAATTTATTATTTATTGTAATAACTGTTCAGACTCCATTAATGATATTTTTGACTCCAATTCTAATGTTATTACCTTATCTTCTATAGCAGATAAAATTGATAAAATAAAATCTTTTCTTAATTTTTGATTCTAATAATATAATCAATAATCATCATACTAAAAATCATACTTATATATCGGATACTCTAATATCTTTGATTAATTCTTTGACTTTTAAAATTATTGATATTCATACAGAAATAGCTCATGCTACAATGGATGATATATCTATTATAATTAAAATGATTACTAATGATAGCTTGAATATTGCCTATATAAATAGCATATTTAATGATTTTAATATAGATAAATCAATCATCAAAGAAGTTAACTTCAAGAACGGTATAGCTATTGTATCATTTAACAGTAATTTCTAAGGATAGGTTTTTAAATTTAGAATTTAAAAACACAGCATATAATATACTTCTTAAACTGCGATCTCTACCAGTTGAAACCAGGAAACTGGGGTTAGTCTACTATCATGCTATTAAGTCAGGAGCTTTTACTTCACATAAAATGGTTTTTAATAATCGTACTATGTGTTACGAACTGAGGAAATTAACTAATGAACATCTTTTGTTGAAATAAAATCTAAGGTTAAGTCAAATACAGTACTATCTACTAATACAGATAACTTACGATTTTCTCTAATAAATATTCGTTCACTTAGATCTAATATAGTTCTACTTCTGGCTTTTGTTAAAACCCACCCTCCTCTATTATTTATCTAACTGAAACTTGGATTAGTCTTGATGACACTGACGTATTTTCATTATGTACTACTGCTAATTATAATCTTTTTCTCCACCCACGCACTTCTGGTCGTGGTGGGGGTGTTGGTATATTAGTACACATGGATTTAAAATCTCCTGCTTATATCTTCTATTTCTCTATCGTATAGTGAATATATGTCATGCACGTTCAGAATTAAATTTAATTCACTTCGTATCATCGTAATATATAGTCCACCAACGCCTGATTTATCTACTTTCTTTGATGAATTATCTGACTTAATGAATGCATTTATACCTAACAATGAATATAAACTTATGAACTTGTGGGTGATTTTAAATATTACGTTGATTCTTATTTTCAACCACATTCCTTATTTACACAGTTGACTGAAACTCTTGGTTTACATCAACATATAAACTGTCTTAGTGGTAACATTTTAGATCTAATATTTACTCTTAGCGAGATTTCTTTTCAATTTGTTTCTTCGTTTACACGCTCTGACCTATTGACTGACAAATACTTAATACAGGCTTCAATTCTTTTAGAAAAACCTCCTTCTATTAAATCCTTAATATGTTATAGAGAGCTTAGAAACCTAAATTATATTGAACTTGGATTTAGAATCTTATATAATTTATCGAATACGAACCTATAATTTGACAGCCTAAATGGATGTCTCTCGTCTTCCCTTAATTCACTGGATTCTATTAAATCACATTATTTTAATCTCCATCCATCATCCCTTGGTTTTCTTCCCAAATTTCACATTTTAAACGATCTTTAAGGAAACTTGAGCGCAGGATACATGAGTCTCCCCTACATAAATTAAATTTCCTGGTGGCCAGAAAAGGTTATAAGTTATAATTAATCTCGCATAAATGTACTTACTATGAACAGAAACTGAAGGCGGCAATAATTCTAGAAAGATTTTAAAAACTGATAATAGTATTCTTGGAAGTAATATTAATCAAAAACCTAATGGACTGATTCTTTAATGTGTACTTCATATGTGAAATACTTATCTTCTAAACTTTCCAGTATTTCTGATTACATTGAATCCAAGCTAGCTCTATCACCTATGGTTCTGACTGTGAATCGTATTTCACAAAATTTATCTTGCAAACATACTAGTTTTTCATCTCCCACAATAATTGAAATCCATAACTTGATTATGACAGCCAATTCTATCTCTCCAATAGATCTACTTCCCTTGATTGTTTTCAAAATCCTTGTTCACACACTTAAATAATCAATATTATATTTGATTTGTAAATCATTTGATGATGTAATTATGAATAAATCCTTGAAATATGCTATCATCAAACATATACTGAACAAAACATAACTACCTTAATTCTTCTCATAGTGTACAATTACTATTACTCGACCTCTCTAGCGCATTCGATACATTGAATCACAATATCCTTATTGAGCGTATTAAGGAACTTGACATTGAAGTATCTCCTCTCAGATGGTTAATTTTATTTTTCACCGATCGTACTTCATCTGTGAAATAATGATTTTATTTCTCCCCCTAATACTATATCAAGTTGGGTTCCTAGAGTTCGGTTCTAGGGCCTTTATTATTTTCTATTTATTTGCGTCCTTTATCTAATATTATTAAAAAGTTCTATAACATTAGTTACCATATACATGCTGATGATATTCAGCTGATCATCAAATTTCCATTAATAAGCCTACCTCTAATTTGGAACTCTTAGAGTGTTCTTCAGAAAATATGACTTGGCTACTTATGAATGATCTTCTAGTGAATAAATTCAAAACTAAACTACTGAATGTATCTCGAATACCTACGACTATTGTCCCATCTATTGTTATTGATGGTAAATTGATACTACATTGTGAATCAGTCCGTAACCTCGGCGTCATTGTAGACAGTTCTTTATATTCTGATCATCATATGAATGGTATATCAAAGTCTGTAAATTACCATTTACGTAGAATTTCCCATATTAGAAAATATTGCTCTACGAGTATTATTAGAACACATTAAGTCTCTTGTATTATCTATTCTATAGAATAGATTACTGTGGATCACACAACTTTTTAGTGACACGAATAGCACTGAATAAAAACAAATAGACAGGATTATTCGCGCTTCTATACGACTTATTTACAATGTTGATCGACGCGACCATACGCTTACATATATGTACCGATATCATATTAAGTGGCTTTCATTCAGAAAGAGCTGCAAGCACCGTTTACTATGATTAGCACACTTAAAATTATTGATAGGTAAGCCTGGATATCTCAATAATGTTCTGTAACGTCGAGTGATATTGAGACATATCATAACATAGAATGCTATTATATTAGAAGGAGGTACTACTCGAAATGCTTTCAATTCTCGTGCCTTCTCCTCCGTTGTTCCTCGTACATGGACTATTATACCATATGATCTACTAAAGATCCAATCTTCGTATTGTTTTAATATTAAATTAAAGAATCAATTTAACTCTATATAATACTTTTGTATTCAGATATAATTTATTTATATATTATTAACTACACATAATAAAATCAACTCGTTTATTTTTATTGTTGTTCGTTATATTATGTTATACACACGTTATGTTATGTTAGATTATGCTATACACCAGTGAGGGCTTTCTCTATATTCGATGTTTTAAATAAAAAAAGTCATTCATTCATTCACATATATATATATATATATATATATGAAAACTATAGTTTTCTTAGTAATTTATATATTAGGTATAATAACAATAATTTATATATATATATATATATATATATATATATACATATATATATATATTTACAAATTATATTATTTATATATAAATAATATAATATAGATATATAATAAGCTTATTATTTTAAACTTTATGATAATGTATTGATGAAACTATAGTTATATATAGACATAATATAGTCCAACCTCTTCCTGGACATAAATGATGATTACAACTCTGCTAGAAGTATTTATACAAAAACAATCATTGATTCCATTTCATTAAATATAGAATTAAATAATGTCTATACTTTTGATACGACATGTTTTATTTAATGAAAAATTATACCTCTCTACCAGAATGTGCCTACTGTTATAGGGGAATTATGTAAGAAAAATATATAATATATTTATTTCACTATTAGATTAATAGAGATTATAATTACTATGTATTAAATAATATGATTATTATATAGCATAGTTCATATATTTATAGCATGGATTAAATTAAAATGATATGTATGAGAATATTTCTAATTTATGTTAATCACTTCTTATTAATTGTCAATTATGTATTAATGGAAAAGTTAAGTATAGTTATTAATAATGCAATTTAATAAAGTAATAATAATATAAGTTAATATTTACGATTTCTATAAATAACTTCATCTATAAATAACCTAATGATTGTACATATTATATAATAATATTTTTATGAGAATATATTGGAAAAAAATAAGTTACAAATAATAATTAATAATTACAATTGTGCAAAATATAATATATAATTATATATATTATATATATATATATATATATATATATGAACTTATGTACTATTACGTATTAGCACACATATTACATATACGTCGCTAAGTATTTATATTCACTCTTAATCTTCTAAGCATATATCACGCATGCGCGACGTACAATAAATAAATATATATATATATATATATATATTGTACGTATATGCATATATGCAATGCGATTGTTCACTGCATATTTTGTATTATATATAATAATATACTAAATAAACGTATACTATATATAGAATGTGTATAGAATGACTAATTTGTATAGTTAATATATATATATATATATATATATATATATATATATTAAATCAAGCATTGCAGTGACATCGAAAGTAGGCGTGTAAAATTACATTTCACTGGGTATCGTATACACTTTATAATATTATTAATTAATGTATTAATTGCAATATCTTTTCTGAAACTAATTATAATAAAGGAAACAATTTACCACGTTACATGTATCGTATTATATGTACCATGGATCGTGCATCATGCTTTGACAACAGCTGATATAACCTAGGTTACTGCTATATTAATAAATTCCTATCATAAACTCATAAATTAACCAATAATAAATCTATATTTTTTAATTACGAATATCCTCTTTAAGTGTATTAATAATAAGTATGACGATTAACTATTTCTTCTCTATTGTATACCGAATGTAGTTATTATCAGATACAATATCAAATATATAATTATAGTTAAGGGAGATAACAGAGTATACTATAGTGGCCGATAATTTATATGCCTCAGAATAGCCTACTTCTAATATCTCGATAAATACTTAATTTAAGATCTTAGTTTTTTTGAATTAGCTATAAATCATATATATCTAGAATAATATTATTTCACTTTTATATATTACTGAATACTATTAACGATTTAATAGGCATTCAAAATGCATAACAAGCATTAAAATAAGGAAATTCCGGTGTAGTGGCCGCTAGTATCAGAATATGCAATAGGTTTCTTCTAATGTATTAGATTTATATTTTTTTAATTATGTAATATTAAATAATTATATTTATGATGCATACTACCTTATTTGATTCAATAATTTAATTATATATACACATACTCTTACACATAAATAAGCATAAATATATAATCATGTTTTTGATAACATTTAACAAAAAATGATTATGTAATAAATTAGAGAAATTAATTAATTATTTAAAAAAAAATGTACTTTATATTATAGACATTTTGATTATCTAAATACTGTATACATATATATATATATATATATATATATATATATATATATATATATATATATAGAACTTTTGTTATCCTATTTAGCACCATTTAAGCGTTAATTAAAACGGCCACTATCCCGTTCCGTCCCCATATTTTTAATATTGTCTATATGTAGGAAACATTTATTATCATACGATTACATATATTATTTTTACAATTACTTATTAATTTGTCTGGGTCTTGGATTAATAGAATACGTAAAGTTTTCAATTATAATAATAATATCAGAATTTAGTCATGACCAAGGTAATCGAAGAAGCGCAATGCTTATCTAATCGTTTACCTGAAACATATTCTTAATTAACAATTATGAGGAGAACAAAAATAAAAGTAAAATTTATAAAACATAGAAGTTAAATATGTAATTTTATAAATCTTATAAGAATCATGAGAATATAAAATTATAAATCATATAAAAATATAAATAACTTTAAAAATAATATTAAAAGTAAATAATTATAAATAAAAAAATTAATAGTATAAGAAATTAAAATTATAATTGGAGTATATATATATGTTAGTTTTGAATGCTTTAGTTAAAGATTACTAATAAATTAGATCCAGAGTTGCCAATATTATGTTGAAATTAATGATGGTATATGATGTACAACTTCAAGGATATGGATACGCCAGTTCCAATGCCTTCTGGATCTTAATACCGCCAATAATAAGAACACTGACAACACTTGCCCACTCCACAAGTATATCCCACCCTCCAACACGTATCATAATCATATCAAGTACAAACATATTAGCCACTCCGGTCATATAAAAAATATAATTAAATCTATATATATATATATATATATATATATATATATATACGAATTACTCATAATGAGTATACTACATAGATAATAATACATTATTTCTGTATACACTTTAGAATTTTATAATTTAATAATGTCTGAATACAATTATCGTGTCATTAATAATAACAAAGTATATATTTACAAACCGCATGTTGTAAGTTAAAACTTACAACCTAATATTACGAGTAAACAAAGTATAACTGTGATGTACGCATAGCCGTACTGATATAGTAGTCTATTTACAACCTCAATACATTATATATATATGTATATAACCTTTGCTAAACTGACCTAAATGGCTAACATAACGGTGACCTAGATATGGGTTAACTATTGATAACAAAGAATACACGCACGTAACCGATAAAGTAATGTACTCACTGTACTCACCGTACTTATAAGTATGCTTTTATAGTGCGTATACGCATACACCTACACCATATCTTATATTAAGTACACGCATATCTACATCAGCGTTTCATATTAATGTAAATATTATTCACTGCGAAGCTATTTATAGAAATTTGAAAATGTACATATTTATATTAACACATACACACATATATATATATATATATATATATATGTGTGTGTGACACCATTTAGGAGTAAACAATATGCTTACTATATTTACCTATATTTATTATATTATAAACAATAACAAAATGTCTACAAACGATTATTATTATTATTATGGATTATTATATGTTATTTATCATATATGTTAGCCGATAATATATATATATATATATATATATATATTGCGTAATAATAGAATGACATTAATGATAGAGTGTGGTTCGTAGTCTACATCGGTAAACAATGTGATTATGTAGCTACATTCCATTCGTCGTGAATTCAACTATTTGGAACATCTAATATTAATATGCGCATATTATAATACGCGATAAATATCGCTATACATTAGTTATTAATATTAGTTACATATGTATGTAGTTGTACCTACATATGTATTGTATATCGCAAATGTATTGTATCTATTATTGTTACCTAATAATCGTATAATTAAATTAGTATTAAACTATAATCATCATAATCGTCATCTTCAAATATATTACTATAAATATGTATCCAATACACACAAGAAAGCAGTAGGGCGCGGGATCGAGCCTCGTCCGGACCATTAAAATACGTCTTAAAATAATATTTAGAAGTGATCTTATATAATTGTGTATAAATAAATGATCGGCTCTTTTAAAACCATGGATGCCTTAACATGAGAGCGGCTTCGAAGGGACATTAGAGCCATATGGTTATAAGTGAAAAACTTCATTTAAGTTTCTGGATGGGATGAAATGACTCCACCAAATAAAAATAACCATAATAACAATAACAATAACAAAGTTACCAGAATGTAAGGTGGTATCCCACTACCACTTGCTAAAAAATCGTTTTCTAGCAAGAACGGACATTATTTCCGTAAATACTAGTAGTGGAATACCCTATTAAGATAACCGACCATCACATATAAACTATTATTTAATCACATTAAATGTAGTATATTGCAGTAAAATTATATAATATAAATGAATATAAATGTTTATTTGATATAATCAGAACACACTTTATAAGCGTATATAAATCTTATTATTATTAAATAAATGTCTCACGAGATGGTCGGCCATATTAGGACACATAATCCAGTCACCATGCGTGTTGAATAATTTAATATTAACGAGATATATCTATATATATATATCTATATAAAGAAATACCGATGTATATAGTTTTGGTTCAATTCATTACTAGTCGTATGTGATAAGAACCTTACGCCAACATGCTATTTTATATTATTTACTTATCCTGGATATTATTATTACTACCAGGTGTATATCTTGTCAGGGTAATTATAGAAACATTAATGCTTATGATATACAAAGTATTATTTTATTACCAATCATAAGTTTCAATATAATATAAAATATGAATATAATATAACTTCATGTGTATACAAATAAGAAACATATGTATGACAATTTTCTTAATATGAAATATAAAATTAAAAAATGTAATATTTTAAGTTATTTAAAGTTATTAATAGATATCAATAAAGTGATTTACAATGTATTTAACTAAAATATATTATTTAAATATATAGTAGAAAGTATAAAGTATAAATATTGTCTAACTATAACATATGATATTGAAATACACTAAGAATAATTCGAAATCACAAAATGTAATAAATTAGAACGTTTTACAATTAGCGTAACGTAAATAATTGAAAATATATATTGTAAAATTAAATGAAAAATGATTACAATTAGAAATAAAATATGGCGTAAAAAATATTCAAAAATAATAATAAAATACGTTGTTTTATTAATAAAGGAATCGAAATATACTCTTTCTACTTTAAATATATTGATTTCTTCTTAACTCTAATGTGAAATATATTATACATTTGTACACTGCATACTGTCAAATTAGTGACATTATAACTTTCTATATATAAAATGCAATTATGTAACTTGATAGTATTCATATTTCTAAAATAAATATTAAAAAAATAATATATATATAAATAGATAAATTCTAAATTCTAATTTTCACGGATGTCAATAACAACGATTCTAAGACAGTTTGCGAGTGTGTTAGCACTTTTTATTCGTAAATGTTACCGAAATATAGAATTACTATTACTTCACACGTGTTTACATATTACGACTTTTACTTTAAAATATCATACCGATTTATGAGGAAATATTAATATATTCTATATATTCTACTGCATTAATAAATATATATATATATATATATATATATATAAATTATATGTTTTTATCGTTCTTTTATGCTTATTATCTTTATATTATATCATTTGATTAATATGTTATATATATATATAGATACATGACATACTAATCGTTTATAGTATATATAGTGTATATAATATATATAAATATATATATATATATATATATATATATATATATATATATATATAAAATGACGCAGATGAACATTGTATATTTTATTCAGTTAACAAACTTTTACTATATATATAATAATAAAGAAGGAGAGAGGTGTATAGAATACATGTAAATTGCTAATTCAAAGCCTTATATATATTGGACTATTGTAATATACTTTTAATTAATGTACCTGCTTATCAGTTAACATAATTCGATCATCATTATTCGCGTATTATATAAATTACCATCAATATCAATAGACGATACGATCAGTATAACTGAACTGATGCTACAACAACACCTTCTACTAGTAGGCACTACCAATTTATTGCCGCATTATTGATAAATTACTGATAACAACACATCTTATAATATATTGCTTAAAGATTGAGAAAACGGTTATATTTTGTAATTTTTAAAATATTTAAAAAATATGATTGAGATTTAACTTCATCCATTATATTATTATAACTATAATTATTATTAACCATTTTTATATAAAATAAATAAATAAATTATAATAATTATAATTAATATAAATATTATGATAAAATCTATATAAAAAATTAAAAAAACTTTAAATGGAAAAAAAACTATTAAAAATATATAAACTTTATATGTGATATAGCAAGATGTATAAATAGTAATTTTAAATATAAAAATATAATAAAATAGAAGAACAACAACAAAATAAAAACTGAAAATGTATATATAATTACCAAGTAAAACAATATCGTTTATGGCTCTATCTATGCATCTAAAGTATCCTTATCGATACATATATAAACTGTATTTTTAGAAAGCCAATTTTTATATTTTTTTAGATTTTACCAATCCTCGGGCTTTATAAAAAATATTACTAGTAACAGAATTTACGAAAGGAAATATATTATAGTCAGAATTTAAATTGTTTGATTTATTCTTTAATATATATATTTGAGTATGAATAAAATTCAGTTTTATGATATATTTATTGTTTACATTTTTTTAGTTGAATTATAATTAGATTTATTAGTAGTATTTTTATTTATTTTGGTTTAATTATATTGATATTTATATTTTTCTTTATATTGATTTTTAAATCAATATTAGTATTTATAAATTCCGAAAATGTATGTTTATTCGTAAAATCAATATTTTCTGATTCTGTTATAATTTCATCCGTGTTCAACTTAAAAATATAATACTATTATTATTATCTAAGTTGCTTTCTAATTCAGAAATATGTTTATGTATTTGTGCTAGTACCTTAATTAATTCGGTATTTTTACCTAATTCAGATTTAACTACTTACCCTAGCCTTTCGTTATAAAGTTAGAGATCTTGTATTACATTAATTTGAATATTACTATTTCAGTTAACTTATCTACTTTACTAGTTAGATTATTAAATAATGATAATAGTTTGTCATTCGATAATTGGGCGATATCAATATCTGGTATATGTAAGTATAACATAATTAACTATATACATATATATATATATACTATATAGTGGGGCATAGGTTATATTAATTAATATATCAAGGATCATGTTATGTCTAAACAATATATATATATATATATATATATATATATATATATATATATATATAATAAATCTATATATTCTTTCACCCTAGCTATATCTCTGATTTAATTAAAAAAAGTACAATATTACATTATTTTCGTTACCAAAATGCTCCTCTACTTATCTCCCAGAACTCTAGTAAAACTGCCCTAAATTCAAGAGCTTTTAAACATTCCTGTCTCACCCTATGTAATTCCCTTCCTTCTACCATTATTTCTATTAGATCTCACAAAATATTACTTTTTCTTTTCTCTCTATAGAGGTATACTTCTAATCATTAATTAATCCAACTTATTATTGGTGTTCGTGTAATATTCAACGTATATTATTATTAAATTGTTATCGTATTACTATTATCTTATTATTATATTCTTCCCGCTGCACGAGCGAAGACCCCTTCGCCGAAGGGGTCTATATGACCCTATTGTAGTGCTTAATAAAACTTATATCATCATAATCATACATACATGCATATATGCACACATACGTGAATACGCGCTTATATATATAGCCCATAGCTTATCTGTAGTAACTTTCTACTAGTAAGTAACATATTATATATGATAATTATATTATAATAATATATTATTAATATATTATTATATACAATATTGTCATCAAAAATATTTATCTTTGTATATATTTACACACATACACATATACATACACACAAACATATATGCATACACACACCCACATATATATATATATATATATATATATATATATATATATATATATATATAAATATATTATACGTTGCGTTTATAAAATACTAATTCACTTATTTATAGATTTAAAGGTTATACAAATAATTAATATAAATAATACAATACATAGTAATATAAAATAAAATAACACAGTAAAAATAATTGTATGAATAATATATAATTATGATATGAGTATTATATAAATATATTAACATAATATGCAGAAAAATAAATGGTCATCACTGGAGAAATATAACATCTCGATATTTAGAGAGTGGAATAGACAATCGCAACATCTTGTTTGATCTAAAGTATTTAAATCGAGTAATAACAGTAGTAACCTTTGACCTCTCATCAATAGTCACCTATTGTACTCACCAATACACTATTTAGATTGATTATAAATCATAGATATATATACTTTTTGTATATATCGGTTATATATCTAAATTAAAAAATAGATATAATATTGATAACAAGTAGGATATTTAATATTTGTATAAATGATGATTAACGATGTATTAATAAATAATAATTATTTGCTCGCGAGGAAAAAAGATGTCAGAAGTGGGATTCGAACCCACGCCTGGAGAACCAGACTGCGACCTGAACGCAGCGCCTTAGACCACTCGGCCATCCTGACTGTTATGAAAAATTATAAAACATTAATTATATATATCTAAAAATAACCTGTGAGAATAAATAAAAAGATCAAAAGTCAAGTGTTAATACTGAATAATGTATGCCATTTGGAGTATATATTCTAAATTTGTAAATATTTACCTATTTAAAGTTATATATTAGTATAACCAAGTACAAATGATGTTATATTTAATAGAGTATACTAATATTATATATATATAACATTGTATAGTAATTAGGGGAAAGTCTCCGATTACCGACACCTAAATGATTATTTGTAATAACTTATTCAATATTAAATATATTTATTTGAAATTTTTTAATTAGGGTAATGTTATGGCAATAAATAATGTGGCTATTTTAAATTTTTTATATAATTATATTTACAAGAATAAACAGGGGGGTCGGTAATCGGATACCTGTTCCTAATACCGACCCCCTTCCCCTATTACCGACCCCCCCCCCAAATAATAGTGGTATAAATAATGTTAGTATTATAATATATAATCAACATAGTAGATATTCATAAATATAATTAATGATAACATGCACGCAATTATTTTTTATTGAATTTATGTTTTAATAGTAGGGGAGAGTGGGGTTATATGACCATGTTTTTGTATAAAGTTCTATCATTGTGGTAATAATACATTTTTCTCAATTATTTAAATTGTATTGTATAATATATGATATTAGTTAACTTATATATCACTTTTAGATATAAGGAATACTTATAAGATTTCATAATTACAATTAATAAAAAAAAATAAAAAAGTTCATTCAACCCCAAAGGCGGGGTTGAATGAACATACCCTGTTTTACTTCTTTAATTGCTCTTGTCATGATAGTTTTATCACGTATTCTATCAGTTTGTTGAGTATAGTTTCTCATTTTTGATTCCTAGAAATAATATTTAAATAATTATTATAAATTAGTAATTGACCCTCATTAAAATTAATTTAATTAATTATATTGATATATAATTAATTATATTATTTCTATTTAATCACTACTTATTTATATTCGGATCATTGAATATATATTATAATATTATAATAATATTAATATTATAATATTATAATATAATATTATAAATATTAACATATGATATTTGGTTGATTGAACAATGTTCATATAACCCCATTTTTAGTGGTTCACTCAACCCCATTTTTAGTGGTTCACTCAACCCCATATCAAATTTTATTATTAATTGATAACATTTAAATATTTTATTTAAAATTTTAAATATATTTTTATATTAATATTAAGTTAATTATATATTAAAATCATATATATATATATATAATATGAAAATAATCAAATAATTATTATAGAAGTTATAACATATATTATCTTGTCTGGAATTTTTACTTTGAGCGTACTTTAGTTAAAAATGTGATTAAAATGTTACTATTTTAATTTTTTATTAAAAAGATACTTCCGCAACTGTATTAATTATAGATGACGATACTAGTTCAGTTAAATCAAATTTCGACTGTAGCAAACAATTGTTATCTCCAGTGGCTCATGCAAGACACCTGTTCATACAACCCCACTCTCCACTAATATTAAATTTAAATTTAAACTTTATAGTAATTATATTAAAATAGTGTATATTATTATTTAATATTTAGTTATTAATCATTATGTATATAATCGAATGGAATCACGAAACCTTAATCTATATCAATGATACACAAACAACTTATGACATATTTTAAAGAAATATACTGATCCCTTTTTATTGGATATTATAAATCACATGGTGTCGGTATTAGGGTAATTTAGGGGGTCGGTATTAGGAAAATCATATGGGTTGCTATAATTAAGATATTTTGATTAATAGTTATTCAAATTGAATTATTTTATAATAGTTATAAATATTTTATTGATCTACAATATTATGCGTAGTATTAAGTTTTCTTTTAATTAATAAAGTATTTACAATGATTTAAACAAAGTTATTATTCAAATATTTAAAAAGTAAAAACAGAATATTACATTTTATCAAATAATAATTGTAAGATTGAATATTTTGTAAAACAAAATACTTATTCATATTTATCATTAAATTGCTAACAGTTCATGTATATATAATTTGTTTATATCTCTTATAGTTAATGAGATACGATAGGGGGTCTATATTAGGAGGGGGTCGGTAATCGGAGATTTTCCCCTAATTAACAATTAATGAATATGTCAATATTAGATCTTTGACATTAAATGTAAAATTGTATTCAATAAATTTAAACCAAATAATTATATATTATTAGTTATAATTTAATTCAAAATTGCTGATGCAATATTGAATACATTTTCAAGGATTTAATACTCACATATTAATTAATTTATATTTAATTAGACCCGGCTTTATTTAAAATATAATATTGATTTAAATCAATTAACTTATATTCTATATTTATATTATAATTACAGTTTAAATCAATTTATAATAATATCAGACCTATATTATAAAACTAATATTAATCATATTAGGGGAAATGTATGGATATATATATCAAATATGAAATATATGGCGAATTTTAGATAATAATTTAGATAATTTTGCATAACTTTATATATAGTAGGCCAACTTCTATACTTGTTTGAATATTGACTTATCATATTATAATAAAGAGGACTGCTCAATCATGTTGTGATTATAACTAATCTAATTTAAATTAGTAAGGTGGCTACATTACCTAAATAGTTGGTAATGTGGTCACCAGTTTCGAGTAATACATAGGAACTTAGAATATATACATGTATAAACCCACTATATGACATTACTTTATATGCAGTTATGTCCAATAATATCACATCAAGCATAATCTAAAATAACACACGCATTTGTGATAAATTAATAATTTTTTTTATTGCATTATGATACTATAGTATATATATATATAATAATACTATTTATAATATGTTGACATGTATAGATACTAATATATTGTATTATAATAACGCCATTATAATGTATCATAATGGATATTCCCTGCAAACAATAATAGAAGACTTAAATACTTTTAAAATCAGTAATAACTTTTAAGACATATTTAAATACTTATGATACAACTTATATAAGCAACTATATGGACAGCTTTAAATATATCTTATATATGGAGATAATTAAATAGAAAGATGGCTCAACCGACTCTGAGATTAAAAAAAGATTAGCTCAAGATACATAGGCTATGGTATGGCTAACTACAATCTGGAATAGCAAAGATATCCGTTTAAAGCTTAAATATAATCTCCATCGCTCGCTAGTATTGTCTATTCTAACTTATGAGTACGAATATTGGACTATAAGTGCCATTTCCACAAAAATACAAGGTATCAAAAACAATTCATATATAAAACTTCTTGGAATTACATACACAGAAATAAAGATAAACGAGTACATTAAAGATGTGATGATAAGTTTAATTGATAAGTTTAATTGGTACATATGAAACAATATTACAGTCCATAGGCCGAATAAAAGTAAAATGGTACGGTCATACAATTATACATGACAACCTCAGCAAAACAATCCTCCAATGTATGGTTGAGGATAATCGCAAATGTGATAGACCAAACAGAAAATGGATTGATGACATCAAAGAATGGAGTAAGTTGATTCAGTCCGATTTAATGGTGAATCCACACGACCGCAACGAATGGCGACGGCATTGCATAAAAGCCATATCATTGATTTCCCCTACGATTCGCGAGTCAGGGGAATAAAGTAAAGTATGTAATTAAATCAGGATTTACTACTTAATTATGAAAGCAGTAGACATATGTATTTTTGATAAGAAATACGAAAGTTAAAAATCCTGAACCTAATAATGTTTTAACAGAAGATAGTATTGAGGCAGATATAGGGGAAAGTAACCTAATACGCGTATGTGTCAGCGGACACTTTCACAATAAATGTTCTAAATATTTGATGACTCATTATTTGTATTCAAAAATTACAATATATTAATATTATATTGTTATAGATATTATTGTGCTTTTAAAATTTTATTTAATCTTTTAATTCAGTAGATAACGGGGGTGTCCGTATTCGGTACCCATGTCCGAATACGGACACCCTGTGTTATAATACGGACACCCTATATACACTAGATAAACTATATATTATTGATGAATCAATCATACAAATTACATTATTTATAATTAATTTTATGAACAATTTATTCTAATTTAATTAGTTAATAATTTATTTATTTTTATTATTTTTTAATTAATAATACACTTTAAATATATAAATAATAACAATTGTAGATTTATCTTATTGGTGGTATTAATATTATAACGCACGCGATTTTTACGAAAATAAGAATAGTTCATACGCTGTGCGCTGATTGGTTATAGGTTGTCCGTATTAATACATCTTGAGTGTTCGTATTATGAACTTATATGACCTCTAGATATAAGCTTATAACTTAATGAATATTTGTTAATAAATATAAAAATTATATATTTAATTTTAGAATGCTTTATTTTTTAATAATATAATTATATATTTATATCGATACATTTCTATATTCTTGAGTAAGTTTTAAGTAGAATTTTTTTTTTATAAATTTAAACACGTAATAAAAAAATCAATTTATTGGATATATCAGCAATATTTTGAATAATTAATAAATACAAAATATTTTTAGACTATTTATATAATTATGAATATTTTATTCATTAATACTGAGTATAATAAGGCATTTTTTGTGTAGGATTTATGGTTTTTAAGATACCGAGAGTGTCGTTTTCGGTTACTTTCCCCTATTCATATATGGAAAGCAAATGGTAATTAAATTCATATGTTGTATTTATTACGAATCAATTATTTTAAAGATAGTCGACAATGAAGAATTAGACGCCATGGTGCTAGAAATTGAACCTTCACAAAGATGTAATGTATTACTACTTTATTTTTGATTTAAATTCTGATTTATTACTTCTTTATATGTGAGTATAAACTATATATATATATATATATATATATATATATATATATATTAAGATATTCATATAGTTTTTACTCACATATAAATCAGTAATAAAACAGAATTTAAATCAAAAATAAAGGTGTAATAAATCAGCATTTTAATCCGAAACATATCAGTAATAAATCAGTATTTTAATCAGAAATATATCAGTAATAAATTAGAATTTAAATCAGTATACATTAATAATATACCAAACTTACATATAATATTGTTAATATGGAAACGTAATTTAACCAGTAGAGAATTGCATGTCATAATAATATGGATACATATCATTAGATAACAGATTAGTTTAACAATATAACTAATTTATATTATCTTATTTATATATATATATATATATATATATATATATATATATATACATCTTTTAGCTTAATATTGTCCATGTTATTGCATTGATATTACCGATTACTTAATAACTCTCATTCTGTGGTGCTGAAAAATCAAATGTTTATATTATAGTATATATATGATATATATATATATATATATATATATATATATATATATATCTAATTACGCTTAAACTATTGTTATGCAATTGTATGATACAAGTTTATATTAAATTATGTGTAATTAGATATACAATACGTCGTTAACACAAACATTTTATTGTTAATAAGCACCGTATACTATTCGTGCTAATAGTCATATACTTTGTAGTATTTGTATAGGAATACGTGTATAGATAATGCGTAATTATCCACAAACAGCTATTTACAATAATGTCGATTTTTTTATTTATAAATATGCGTATATATACGCATATACGTACAGCGCATACGCTGATATATGCACGTGACAACGGCTATTCTATAAATAGACAATACACGAATACATTATTTATGAATTCACTACTATGACACCGCGATATTATAACAATAGGATGGGTACAATGTTACGTAATGGGTGTGATAACAATAGCATACACGTTAACGCATTAATGCGAACTCTTCAAATAAGACTTTATTTCAAATAGATTATTATTCAATTGTTTGAACACACAGCTCTTTTATGTGTTATTACCAACAATCCCGGCTTTATAGTACTACACAATAGTAGTATTAATACATCTATTGTTCAACTATTACGTAATCGCCGGTAAATATGTTTAGGCCGCCACTAATTGCGAATAATAAAAGCTACTTGCGAATAAATAGCGGCGTATTACTTTAATTATTCTAGCGTAAACATTCTATTTGAAATAGATCTTCAAACGTGTCACATGATATGACTTGACCGTGACATTAGCACCATGATACATCAGTATAGACATGGTAAACCCGCGCTTTGAAATAAACTATCGGAATGACACGATGAATTACAAATTGGTCGTTAACAAATTACGAGTACATATATTGTGAAATATTTACACATATTTTAAGAATAACGACATACGATATCGAGTTATGAAAACTTATTATATCAATTAATTAATATAATAATTAATTAATTACATAATTAAAGTAATATATATATATATATATATATATATATATATATAACTATAGTTGTATACTTATTTTTAACACAACGTGTATATTGATCAAATGTAATTTTTTAGTATATTTAAATTCTCATATTAAATATTATATATTCCCGATGATATGATTTGATATATTATCGTTGGTCTTATAATCATCAAAAATATACAAACACATTTGTTAGTTATCATACTATAGTATTATATATAATTAATGTATTTTCATTATAAAGGAATAATGCAATCATTCAAATAAATGATCCTTAGTAACCGTACGGATATATATTTATACGTAAACAATTCGAATATAAATTACAATATAATTTAAAAATAGAATTAAGTTGATGTTGTCATGGGTAATTGATTTCATAACCTTCGCTTAATTATGTAATATTAATTATAAACAATACATTTGTACACAAAATACTCATTTATTAAACACCTATATGTGTATATTAAACATCTATATATACATGTTAAAAAGTTCTTTATTTTATATTAATTAGGTCTTTGCTACATCACAATAATTTATTAATAATAATAATTGATAATCATTAAAAATGAAAAGTATTAATAATTATAATTATATATCATGTCGTAATAAAAATTATTAAATAACAATTATCACGAACAAAATAAGTATATATATATACATAAAAATATATATATATATATGTATGTGGATTTTGCAACTATTTAAAATAGTCGATGATGCGTATTCATTTCAAGTAAATGACCAGTGATTAAATAACTCCACCTATTACGTAACTATTATCTAATTATAGATTCCATGCGTTCTCGCTATCCGCCGCCCCCTCTAGCTACTACCGCCGCCCTCTATTCGCGACTACCGCCGCCACTTCTACAGACTGGCACCGCCCCTTCTAGAGACTGGCACCGCCCCTTCTAGCTACTACCGCCGCCCCTTCTAGCTACTACCGCCGCCCTCTATTCGCGACTACCGCCGCCCATTCTACAGACTGGCACCGCCTACTTATTACAGAGAAGTACGCGGCATTATATTGGCAGTTCGGATATCGGTTTCAGGCGTTTCTTCCGGTAGCCGAGTTTCTACGATAGGGATCAGCATAGCCGATGTTATACTGATGTGCCCGGTTTCGAATAGTGTGCTGTGTTACGTAATGTTATGTAATTGTACATGTTATGTCATTGTATACAATGTTATGTAATTGTACATGTTATGTCATTGTATATAATGTTATGTAATTGTATATTTCTTTATACATTGTTATATGACGTATATAATATAAATATATATATATATATATATATAAATACTTAATTAATATTTATATAATATATAATCTAGGCAAATAAAAGTAATTATATTTGTAATATTTATGAAAATGATATAGCATTTTAATACTGTGATGAAAATACAAATTCAAATATAGGATACAAATAACTATTGTAAAATACATTCTTAATATATAACTATGAATCATGAAGTAGGCATATGTATACGTACATGATCAGTATGGTTTACGACATATATCGGTGAATATGCAAATTAATAAACAGGCCAAATTAATTGATATCGGGATTTTTAATAAAACATAAATAATTGGGACTTTATGATATAGGTAAATTGTTAATTTTTTATAATAGAATAACAATTATTACTATTATATATTTTAAATTAATTATGAATTTATAATTAATATACGTATATATTACTATATACATATAACGTATACACATTTTACTGTACGGCGTACGACAGTTCAGT